>JAWPHD010001463.1:0-320248 GCA_037043455.1 Cyrtodaria siliqua | reverse complement strand
ACAATAGACTTTAACAAGACAATTTCGTGAAGACTACTTCTCAAAAAACATATTAAGTGATATTGATTTAGAACCTTTATCAAAATGACTAGCACGACATGTAGTTGTTCCTAACCAAAATTCATTTTGATTCACTATCAAACATGGCCGTTAGCATCCATCTTTGTTTATATGTGGCGACAACTCCTCTAAATTTACTTGCTCTTGATGTTTATTTGATCCTAGCAAAGCTTCAAGATGGCCCCACAGGCTAAAATTAGAGTTTTACAGAAGTTTGTAGCGACAACGTCTTGAAAACTATAAGTGATATTGATATGGGACTTTTTACAAATGATCACTGGCACGACATGTAATAGTCCTAACCAAACATTAATTTGATTCGATGTTAAACATGGCGGCAAGCGGCCATCTTTGTTTACATAGAGTTATATGATGAAAACTTGTAGCGACTATTACTGTGAAACTACTTGACGGATTTTCATGAAACTTCACAGGAATGTTGCTCTTGATGTCTAATTGATCCTAGCAAAATTTCAGGTCGGCCGGAAATTCAAGATGGCCGCCACGGCTAAAAATAATTTTTCAAAAAACAAGTCTGTAGCGACTACTTCCTGAAATCAAAATCAATCAGTAGAGCTTCAAGGTCATTGACCTCTTGTTTAAATTCAAGTTTGTAGCGACTACTTCTTGAAAACTATAAGTGATATTGATATGGGACTTTTTCTAAAATGATCAGCATGACATGATGTTGGTCCTTGTCGAAAATCGTTTTGATTCAACGTTAAACGTGGCTGCCAGCGGCCATCTTTGTTTACATAGAGTTATATAGTAAAAACTTGTAGCGACTACTCATCTGAAACTACTTGGCGGATTTTCATGAAACTTCACAGGAATGTTGCTCTTGATGTCTTAATGATCCTAGCAAAATTTCAGGTCGGCCGGAAATTCAAGATGGCCGCCACGGCTAAAAATAAATTTTCAAAATACAAGTTTGTAGCGACTACTTCTTGAAAACTATAAGTGATATTGATATGGGACTTTTTCTAAAATGATCAGCATGACATGATGTTGGTCCTTATCAAAAATCGTTTTGATTCGACGTTAAACGTGGCTGCCAGCGGCCATCTTTGTTTACATAGAGTTATATAGTAAAAACTTGTAGCGACTACTCCTCTGAAACTACTTGGCGGATTTTCATGAAACTTTACAGGAATGTTGCTCTTAATGTCTAATTGATCCTAGCAAAATTTCAGATCGGCCAGAAATTCAAGATGGCTGCCACAGTTAAAAATAGATTTTTAAAAAATAAGTTTGTAGCGACTACTTCTTGAAAAACTATAAGTGATATTGATATGGGACTTTTTCTAAAATGATCAGCATGACATGATGATTATCCGAGTCGAACATTATTTTGATTCGACATTAAACATGGCTGCCAGTGGCCATCTTTGTTTACATAGAGTTATATAATGAAAACTTGTAGCGACTACTCCTCTGAAACTACTTGACGGATTTTCATGAAACTTCACAGAAATGTTGCTCTTGATGTCTAATTGATCCTAGCAAAATTTCAGGTCGGCCGGAAATTCAAGATGGCCGCCATGGCTAAAAATAGATTTTCAAAATACAAGTTTGTAGCGACTACTTCTTGAAAACTATAAGTGATATTGATATGGGACTTTTTCTAAAGACATGATGTTGGTCCTTGTCGAAAATCGTTTTGATTCGACGTTAAACATGGCTGCCAGCGGCCATCTTTGTTTACATAGAGTTATATAATGAAAACTTGTAGCGACTACTCCTCTGAAACTACTTGACGGATTTTCATGAAACTTCACACGAATGTTGCTCTTGATGTCTAATTGATCCTAGCAAAATTTCAGGTCAGCCGGAAATTCAAGATGGCCGCCACGGCTAAAAATAGATTTTTAGCTCTACTGATCAGAGATCAGCAGAGCTTATGCCGTGGTGCGGCGTCCGTCGTCCGTCCGTCTGTCTGTCCATCCGTCTGTCCGTCTGTCCGTTAACTTTTATTTGTAGCGACTACTCCTCTGAAACTACTGGATGGATATTCATAAAACTTTACAGAAATGTTGCCCATGAAGTCTAGTTGATCCTAGCAAAAATTCATGTTGATGTGAAATCCAAGATGGCCGCCAAAGCTAAAAATAGATTTTTTAAATTCAAGTTTGTAGCGACTACTTCTTGAAAACTATAACTGATATTGATATGGGACTTTTTCTAAAATGATCAGCATGACATGATGTTGGTCCTTGTCGAAAATCGTTTTGATTTGACGTTAAACATGGCTGCCAGCGGCCATCTTTGTTTACATAGAGTTATATAATGAAAACTTGTAGCGACTACTCCTCTGAAACTACTTGACGGATTTTCATGAAACTTCACAGGAATGTTGCTCTTGATGTCTAAATGATCCTAGCAAAAGTTCAGGTTGGCCGGAAATTCAAGATGGCCGCCACGGCTAAAAATAAATTTTCAAAATACAAGTTTGTAGCGACTACTTCTTGAAAACTATAAGTGATATTGATATGGGACTTTTTCTAAAATGATCAGCATGACATGATGTTGGTCCTTATCAAAAATCGTTTTGATTCGACGTTAAACGTGGCTGCCAGCGGCCATCTTTGTTTACATAGAGTTATATCGTAAAAACTTGTAGCGACTACTCCTCTGAAACTACTTGGCGGATTTTCATGAAACTTTACTGGAATGTTGCTCTTGATGTCTAATTGATCCTAGCAAAATTTCAGGTCGGCCGGAAATTCAAGATGGCCACCATGGCTAAAAATAGATTTTCAAAATACATGTTTGTAGCGACTACTTCTTGAAAACTATAAGTGATATTGATATGGGACTTTTTCTAAAATGATCAGCATGACATGATGTTGATCCTTGTGGAAAATTATTTTGATTCGACGTTAAACATGGCTGCCAGTGGCCATCTTTGTTTACATAGAGTTATATAATGAAAACTTGTAGCGACTACTCCTCTGAAAGTACTTGACGGATTTTCATGAAACTTCACAGAAATGTTGCTCTTGATGTCTAATTGATCCTAGCAAAATTTCAGGTCGGCCGGAAATTCAAGATGGCCGCCACGGCTAAAAATAGATTTTCAAAAATCAAGTTTGTAGTCACTACTTCCTGAAATCAAAATCAATCAGTAGAGCTTCAAGGTCATTGACCTCTTGTTTTTAATTCTATTAATGTTTTTATTTCTTTTTTTTTAATATATATTTTTAGCTCTACTGATCAGAGATCAGCAGAGCTTATGCCGTGTTGCGGCGTCCGTCGTCCGTCTGTCTGTCCGTCCGTCCGTTAACTTTTATTTGTAGCGACTACTCCTCTGAAACTACTGGATGGATATTCATAAAACTTTACAGAAATGTTGCCCATGAAGTCTAGTTGATCCTAGCAAAAATTCATGTTAATGTGAAATCCAAGATGGCCGCCAAAGCTAAAAATAGATTTTTTAAATTCAAGTTTGTAGCGACTACTTCTTGAAAACTATAAGTGATATTGATATGGGACTTTTTCTAAAATGATCAGCATGACATGATGTTGGTCTTGTCGAAAATCGTTTTTGATTTGACGTTAAACATGGCTGCCAGCGGCCATCTTTGTTTACATAGAGTTATATAATGGAAACTTGTAGCGACTACTCCTCTGAAACTACTTGACGGATTTTCATGAAACTTCACAGGAATGTTGCTCTTGATGTCTTAATGATCCTAGCAAAATTTCAGGTCGGCCGGAAATTCAAGATGGCCGCCACGGCTAAAAATAAATTTTCAAAATACAAGTTTGTAGCGACTACTTTTTGAAAACTGTAAGTGATATTGATATGGGACTTTTTCTAAAATGATCAGCATGACATGATGTTGGTCCTTATCAAAAATTGTTTTAATTCGACGTTAAACGTGGCTGCCAGCAGCCATCTTTGTTTACATAGAGTTATATAGTAAAAACTTGTAGCGACTACTCCTCTGAAACTACTTGGCGGATTTTCATGAAACTTTACAGGAATGTTGCTCTTAATGTCTAATTGATCCTAGCAAAATTTCAGATCGGCCAGAAATTCAAGATGGCTGCCACATTTAAAAATAGATTTTTAAAAAATAAGTTTGTAGCGACTACTTCTTGAAAACTATAAGTGATATTGATATGGGACTTTTTCTAAAATGATCAGCATGACATAATGGTTATCCGAGTCGAACATTATTTTGATTCAACATTAAACATGGCTGCCAGTGGCCATCTTTGTTACATAGAGTTATATAATGAAAACTTGTAGCGACTACTCCTCTGAAACTACTTGACGGATTTTCATGAAACTTCACAGAAATGTTGCTCTTGATGTCTAATTGATCCTAGCAAAATTTCAGGTCGGCCGGAAATTCAAGATGGCCGCCATGGCTAAAACCAGATTTTCAAAATGCAAGTTTGTAGCGACTACTTCTTGAAAACTATAAGTGATATTGATATGGGACTTTTTCTAAAATGATCAGCATTACATGATGTTGGTCCTTGTCAAAAATCATTTTGATTAGATGTTAAACATGGCTGTCAGCTGCCATCTTTGTTTACATAGAATTATATAATGAAAACTTGTAGCGACTACTCCTCTGAAACTACTTGACGGATTTTCATGAACTTCACAGGAATGTTGCTCTTGATGTCTAATTGATCCTAGCAAAATATCAGGTCGGCCGGAAATTCAAGATGGCCCACCACGGCTAAAAATAAATTTTCAAAAACAAGTTTGTAACGACTACTTCCTGAAATCAAAATCAATCAGTAGAGCTTCAAGGTCATTGACCTCTTGTTTAATTTTTTTTTATTTTTTTTTATATTTTTTTTATTTGTTCATTTTCATCTGATCTTTACCAAACGTTACCAGATTCTTTAGTTATGGACATTGATTTGGTTAAAAAGCTGTTTTTTAATGGCAGTCACTCGCTTCATTGATGTTATATTCATCGTACACATAGCTATGTTGCCCCCACCCCCTCACCCCTCCCAAACACACACACTCGAAACTAGAATATTTTTATTTTTTTACATATTTTTGTGTTGTTTTGGTCAATTCATAAACATAGCTTGTTACACATATATGTTGGCCCAGCCCCCCCCCCCCCCCCCCCCCCCCCCCCCCCCCCCCCCCCCCCCCCCCCCCCCCCCCCCGCACGCACCCTCTGTGTTGTTTTCGTCAATTTTTACACACATAGCTATGATGCGCCCATCCCCCAACCACACACACCCTCAAAACTGGAATATTTTTACATAATTTCTGTGTTGTTTTGGTCAATTCTTAAACATACCTTCTTACACATATATGTTGTCCGCCACCCTCCCCCGGCCCGCCTTTCCACCCCACCCACCCCCTCCCCGAGTTACCTTTCGACCACAAATTTCTTTAAATTGACAACAATTTTTTATTAAAACAGAATTTCACGTCATTTTATATCGGCCCGAGTTTCTATACAAGCCCCATCCCCCAACCCGACCCAACATTGTTTTAGCCTTGTTTTCTGATGGTATATACTAGCTATATAATTTATTATTCTCTGAAAAATTGAATAATCGAGATGCACTGTTTTCCGACAGCTCTTGTTATTTTTGGGGTCAGAAGTTAAAAGGTCAAAGTCAAAGTCACAAGCCCTTTTAAAGCATAATACCCTCCAACATGAAGCATTTTTTGTTAGAAGGTCAAAGGTCAAGGTCATATTGACCTCACACCTAGTCAGGGCACGAAAATTCCACTCGTCCGCTCGTATTGACGAGTGAAATTCGAATTCGGACGAGTGAAACCCATGAATCAGTCGTCCGAGAAGACGAGTAACATTTCAGTAGAAAAAACAACAAATGAAATAGTTCTTACATAGTTTATTAAGCGATTAAATGCAGTAAATAGTCGCAACTCTGTTTATTCAGCGATAAAATGCAATTTAAGTCAACCGGATATTGGGAAATTTCCGTTTTGGGACATTCTAAAATGCAGCTCCCGTTCTAATTTCACAGAGCGCGAACGTTATGTCTTTCACGGCGGAATCTTTAAGGGCACTTAAGGTGACTGGGACCAGGGCCTTCAGGAAGGGGAATTGCAAAAAGTATGCTGTTTTCCTGTATTGGAGTTTAACATTTTCTAATAATAAAAAAAATTATGAGGGGAATTTTTCACAGGAAAAGGTGAAAATATATACCATGCCAGAGTAACCGTAAAGACCATGATCAGACTAGTGAACTATAGAATACGAATATAGTCATATATAATACTGGTCAAAGTTTCATAATTTTCATTCATTTATATAAAGAAAAAAACATCACGTTATGATGTTTCCCTTTGTTTTATTTATATATAATAGTGTTAAATAATAGTATCTGACTACTTTGACTTATGAACTTTTACAATCAGAGCAGGACGAGTAAACATCCTATAAGGAAGAGAGAGTGGTTGGTATAAGCCATAGGCACTGTGAAATAAATAGGTTTAACCTAAACAAACATAATAACCTTAAGGAAACGGGCATATAAAGCCCTTTTAGGCGGTGCTGTTGTTAAGGATAGTGTTATATAGGGACGATTTGAAGTCTTTTCAGAACCAAATGGAATATCTCTTCATAGCATGAAGCATAAGCTAATATGGTCTGCTACCAAGTTTGTTTAAATGGTGACCAGGGGGTAAAATTGGCCCTGCCCTGGATGGTCACAGTTTTCATAAAGTTATATTGAAAAAATGTTTTTAAAAAACTCTTCTTTAAACTTATCCCTCCCCTTTCATTATCTATGATTTTCATTTCGTTAACTTCTGATTTAACGACTTTTCCTCATAAATCGCTTGGACGATATGACCAAACTTCACATAGTTGAGCCATAGGTCAAGGGCTTTCATGATTGTTAAAATTAGGTCAAACTGACTCCAAGATGGCAACCTTTACAACGAAAAAAAGATAACATGTACATTTGAAGTTTGATAAAGCTCTCCTAAGTTTAACTGATAAATCGGTTTAAGATAAAAAAATGGTAGTAGAATAATGCGCTTACATCTGATAATATGAAGAGCTTTATTGTGCCTCGTCATAGGTCCATGGAGGTTCGAGGCCATCCTCCATGAACCTTACAATGTGTGCATACATATAATCAATTATACATGTAATCAATTCAATATGTCAAACATGTCTCTTGTGCAAGACAACTAATCATTTACTTAATCGCTCCGTTCTGGCAGACAGTGCTACATAAACATAGAATTAAACGAAGTTGAACAAAGTGCTGGTACATTTTATTTTTAAAACTTCCTGGACCAAGTTGCAACCAATCGTATATTTATCGACTTTTCTGACAAATGATCTAGCTGCTATTTTATTAAATTTACAAAGAGGCAATTTGTATGATCACGGTAAAGCGGTGCACCAGTACACAGTGTGTCTCAACAAAATGTTTAGGACTCTGAAATGCGTGAAATGCCATCTCAGAGAATCTAGATTTTAAAAAAAATCAGGGAGAGCATGCCCCAGGACCTCCTATCTGTTCGCAGCTTGGCCGCTCAGCATGTCACTTCGGCTGCCTGTACATCAATTATATCTAAGCTACGCTCCTGGTTATGTTTTCTTTCAGTTGCTTCAGGCGAACATAAATTATTTACCATCTAACTTTCTCATACCATATCATATAAACAAGGAGTGGTCAAACGTGCAATGCATTTATTTTATCTGTACTTTCAGTTAAACACAATGGTTCCTGATAAATAATATACCACAAAATGTGTGTCAGAAACCATCCTCACTCTCACGTCTATGGCATTCATCAAACAAACGCACACCCTTCTGGCCCGTAGCCAGCCCTGAAATTTAACCGAGGCAAATCCCTTTCTAGCAGTGAGATCACCCACCCTTCCCAGAAAGTTTTGATTTCTTCATACGATTTCTTCAGTTTTGTATTGCCTGTATTGGACAAAAAAAATCATTTTAAGCATGACTTTTTTAAAAATATACTTTAGTGTTGGCACTTTCCTAATTTTTGACTGAGGCAGTTCAGCGTATCTACGGGCCTGCCCTTGACAATGACAAAAACTTGTTTGATCTGAGAAACATAAAACATTTATTTGTGGTCAAAAATACAGATGTTGAATCAATAAATTTGATAAAGGTTTGTTAATATTCTTTAGCCAATCACATTGGTAATATAACACTTAATATTAGATACCATTTCAAAGTGAAGATGTTTTAAAAATTGTATAAAATTATTAACTGAATATATAGAGGATATTTGTTGTTTTGGAGTGAATAACATATTTTATTTCATCGAGAAGTGAGAAAACTTTATATTTTCACGAATGCGAAGCATGAGTGAAAATATAAAAGTTTTCTAACTTCGAGATGAAATAAAATGTTATTCATGACAAAACAACAAATTTTCTTTTTATTTTATGATTTTACAAACAAGTATTTAAGCAATTTCAGTAACTAAACAGTTTTACACACCTGACTACGCGCCCTGTTCACGATGCCGTAACGAAACGTTACATGACGTCACTTTTTTTGAAACCGTTAACGTCATAGAAAGAAGGTAATTAAATAAACAGTGGATTTAACAGTATAACAGTTGGTATATCGTGTGAGTCGTGTTACTGTGCATTTGTGTTGGTTGTACATTAAAAAAGTAGTCCCGGCAGCTACTGTGGAAATAAAACTCTATATTCCACAGTGTGGAATAACACTTTTATTTCACTGTTTATCAGTATATACAGTATTTCATTCCTTATCATAAAATAAAATCTCCAATTATACAGAAGTAAGTCAGAAATAAATACTGTATGATCTGACATATATCTGTTCCTAAAATTATAAATATAATTAAACTTTCTGTGAATTTAAAAACCAAATTCGGTTGGGTGGGTGTGAAACTGTACAATTCACATTGCCCGCGAAACCTCGTATAACTAATTTCTCGCGGTCTAATGGTATTACCAAATAAGACATTTTACTGAGTAGAAAACTGGTCTATATATAGAAAGATAATAAATATATGTGTTTCAAAGGTACAATGTGAAATATATCAAAATGATAAATTACTGATATTTCAAAGAGGTTAGTGGAATGGTGTTTTATGTCATTTTCAGCTCATTTTAGGCTATATTTTAGTGGTGGAGGCTGACCTCCTTTTTCCTGTGTAGAGCCAGTACTGTATACCTCCCACCATCAGTAAGATATTTCAAAGATACATTGTGAGAAAAAATACTGGTATTTCAAAGGAACAATGTGAAATATACTTCAAAATGATAAATTATTGATATTTCAAATGAAAATGTGAAGAATGTTAAAATGGTAAATTAAACAAATGCACAAACATTGAAATAAAGCAGATACTCATTACATTTAAAAATGTAACTTTTTTTATTTTCGATCATTTTAGTCCGCTTTTGTTTTGTTCAAATCAAGATTGTATTTTATGTTAGCACACATGTCCCTTTGTTCCAAGGGTCAACATATGGTGATAAACAGGTGCATAAGATTTTCTGTACTTCTTTCAGTTAAAACACTAGAAATTCAAAAAATACCAAGTGTTGCATTTTCAAATGTACTATTAAGAGTATGATTATAAATGTGTTGTACTACATAATGGTTTCTGTGTTCTTTCTTTAAAGAGAGACACGCAGCAATCTTGATCCTAAAAAAGACTCGCGGTGTCTTAAATGCTGGTAGTGAATGGCAAATTTACCATAAAGCACTAATGCTCTTCATGGAATTTGACATTAACTACCAGTGGTTAAAATGGCATAAATGCCGGAAAAAATCTGAATAATTTCTTAAATGATAAATGGCTGATATTTGAAATGAACATTGTGAAGTGTGTCAAAAACTTACTAGTATTTCAAACTTTTAAGAAACTCTATCAAACTAATCAAATATACAGACAATTAAACATTGAAATACAGCATGTAATGATGATACATATAACCGATTGATGTGCTGCATTATGTGTTTAACCCTTAACCCGCTAAGCACGACTATAATGTCTGGCTGATCATTTCCCCCAAAACACCCCTTTGTCACATAAATGGAATGGTCTTAATTCAAAGAAAGATCAGTCCATTATATATATGTAGCGGGTTAAGGGTTAAATATTGTTTCTTTAAAGAGACACACAGCCATCTTGATTCTTAGATAGACTGTGATGGCTTTTGTTTTTAACAACATTATTATCAATAAGTTAAACTTCCTTACAACCAAATTTTATTTCCTAGATATGAAATTCTTAAATATTTACATGCAGCTTTGAAGTTAAAATGACCTGTAAAAAAATTAAGGAGTTAATTACTTAATTTTTAAAACTCAATAAATAATCAAGTTTGTGATGTGTCCCTTTAATATGGAAATAGAAAACTACTTTGCTGTTTTATTGGTTACTGCTTGAGCGAATATGGATAACAGGGGCAGAGAATATAGCCCTTATATGTCCCCTGTCAAAATAACAGCGAGCCTGAATTACAACATTTATGGCATTATACAAAAAGGAATTACTATAAGTCGTGATTCCAACAGGAATCAGGCTTTGCCTGGAAAACAAGAAGCTTCCAATATATGCTTATGTGTCTAACAGTGAAATTTCTAAATATTTGAAATTAGGACATACATTTAATATAATGAATAAAGATGAATTGACAACTCAACTTGAATTTCTTTAATTTATAATTCTCACCCCACCTACTTAAATTCCTATTTTAAAGGGACACACAACAATTTTGAATCGTTCTACAACTTGTGGTGTTCAAACTGTTTTCTTTATTTTTTCATATTTGCAAATCATGAAGATTTAAAAATCTTGCCAAATGTCCAAATTGTTGACTAAACTCCATCGTTAATTAAGTAAACCAGATATGATATAATAATGAAGAACAAATCAAGGGTGAATGCTAAACTATTGTAGCTATATACAAATAAAGAACAAGATACAGTAGTGTCACTTGAGCCCTTGAAATATAAATTAGCGAAATTTACTTTGATGAAGATTTAAAGTAAACAATTAAAATATGCAAATTAGTGAAGTACAGATGTTAATGCATGATGTGTCCCCTAGAGTCTCTATAAGAACTTCATCATGCAGATGCAACTTGAATTCTTATTTCAGTTGATACACTTTAACCAGATGGTTAATCATTCCAACATACAGTTTGTCCTCCCTATCACAGTAAGTGATGGAGAATGGCAGTGACAATCCATGTTCCAGTCCCAGTAGTATCTGTATCTTGGTACACTCGGCTGTAATCTGGTGGATGTTTTGGAAATACTGGCCGCAGACATACACTGTCCCTGTCCTGTCTATAGCCAGACCACGTGGATACTTCAGGTTATCATCCTTGTAGACTGCCTTCATGGTACCGTCCATCGCCAAACACGTCACTGTGCCCTTGTTGTAATCAGACACGTACACGGCTGTTTTATCTGGGCTGATGGCTATGTAGTATGGTTCTACCAACAGTTGTTTATTAACGGTATCATTCATCAGACTTCTCAACACGGTGCCGGTCATGTTGATTATTTCCACTTTAGCTGGACTGCAAAATGTCACTATCAGTGTCCCATCATTATGCACTATACCCCAACATGACCCATTGACCTTTATCTCTTGACCTTTGGACAGGGATTGGGATACTACTGACAGAAACTGGATTTTATTCTGGCCAGGTATTGTCACAGCGACTTCTGTGTTGTTGATCTTTGTTATGCCCCATGAATTCCCTGGCAGTTTTATTTCAGACATAATTTTGTTTTGTTTTGTATCCGTTAGTTTTGCCTTGCTATTACTCCAGTGAACAATGACAAGTTGGTTGCCAGGAAGCAGGGCTAATCCTGTGATCCAGCAGCCTGATTGGTCATTGGATGATTTGACATTGATGTCTGTTATATGTGTCGCTGTTTTGGGAACTGTTATCTCTGTTTCTGTTTGTGTAGCTTTGCTGTCATTGGATACCTCTGTTTGCATTGGTTTACTGTCATTGGATATCTCTGTTGGCATTGCTTTACTGTTATTGGATATCTCTGTTTGGATTACTTTGCTGTCATTGGATATCTCTGTTTGGATTGCTAATTTGCTGTAATTTGGTTGTTTCAGTTGTGTAATTTTGTTCTCATTTGGCTTATTCATCAGGGAAAGATTGCCCAGTGTGGTCAAATTCTCCATCAGATCTTGTATCTGTTTCTCTGGTTCAAACTGGTACCTCTTAATCTTGTTGTCAGCCTTTATCTGGGCAAGATCATTCTCCAATGTCTGCATTTCAAGTTTGGTTTTGTCCATAGTAGGAAACAGTTTCCCATTTTGTTTTGTGTTGTGTAAAGCTTTGAGATTGGAGGTTGTGGTATGGATTTCACTTCTCATGTTGTCTAACTTGGCAGCAATTGAGGTCATGTTTACATGATCTTCTTCTCGGACCCTGTTTACCTCATTAATAACATCATGTTCAAGTTTGTCTAAAAAGTGAGTTATTTCTTTTCTAAACTGTCCAATGCTTTCTAATGCATCTGAGCAATATGTGTCTATATCTGTAACATTTTGTACATTTGTTCTTGTATTGCTATCAACTTGCTGTTCAAGGTCAGTACGTTTCTTTTCTAATTCTTCATACTCATTTTCTACATAAATAATACCGTCACAACTTCGATGGTCAATAGCGACACAGGTGCCACATAAAAGCTGGTCATGTGACCTACATTTAAATTTGATGATCTCACCTTGATGTTGGGCACATTTGTTGATAGTCTCTTCCAGATTACTGGTGTGGGGTTTACTTCTTGGCATGATTGTCTTATCTTGTAGAACATGGTGTTTCATTTGACGCGGTCTGCAATGGTGCTTATAACATTTCTTACACAAGTATTCACAACAATCCACACAAAATCCTGCAGCAGGTAGCTTCTGACCTTCATCACCACATGGCTGGCATAAAAGTTCCAACGATTCCTCTGATTCCACATCCCTGTGGGCTTTCCTACCAGGAACTGACATTTTTTTCTAATAACTATTAGGCAAACAACTTAAAAGTAGTTCTGGTGTCAGGATACACAGTGTAAATGTAAGTGAATTGAGTTGATCAATATAATTAGGTAAAAGAAACACTTCCTTGTTATCTTCTATGTTTATCATAAACATTTTTTAAACATGTCCTTAATCTGTTCATCATTTAAATTACGAACTGCTACAGTTAAAACATTTCACCTGGTAGTGTTCTAAAATATTACCTTTAAAAGAAGACAACCAAATACATAGAAACGTAACTAATTATAGATTGGGATCTATTTATAGAACAAGTTTTCAATAGGCCATTTATAAATTATAAATGAATAATTTGAGACGAAAACAGTTTCGATAAAAATGTTTACCTTTATTGAACTAGAACATTTCCAAAGTTTGGTGCCTGAATTTTATTCAGTTTTTATGATAAAAAACCTATTCAGAGTGACTCTGTACTTATGTGCCTATTTTTGGTTTTAGAAATTCATAAAGTCTGGTCCCTGTTAGGCAAGATATATGAATCAGCAGATGCTTGTTACTTAATATATTATCATAGGAAAAATATCTAGACATGAAATTCATATGTTTTACATATGTGCCACATATGTATTTCACATATGTATTTCACATGAAAATAACACATGTGTAATACATATGAAAATGTTTTTTTACTATTAAAATAATATTAAAACTGGTTGTTAAACCATTTTCTACAATAGTCTACAAACTTACATAATTTGCTATAATATGCATAATAGTTTAATATTATACATTTTATATGTGGGACATTATTTTTATGTGGGACATATGTGATACGTATGTATCATTTACATATGTGGCATATAATTATGTAAATAACATGATGTACAAACGAAAGTAACATATAAATAATAAGAAAGTAACACATATGTGGCAACATTTTTCCTGTGTACATATTTAAGCAAAAAGGTTTATACATGTGATGTGGAAACAGTGCTACAAGAATAGGATAACCTGACAGTCTTGTTATACTCAGCCTAGGGTATGGGGAAAGTAGATATATTTCAGGGCCTTCATTTTAATTCAGGGTCTGAAAAACAGAAAAACATTTTCTTTGAGCACTGTACAAAATCTGTTTATTTAGATATTTAAGCTGTACTAATTTTGAACAATATGTTCATGTATATAACCGTTATGTTATACTTTAACCCATGAATTCATAGATTACAAGTTCAAGTCTCACTGGTTGCTAAAAATAGACATTTTCTGATGATATATAGTTTGTTTGTGGATGATAACTCCAGTGTTCGGTTCAAACAGAAATCTTTATAACAGCATTGTTCTTGATGAGAATATGCTTAATTCACGTAACCTTAACACTATATAAAGGTGAAGCTTACCGTAGTCATTGTTAAATTCTGGGTTCAAGGATATATATTTTTTTTGTCACGAAACTGAACATTGGGTATAATTACATTTTCATTTCTTCATACTTTTAATATAAGAAAAACACTTTCCATTCAATATGTTCATTTGTTGTTTTCCTTTATTATATCAATATTTTAGATATCTGCCATTATGAGTTTAATTTAAATGAATGTTTTACTATAAACAGCTAACAAATTGTCCCTCATTGTGTTACCTTTTGAGGAAAAAAAACAGTACATATTGATCACTTTGTCTGTTGTTTTGCATCTTCCGTCCATAGATTGGTTCTCTTTCAGTTTGGCATTGTAAAACCTTTAAATTGAAAAAAATTTCTTCATCAAACTTACGCAAAATGCACTTCATGACAATAGTCTCGTGGCCTTACCAATACATATAAAGGTCAGGGTCAAATTCTTGGTTAAAACCTCATTTCTTATTCACAACGATTGAACAGAGTATAACTTTTTTCTTTTTTTCTTTTCGAATTCCATCATCAAACTTTGATGTATACTCATCATAGTAATAGTCCTGTGGTAATATTATGCTTGATCTGTTTTATATTATGCGCATGTTAAAGTTTTCCGGCCATATTTGCATAAACATGTTTATGTTTATTTAAATCGAAATCAATACACAACAATAGATATTTACAATTCACACATTGCAATATCTGTGAAAAACGAGAATAAGATTTTATTTGATTACGTAGAAAACTTTCAACAGGTAAATTAATCCACAGGTAAATGTATTTATCAATTATCTGGCAATAGTTGTGCAGCTATACAATTCAGATTTACCTCATTTCCCCGTGCAGTCACGCAGTGGTAAAAGTAGTATCTACGTCATGCAAATAATATTTATTTTTACATACAACTTAGTAGCGGTTTTCAATATGTTTCTCTTTGAGACTATCAAGAAATGTTCATATGATGTTTAAGAGTAAAATTTGTTAATTGATAATACTACAAAAAGGGTGGCCATTCATCTTTAAACAAGTGCAAAAGGCAATATGTGGTGCTAGTAAAACGTATGAAATTTCTTCAAAAAATCAGGTTATTTGTGATCAGAGGCAGTCCACATGAAGTGTTTCCCAAGCTGTTCACAGACTGGGGCATTACAAAGTTGACGTACGAGGTAGACACAGAGCCCTATGCTGTCAAGCGGGATTCTGGAATAGATAAGCTGGCGGGTGAACATGGGGTGGAGGTAGTGCGCCATGTATCACACACGCTGTATGATACAGAAAGGTGAGTGTAAATGTTAGATATTATCATATTAACATACACTATCGTTAGTTCTAAGCTGAGATAATATCTCTTTGTGTCTTTTTATATGACCATTGAAAAGACAGGATGTATTATTGCATTATGGTATGGGGTTGTCTCCTCATCTGTATTTTTCTCTAATATTATTAGGATTTTACTCTCTTGAGAAAGAAAAGATCACTTTCCTAGCTACATACCCACTTGTGAAACCCTGGGTCATAAAACTAAAAATTATTTTGTAATGATTCCCCCATAGATGCATATTAATAATACATATGTGCCAATTAAAAGTATAGTTTTTTCATGGGTTCTTAAAATACCCGTGATTGTGAGTTATTAACTATTAATTCAATGCTGCAGTATTGTGGTTTGGCCTGGCTGGTTAAAGCCGTTTATATTATGCCTATAATTAATTATTATACTAATCTTGTATGGTATCTCATTAGATTGAGTGGATAAACATACTTCACATCCACTATTGTTTTAAAAGCCATATTAGCCTAAAGAGGGGCCACATGTCAGGCCCAAAAAAGGGCCTCTTGTTATCACTTACTGAGATGTTCAGTGCCTGTCTCTGTTTTATTCAGTTGAAAAAAAAAAAGAAGAAAAAAATGGTATATACGAATTTTCCATTGTAACAGACGGTGTCGGGGAAATGGAAAATTTCACTTTCACAATGTTTTTTCATCTGAAATTAAAGTGCATTAAGAAACAATATTTCATTGGAAGCGTGTTTGAAAAAGAAATGTAAATATAATATAACTTCAAAAAATGGGTTTAACTGACATCCATTTCTTCATATTTAATGTGTAAATCCTGGTAAGCGTATACAACAAATGAAACCTCTTGATTAATAAACATGTTATTGTTTATCAGAATAATATCTAAGAATGGTGACAGACCCCCACTGACTTTCCAGAGAATGCAGACACTCCTGTCTCAGATAGGCCTCCCACCGAGACCAGCGGGGGATCTAACCAGGGACCTGGTTAAAGGTACTGATACTGCTGTATATAAACTGTCAATCTCATTAAAATCAAATCCTAATTACGCTTTGATACTCTCCACTTCTAGCTTGTAGCGTAGAGTATCGTAGAGTGATAAAGGGTCTGATTTTAATGAGATTGTTAAACTGTTTTCAAACCAGAGACCAGCGGGGAATCTAACCCCGAATCTGGTTAAAGGTACTCATATTGTCATATAAATGTATTCAAACACACCTGAGTCCAGCCATATATAACTATTCAAACTCACACCAGGGACCGGCAGGGGGATCTAACCCCGGACCTAGTTAAAAGTACTGATACTGCCATATAGAACTGTATTCAAACTCAAACCACAGATCCGCAGAGGATCTAACCCCGGACCTAGTTAAAGGTACTGATACTGCCATATATAAACTGTATTCAAACTCACACCAGAGACCAGTGGAAGATCTAACCCCTGACCTAGTTAAAGGTACTGATACTGCCATATATAACTTTATTCAAACTCACACCAGGGACTGGCGCGGGGATCTAACCCCAGACCTAGTAGTTAAAGGTACTGATACTGCCATATATAACTGTATTCAAACTCACACCAGGGACCGGCGGGGGATCTAACCCCAGACCTAGTTAAAGGTACTGATACTGCCATATATAACTGTATTCAAACTCACACCAGGGACCGGCGGGGGATCTAACCCCGGACCTAGTTAAAGGTACTGAAACTGCTGTATATAAACTGTATTCAAGCTCACACCAGGGACCGGCAGAGGATCTTCTGATTGCGGATAACCAACAAGTAGAGGTGTAGAATCTGTTTTCGGCATTATTATATTCTGCCACAGTTATGTCCCATTGAACTTTGAATTTACATTTGAATATCATAACCGTCAATACATGTATATTAAGAATATATTACTAGCTTGAACAGGATGATCTGTTGTACTAACCCATTCATCACCGTCAGCATCCGATCTGGTTAACATTTTATATGTAAGCTTGTATCTCTACAACCGTAAGTCATAATGTCATAAAACTTCACAGGCATGTTTGACAAAAAAGGATTACATTATCGACTATGGGCTCGTAACTGTTTTTTATTTAAGAAATAGAACATTTATGGTGAATTATCGTGTAATATATCACGGTTTGGAGTTCAATTGTAAAAACAATAATTTCACGAGCCCGAAGGACGAGTGAAATTGAACGACAAACCCTGATATATAACAAAATAATTCACCGTAAACAATGTTCTATTTATATTCTAAATACCCCTAAAATGTGAAAATAATGCACACATCTGAAATCTTTCGCATTGCTTTGCTTACTCTCCTAACGTTGCAAACGTTACAGTGATATCTTTCGCATTGCTTTGCTTATTCTCCTAACGTTGCAATGTTACAGTGATATATCGTTGAATATAACGAGATATGTTAAACTAGGCTATATAGTATGGGTGTATTAGAATTTTACATAATCGTTTGCCCTTTACATGAAATAAACGATTATTTCATATATTACTTTTAAATAAAATTTGTTCAGTTAATATGATTCAGTCTTGCTTAACACCACGAACTTGTAAGTGTATGACATGGGACCAAATACATGCGTAATGATGACCATTATAGGTTGTGTAACACTGATCACTGCTGACCATGGTACCAAGTATGGCGTACCCACGCTGACAGATCTGGGGAAGAGCGCTGATGATTGTGGACCTTGTTTGTTTCCAGGTGGAGAGACTGAGGCCCTGGCAAGGATGCACACAATGATCAAGAAAACAGTAAACTGTCTTTAAGGGGAATGTAGCGACACAGCCAAACAATCTTTATTATTGAGAGTTCTGCAAACCTTGAAAAAGGGTGAAAGAATAATCGAAATCGGATGATAAACAAAGAAGATATGATCATTGGAAGGTCCTGTTGAAACGTATATGGAAGCCGCCATTTTGAGAGCTATGACATCACAGTTCTAAATGACCATAATTATATGGAATATTTATAAATATGAAAATTTACTGATTAATAGCGAAAAAATGACGGCAACTGTATGAAAAGTATGTATACTTAATGGCAATAATGTTTTATATGACCAGTAAAGGATTTTGCATTCATTTGCAGTGATTTTCTTTGCTTTAAATGCTATTTATCCATAATCCATATATGGTAATTTGGAACTATGATGTCATAGTTCTCTAAATGGCTGCTACCATAATTATAATCCATTTTAAATCAAACTTCAAATGGTCATTACTTTTTTGTTTATTATCCGATTGTGATCATCACATTTTCCCCCGTTTTTCAGAACTCTCAATTACAGAGTTTGTTTGGCTATGTCGTTCTATTCCCTTTAAGCTTGGTAGGAGGATTTGGATGGGGGTGGTGATGGTGGTGGATGTGGGGAGTGTGTGTGTGGGGAATAGTAAAACTGTGTCTAATCTTGGGGATAAATGTCATGGTGATGTGGAAGTTGAAAATTCTATTATTAAATTTTCGGGGAAATACAGGGTTGGGGTTAATCTAGTTAATCATGTATAAGCTTGGGAAAAGAAGGTGGAATCAGATATACTTCAGGAAAATTATTGGAGATTAAAACCCAAATTTGGTAAACTTGAACTTTCCAATTACATGCTTAGTTATTGATTAATGACCAGTGTGTATCAGGACTTGCTTCTTAATACATTGTTTACAAAAAATGTGAAAATAATGTGGAAACCCGGTTCTCGCAAACTTAATATTCTTTGATTAGCATCTTCTCCATGAAAAACATAAAATTTTGAGAGTGTTTAGCACGATTTTAAAATTTGATGTATACAAAAAAAAAGTAATATAAGTATGAATTAGTGTATTTCTGTATAAGGTGAAAACTGACTGGCAAATTGCCTTTGGAAATAAGTATCAGATAGGTATTGTTGAGTTATTTTCTCATCTTGGATGATTTCAGAACTGGATCTGTAATTTTGAGAAGCCAAACACTGCACCCAATAGTTTGGAGCCGAGTACAACAGTACTGAGTCCTTACCTCAAGTTTGGCTGCCTGTCGCCGAGGCTCTTTTACTATCAGGTGTTGGAGGTGTATAAAGGAAAGGTAACACAACATTTTGTATATTATGTAATTTACAGCAGAGCTCCAGATCAGCAATTTTTGGGGGTATTTCAGAATTTAAAATTGAGTGAAAATCAACATTGAACTTTACAATTCTAGTAAAAAAAATAATGCATATTTTTGAAAAAAAGGCAAAAAAATATGACATTTGCTCTTTACAAAAATAAAAATCAACATTGCAGATTTATTTAGGTAGTAAATTACCCTTTGACATGGAAAACAAGGCAAAAAACTATGACAATAAAAATCAGCATTGCAGATTTATTTAGGTAGTAAATTACCCTTTGACATGGAAGCTTATCTGGAGCCCAGTTACAGTTGTGTTCATTCTGCATCAGTTGTGATACTACCTGTATACAGAGTAAACAAATACTTCTAGGCGGTACATACTTAATTATAAAAGTAACAGAAAACCCACCAGACATAATTGTTCAATGATTGACAACAAATTGTCCAAGGTTTTGTTAACCCTTTTATATGTGTGATGTTTATGTTGTGTGCATGAAGGATTTATTTATATTTGCTGTATTGCTCTGGGCATTTTAGCCTGCAGACCTTGGTTAAGGTTTCATCTCATCTGAAGGACTGGTCAGACGTGAAATAAATAATGAGAATTGATCCAAATTTATTTTTTTCTGGTATGGAACACACGATCCCTGGATTACTAAACCAAGTTATGACCATTACACCACACCCTCTCTTTACTTTCAAGTGTTTATATACTGAATGTTCAACGCATATGTTTTTAAGGCAGCATTCTGTGAAGTCGACACTTCCTGTTTTAACGTTCACTTGGAAATAGATTTGTTTAATCTGCTATCTGGACACTACTTGTGTCATAGCAGTGTCCAGTGCATACCAGCTTCGTAGATGTGCTTAAAAATCAACATATTTAAGATTTATTTTATTCTTAGCCGATGTAGCATGGAAGACACTTAGGGATCACTTTGTCCGTCGTCATCCGTCACACTTTAACCTGCAGCCTAACCTTGGCCATAACTTGAAAAGTATTAACTTTAACCTGCAACCTAACCAAGCTCAACATAAATGGCCATAACTTAAAAAATATTTGACCAATGTTCATGAAACTTCATACTCATCGTCATCTGCCCCATAATTTATGAAGGATTGCACCACCTATCTTCAAACTTCACATTTAGATAGTTCTTGCTGAAATAAGCACACGGCAGGCGACACAAGTGTTTCGTGGTAAACCCTTCTAGTACTGAGAGTATAAGTCTGTTAGAGTTTCTTCGGTTAATACATACCCACAGAGATACAACAAGAAATATGTCAGAAGGAGCAACTACTGCTGTAACTGTGAATTAGTTCATACACAGTTCATTTCCCTTGTTTTAATTTTAGTATTTTAATGAAGGGTGTAATCTGAAGAACATTTTTACAAATGTTCATAGACTTGCGTAAAAAACACACCTTGTTCGGGGGAAAAAAGGTTTTATTTTTGAACTTAACAAATCAATATATAATTGTTTTTGAAACTTATGTCAAGTTTAAATAAAATATTTAGATTATAACTGTTTTAGCAGATAAGGAAAATATAAATTTCTTAGCTTCACACACAAATTTTACTTAACTGCTGGGGTTTATAAAATTAAATATTACATACTTAATGTATTTTGTACCTGTTACCAGAAGCACAGCCAGCCACCAGTGTCCCTGCATGGTCAGTTGTTATGGAGGGAGTTCTACTACATTGTTGGAGCAGGTACACCCAATTTTGACAAGATGGTGGGAAACACAGTCTGTACACAAGTGGACTGGGACACTAATCAAGATTATCTAGAGGCTTGGAAAATGGTAAATAGTTCGGCAAATTGGTATTTTTTTGGTCAGTTCCAAAGTCTCAATTCAGATAGAAGTTTATTGAAAAAAAATGGTAAAAAAACTTATTTCACTAAATTTCACTAAATGACAGATCAAAAGTTGGAACTACTGTAGATCCGGTATTATTCACGAGGTGTTGTTTTTTTCGCTAATATTTGCAAATCCACTTAATTCGCGGACAATTAACTCGAAAGAGTATCAGAAAACTCAACCGTTCGAAATTAAGTACTTGTATATTTAAATTATATATACTTGTTCAAGCCATAAAGGTGTTCTCCTTAAGAGTGGTTAATCGATATTTATTAGTTTACTGTTACTACTTGTTAAATACATTTTAGAATTATTAATTTTAATAAACAGTTCATCAAGGTTTAGGAATATAGGTTAGCGTCTACATTTCAAAATTACGAATTTTATTTCCCGTTTACAGTACTGGCAATTACATTTGGTAAACATCAGTCAGCGAAAAAGCGTTACAAATCATGTCAATAAAACCTTTAGAATTACGTTCACACATTTTCACACATTGCATCACTTAGTATAATTGATAATATAATTGATGTGCCTGCATGCTATAAACAGGACTCCGATAGCAGAAGTAGTCCAACTGAATTGAATTGAATGTTGTTTAACGGCTCATCAAGTATAGGTTATTTAGAGCCGCCCCAGAGAGAGGGAAGGATACATAAGAATCCGGGAACCTGCCTTACTCTTAATATCGAATAGATTCCTATGGGTCTTTAACGTGCTCGAAGGATAGACCGATACACGGGACCGCCCGGTTTACGTCCCCATCCGACGAACGAAGCTAAAGGAAAGTGTCTTGCTCAAGAACACACCGACGGAACTCGGTGGCACCACGGATGATTGCACCCAGGGCCTCGGTTACAAATCCGCTGCGCTACCGACTGCGCCACGCCAGCCCTCGAATTAACAGTATATTTAACCATGTTGACGTCTGAAAATAAAATAAAATTATGTATCCCCTTAAACTTGGAGGTGGGCGGGGGAGACATTATTTTAAGCAGAATTTTGTGAATCCTTTAGGTAAAGTAGCAATATGAAGTGGAGATGGTTTGACAATAAAATATCTTGCATTGGATCCCCTACCAAATCTCATTCAAAGCAATAAAGCTTTGCTTTTTATAATAATTAAGAACTTATTTTTGTTAAGAAGTCATCTAAACAAATTGTTGAAAATATTAACCTATAAAAAAATCATTCTCTGAAGCACAGAAAAATGTAAAGTATATGATATTCCATTTTATAGACAACTTAGATAAATAAACATGTATTAATTACAGGGTCGCACTGGTTACCCGTTCATTGATGCGCTGATGACACAGCTTAGACAGGAGGGATGGATCCACCATCTTGGACGTCATGCTGTGGCATGTTTCCTGACACGTGGTGACCTCTGGATCAGTTGGGAGGAGGGCATGAACGTGTTTGAAGAATACCTTCTGGGTAAGAATTTAATGTATTACGAGAATCGTTGCTCATGTCCTCACAGAAAATGTTTTCAAATGTTAGATATGCCGTCACTAAGTGTGGGCATAGTTAGTTCTAATTTTCATGACTTTGAAGTAAAAATGTAAAAGTCTGTTCCTCTTATTTGACTTTATTTTGAGGTCAGAGGGACAGAGACCAAAAAAGATGATGTGGTGGCAGTTTTTCCGTCTGTTAACCCGTAACCTGCTACATATATATAAAGGACTTTTCTTTCTTTGAATTAAGACCATTCCATTTATGTGACAAAGGGGTGTTTTGGGGAAAATGATTGATCAGTAGCCGGACATTGTAAACCCTGATCAGCCTGCGAGTTACATGCTGGCTGATTTGGGTATATTAATATAAGCTCAGATAGGGTAAAACACTGGCTCTATCAGATTAATATCAGTATCACCAGAGTTTTTATCCTTAATTGAAAAATGATATTGCTTCATTAACACTCGCTATATAAGGTTTGTTTGGGTTGGGTTTTATCTTTGGTATGGGCCTTGTAAGCAATTAGAGCATCTGGCCATCTTTGGTCTCATTATTACTTATTGTGTAAGCATTAGTGTACGTCACTCTGTCATTCTGTCTGTTTGCAGAATGCCATGATGATGTATGCAATTCTAGGTATTCTTGGTTGTATTTCAAAAAACAAGTCGATCTGAGCGTAAAACAAACACTTTGATCCTTTACCCTATAGATTAGTTTAATCTATGTTCAAGTCATGTATTTCAGATGCAGATTGGAGCCTGAACGCTGGTAACTGGATGTGGCTGTCTGCCAGTGCCTTCTTCCATCAGTACTTCAGAGTGTATAGTCCGATCGCATTTGGAAAGAAGACGGACAAAAATGGAGATTATATCAGGTAACAGACACGTTCTCTGTCAAACCTTTATATAACCATAATAGTAATCTACTGGTTATGCCCCCCGAAGGGAGGGGGCATATAGTAATCGCACCGTTTGCCATTTGTTAGTCCGTCCGTCTGAAACAATCATGCCCCAACCATAACTTTGAAAGTACTGACCACCATTCTTAACCACAATGAGAATGTGTGTCATGTGCAATAATCTGTATCTGAAATGTCAAGGTCATACTTGGAGGTCAAAGGTCTAATGTCTCAGCCATAACTTTAAAAGTACTCAAAGGATGAAACTTCACACAAATGTTAATCACACTAGAAAGGGTGTCAAGTGCAGGAATCAAGTCTGTATCTCAAAGGTGATGGTTACACTTGGAGGTCAAAGGTCAAATTAGTCAAATTAGTCAAATTTGTGTCTCAGCCATAACTTTGGAAGTACTAAAAGGATGAAACTTCATACAAATGTTCAACCACCAGGCGCGTAGCCAGGCATACGCCCGTACGCCCGGGCATACGCCTCTAGGAAAAAAATGAGAAAACATAGAGCCCCAAAAATGCAATAAAAACTAAAGCCTGACTAGGGTGAAACCCATCATTAGAAATTTATAAACATATAAATATCAAAGTTATCAAAACAGATGCCATAAAATGGAAATTTCAATCTAAGATATTCATTTTTCGCAACAATATAATTTATTTATCAATCAATAAAAGCCATCATTTTCAGCCCAAAATCGTCAAAAGCAACGTGCGGACGCTTAGGGCTTCCGGGGGGCCAAGCCCCCGGACCCCCCACCAACCGCACCTTGGACCCCAATATACGGGCGTATCCTCCAAAACGGCCTGGCTACGCCCCTGACCACAATCTGAAGGTGTGTCGCACGCAAACAATCAGGTCCTTACCACTTATGTTAAGGTCACACTTGGAGGTCAAAGGTTAAATGAGTCAAATTCATGTCTCAGCCATAACTTTAAAAGTACTGAATAGAATTTGATGAACCTTCACACAAACAAATTTATTCTAGGCCCATTCTGCATATTTTTATTTCAATGTAAATGCAGGGTGGCCCTGTAATCATTCTTGTTCGCCGTAAACCTATTTCAGCTCAACTCTTGAGATAATGACAAAAACTAATCTTTCGCTGAAATATTGCTTACACCTGCAACTGCTGCCATGCCTATATATTACAGGAAGTATGTACCAGCTCTGGCCAAGTTTCCGGAGAAGTACATCTACGAGCCGTGGACCGCCCCCATAGCCATGCAACAGAAGTTTGGATGTGTGATAGGGAAGGACTATCCCAAGCCTATAGTGGACCATGATACAGCGCGGAAGGCCAACATTGCCAGGATGGCTGCAGCTTATGCCAGGAGGAAGGGAGCGAGTGCAGCAGGTTCGTAGCAATGGAGGAATGTTTTGAGTGGGGGAATTTCAACACATTCACCTTGTTTTAGTTACTGTTGAAGAGGTTTGAAAGTACTAAAGAGAATATCATGAAACTTCTCTCAAATGTTCACAATGAGGAAGAATCTGGTCTGTACCTCTAACATTAAAGAAGTCGAGATTGTCTCGCAGAACTAACTTTGAAAGTACTGGTTGGAATTTTATGAAACTTTATACAAATGTTTATCATAATCAGGCGTGTACCTCAAAGGTAAGGTCATAATTGGAGGTCAGTTGAGTCAAAATGTGTCTCAGCCATGATTTTCAAAGTATTGATAGAAATTACATGAACATACAAACATTAATCACAATAAGAAAATGAGTCACGTGCAAGAATCAGGTCATAATTGGAAGTCAGTTGAGTCAAAATGTGTCTCAGCCATGATTTTCAAAGTATTGATAGGAATTCCATGAACATACAAACATTAATCACAATAAGAAAGTGAGTTGCGTGCAAGAATCTGGTCATAATTGGAAGTCAGTTGAGTCAAAATGTGTCTCAGCCATGATTTTCAAAGTATTGATAGGAATTCCATGAACATACAAACATTAATCACAATGAGAAAGTGAGTCGCGTGCAAGAATCAGGTCAGCACCTCAAAGATCAGTATCCAACTTAGAGGTAAAATAGGTAACTCTACTGAAAGGATTTTAATAAAAATACACGGAAATATTTATCATCAATAGAAGGCGTTTCAATTGCAAGAATCATGTCTGTTCCTCAAACGTCGGATGTCGTTGAAGGTCAAATTGAGTAAAATTGTTTATTTGGTGATAATTCCTAAACTACTTGATATAACTATAAGTAGAAACGATAGCATGATTAGAAGTTGTGTTGCACGCAAAAATCAGGTTCCTAGTGATAATTCCTAAACTACTTGATATAACTATAAGTAGAAACGATAGCATGATTAGAAGTTGTGTTGCACGCAAAAATCAGGTTCCTATCTCTAAGGTCAAGGCCAAACTTTGAAGTCAAATATCAATTGTATCAAAACTGTGTCTTCGCCATAACTCTAAAATTACTTAAGGAATTCCCATCAAACTTCATAAAAATGTTTAGCATGATCAGAATATGTGGTGTATTAAAGCATAGTTTACCATAGTGTTCTACCTGAAACCCTTATCATTTCAACGATGTAGTAATTTCATAACAAAACCATTTTGGGGCAGTCACTTAAAATATTGGTGACTTTTCTTATTTCTTTTTGCTAATGATAGAAGTGTTTTTTGCTCCCTGAAACGTGTGTATTTGTAATTGGAAAAACATCCAATCATACCCACGTGTTATGTCAGGCCTTGCACTGCAGTGATGTTAGTGTACTAACAATGAATCTGTTACAGATGGCACCAAAACAGCAAAGAAGAGGAAAGCTGAGGCTGATGGTTGCAGCAAGTCGAAGAAGAAGAAAGGGGCGACTGACAAGAAAATGACTGATTTTCTTATGTAGACACCATCATGACCATGTGATTGTTATGACTTTGGGAACATGTCTATTACACTTAAGGTTTACACTTAAGGGCCCCGTGTGGTTGCCGGGGGCCCCCGTTTGGTCACGGGGCAAAGAATAGGGCCAATGCAGATCCCTTTGGAGGCGTAGGCAGAGGGGTAGAATCCCCCCAAAATCATGTTCATTTTATCATTTTTTGTTCATGTTCATTAAAGGTCTTCATCATGATCCCTGCATTGTTTCAGGTGCTATTTCGCTCGCATCAAAGTGGCAGAAAAACAATAACGTGGCTCCAGCGTAAATGGAGTTTCTATGATGGAATTTGCAGCAACTCTGCAGTTCAGGGTGAGAAGGTTCTAGACCCATTTTCCATATTTTATCTCGATGTACATGGAAGATGAGCCTGGCATGTTCATGCCTATTAGGCGCTATATAACCTTTTCATGTGTTGATGCGCCTTAAAACCCCAATTCAATACAATACAATACACTTAAGGTGTAACAAATCATAGTCTTAATAATTTAATGACCATGTTTTTTGTTTTGGGGAATATTTTAAAGTACTGTTACTGAACGATTTACTGCCTGTTTGCAATTTTTAAGTTTGCTTAGTTATAATTGTTACGCGACACAAATGTGTTAACTTTTTATATGGATATGAAATCCAGTGTATTCAGGATTAAGTACTTATAACTGTTCTTTTTTTTGTGGTCCTTAACTTATTTTGAAGGGTATATATTTGACCATATAAGAGCAGTATGATCCAGAGTTTGATTCTAGGATTACCAGTGCACTCAAATGTTTACGTTGGCCTGGCTATGTACACGAGTGTGGCTTTGGATATCAATTAGGCTTTTTATGGTCATTTCCAGATTTTGTTTGATGTTTGTACCATGTTTAGGTAACATGTATATTATTATTGTGTTCATTACCAGATTTTGTCAACACATTTTACAATGTTGAGGTCGAAAACGTGCATTATGGTCATTGCTAGATTGTGTTTATACGTTTTCTTACGTTTAGATAACGTGCATTATGGTCATGGATTACATGTGTTTTTATGTTTAGTGGTCATGGTTAGATTGTGTTTACACATGTTATTATGTTCATAATGGCTATTGCTATGTTATTTTTACACAATTCCTTATGTTCAGATTAACAACAGCTACATTATGGTCATTGCTAAATGTGTTTACATTTTACTGAAGAATTTCTGACAGAACTAGGCTACCTCATTTTATTATACACTTTCTAGTGAAATAGTGGATTTTAGGATTAAAATAAAAACCTATATTTTTTCTTTATATTTTCACATGTGAGCCATATCAGCTTATTTATAGTTTTTTATTTTTTTACTGCTAAAACAACTTTTTTTTAATTGAAAATAACCATTATCTATTATTACATGTAGTTTGGAAATGATCTCAGAAAATGAATCATAGTTTTGGGAAATCCTCTATGTATTGTCTGCAATAGGAAAAGTGTGCTTCCAAAGTTATTGTTATTGAATCTCATTAAAAAAATGACATTATATTTGGTGTTGTTTAACAATTTGTGTACGTTGTCTAGTTGTGTTAAAATACCAAAGAAAATGAGTGCAGTCCCATCTCACAGTAATTTTGAAGAAATACTCCGGACAAAAGTGTGATAGACGGACTGATGAAGTATATAAAACTTCGAAAGACAATAACTCTAATTTGAATGATGACAAGTGTTACAGTTCTTGCGCTCTGCACTTCCTCTCATTGCCCTCTATCATTGTGTGATATTTCATTGCAGTCCCATCAGTAATTTTCAAGGTATGCTCTGGACAAAAATCTCTTAAGTATTAAATTACAAACGGCAACAATGCTAATTTGAATGAGACAGAGTTACGGTTCTTGCATTCTGCACTTCCGCTCATTGCCCTCTATCATTGTGTGACGTTTCATTGCAGTCCCATCTGTACTTTTCAGGCTATGCTCCAGACAAAATGTCAAGTATAAAATTACAAAGGGCAATAACTCTAATTTGAATGATGACAGAGTTATAGTTCTTGCACTCTTCCTCTGATTGCCCTTTTTAGCTCTACTGATCAGAGATCAGCAGAGCTTATGCCGTGGTGCGGCGTCCGTCGTCCGTCCGTCTGTCCGTCTGTCCGTAAACTTTTATTTGTAGCGACTTCACAGCTGAAACTACTGGATGGATATTCATGAAACTTTACAGAAATGTTGCCCATAAAGTCTAGTTGATCCTAGCAAAAATTCATGTTGATGTGAAATCCAAGATGGCCGCCAAAGCTAAAAATAGAGTTTTAAAATACAAGTTTGTAGCGACTTCTTCTTGAAAACTATAAGTGATATTGATATGGGACTTTTTCTAAAATGATCAGCATGACATGATGTTGATCCTAGTCAAAAATCGTTTTGATTCAACGTTAAACATGGCTGCCAGCGGCCATCTTTGTTTACATAGAGTTATATAGTAAAAACTTGTAGCGACTACTTCTCTGAAACTACTTGGCGGATTGTCATGAAACTTTACAGGAATGTTGCTCTTGATGTCTAATTGATCCTAGAAAAATTTCAGGTCGGCCGGAAATTCAAGATGGCCGTCACAGCTAAAAATAGATTTTTAAAAAATAAGTTTGTAGCGACTACTTCTTGAAAACTATAAGTGATATTGATATGGGACTTTTTCTAAAATGATCAGCATTACATGATGTTGATCCTAGTCAAAAATCGTTTTGATTCAACGTTAAACATGGCTGCCAGCGGCCATCTTTGTTTACATAGAGTTATATAGTAAAAACTTGTAGCGACTACTCCTCTGAAACTACTTGGCGGATTGTCATGAAACTTTACAGGAATGTTGCTCTTGATGTCTAATTGATCCTATCAAAATTTCAGGTCGGCCGGAAATTCAAGATGGCCGTCACAGCTAAAAATAGATTTTTAAAAAATAAGTTTGTAGCGACTACTTCTTGAAAACTATAAGTGATATTGATATGGGACTTTTTCTAAAATGATCAGCATGACATGATGTAGATCCTTGTGGAAAAATATTTTGATTCGACGTTAAACATGGCTGCCAGTGGCCATCTTTGGTTACATAGAGTTATATAGTAAAAACTTGTAGCGACTACTCCTCTGAAACTACTTGACGGATGTTCATGAAACTTCACAGGAATGTTGCTCTTGATGTCTAGTTGATCCTAGAAAAATTTCAGGTTGGCCGGAAATTCAAGATGGCCGCCACAGCTAAAAATAGATTAAAAATAAATAAGTTTGTAGCGACTACTTCTTCAAAACAATGAGAGATATTGATATGGGACTTTTTCTAAAATGATCAGTATGACATGATGTTGGTCCTTGTCGAAAATCGTTTTGATTCGACGTTAAACATGGCTGCTTTGTTTACATAGAGTTATATAATGAAAACTTGTAGCGACTACTTCTTTGAAACTACCTGACGGATTTTCATGAAACTTCACAGGAATGTTGCTCTTAATGTCTTATTGATCTTAGCAAAATTTCAGGTCGGCCGGAAATTCAAGATGGCCGCCACGGTTAAAAATAGATTTTCAAAAAACAAGTCTGTAGCGACTACTTCCTGAAATCAAAATCAATCAGTAGAGCTTCAAGGTCATTGACCTCTTGTTTATTATTGTGTGACCTAACAGTGCAGTACCATCAGTAGTTTTGAAGATATGCTTCGGACAAAAGTTTGATGACGGACGGACAGACAAAGCGGCGACTATCCCCCGAAAATTCCGGGGAGCATAACAAGAGCACCTCCTAGTGAGGCATATAAGTTTTAAGTTAACCTTTTTCTAAGGGACATAATTTAGATTGCGTGTTTTACGAATAATGTTGTTGTTTTTAGCTCGACTGATCAGAGATCAGCAGAGCTTATGACGTGGTCAGCGTCAGTCCGTCCGTCCAAAAACTTTTATTTGTAGCGACTACTCCTCTGAAACTACTGGATGGATATTCATGAAACTTTACAGAAATGTTGCTCATGAAGTCCAGTTGATCCTAGCAAGAATTCATGTTGATGTGAAATCCAAGAAGGCCGCCAAAGCTAAAAATAGATTTTTAAAATACAAGTTTGTAGCGACTACGTCTTGAAAACTCTTAAGTGATATTGATATGGGTCTTTTTCTAAAATGATCAGCATGACATGATGTTGGTCCTTGTTGAAAATCGTTTTGATTCAACGTTAAACATGGCTGCCAGCGGCCATCTTTGTTTACATAGTTATATAATGAAAACTTGTAGCGACTACTCCTCTAACACTACTCAACAGATTTTCATGAAACTTCACAGGAATGTTGCTCTTGATGTCTTATTGATCCTAGCAAAATTTCAGGTCGGCCGGAAATTCAAGATGGCCGCCACAGCTAAAAATAAATTTTCAAAATACAAGTTTGTAGCGACTACTTCTTGAAAACTATAAGCGATATTGATATGGGACTTTTTCTAAAATGATCAGCATGACATGATGTTGGTCGTTGTCAAAAATCGTTTTGATTTAATGTTAAACATGGCTGTCAGCGGCCATCTTTGTTTACATAGAGTTATATAATGAAAACTTGTAGTGACTACTCCTCTGAAACTACTTGACGGATTTTCATGAAACTTCACAGGAATGTTGCTCTTGATGTCTAATTGATCCTAGCTAAATTTCAGGTCGGCCGGAAATTCAAGATGGCCGCCACTGCTAAAAATAAATTTTCAAAACACAAGTTTGTAGCGACTACTTCCTGAAATCAAAATCAATCAGTAGAGCTTCAAGGTCATTGACCTCTTGTTTTATGTTTTAAAGCCTTTAATAGCACTAACAGCTAAGAAATAAAAAGACAACTTTAAGTTCCAGGTAAACATTTTTAAAAGGGAAATAATTCAAAATGAGTTGTGGGCCTTTTCTGATAATTCATTTTGTCGTGCTGAAGAGTGTCTCAAAGTTTGTCATTTTTTTATACCCAAACCCAATACTTTATTACCCACAATCATTCATCAGCTAAAAAGTTAACAGACAGACAAGGTTGTGACACGATTAAGACGGGCATATAAAAACAGACCTTGACCTTTATATGTATTGGCGTTTCCTCGTGATTATTGTCACTAGTTCGATGAACTAAAAAAGAACTCTATGTAAAGTTTTGATGGAACTAAACTCACCATCACCATTTGAACAAACTGGCAATATACCCTATCATATCTGCATATGCTACATGCAATATTATATAGCTCTGTATCTTGTGTTTTTCCTTATATTTAACATCATGTAAAAGATCCAAAATATATATATATATACACACACACACACACTTTGGACCACCTAGGCGTAGCACTTTTTTACCCCAGGGACTTCATTTCAAGGTTGGTGCTAAGTTTTGAAAGTTCTTTTTGTGTCAGCTGGGTAGCATAGAAGCAACGTAGTCCATAGTCGTTGTTCATCCTGTCAGTTTTAACCTGCAACCTTCAATTTATCCCAGGGAATGTTAATATATTTCCAACAGTTCACTCATTTCAGCAGAGATGTCTTTTCTTAAAGCTTTACCTAGCTCACAGCTCGGTAAAACTTTGATCTACGGTCATGAAACTAGTTCAATAGACTTGCTTCAGAATAGACCTCTTCCTGGTTTTACAAACCACATGATTTAAGAAGAAACAACTTGTACTGCTTGAATGGTTGGCACACGCAGTGTTACACATTTGTTTTCAATAGCAAAGTTGACCCACCATGTTTTAACTAGATGGAAAATCATTCAGATCAATTCCGGACAAGTCCAATAACTGTTTTTCATTTTTTCATTGTTGTATGTGTTCTCTCTCACTTGGTCATATTTACACATTTTCTTTTATACATAAATGACTGAAGTAAAAATAATGTCCGTTAATTGTCAGGGCCTTGGGTCAGCAGAAAAACGATTTGACGTTTTTAACTATATAAAAAGTAAAAAGTGTCATATCTTTTGCCTACAAGATATACATTCAACACCTGTAACAGAGAAGTTTATTCGTTCAGAATGGGGTAATGAGTGTATTTTCAGCTCAGGTAAATCAAATGCCCGAGGAGTAGCTATACTTTTTAACAAAGACCTAGACTATAAAGTACATAATTATATATCTGACCCTGAGGGAAATTTTATAACTGTAGATTTAACTGTTAATAACAAGAGATTAACCCTTATTTCACTTTATGGCCCAAACACAGATTCCCCTTCATTTTTTGATAGGATAATGGCAACTGTAGAGACCATGAATAATAATAATGGCCTGATTTTATGTGGAGATTTTAATTTGGTCCAAGATCCTGAGATAGATTATTACAACTATAAAAATATTAACAATAAAAATGCGCGTGCAAAACTGTTAGAAATCAAAACTTGCTATAATCTTATTGACCCATATAGAGAATTTTATCCCAATTTAAGAAGGTACACATGGAGAAAGAAGACACCATTAAAACAAGCAAGACTAGATTTCTTTTTAGTTTCTGAAAATCTTTTATCATCTGTAAATAAGTGTACTATTGAAGCTAGCTACCGCTCAGATCATTCAATTACCATGTTAAACTGCAACTTCACTGAATTTATATAGGGCAAACCTCTTTGGAAACATAACAATTCGCTTCTAAGTGATATTGAATATTTAAATATAATGAATAACAAAATAGATGAAATTAAAATTCAATATGCACTTCCAATTTATAATATTGATTACATTAACAACATACCAAATAATGAACTTCAATTTACAATTACTGATCAATTATTTTTGGATACATTGTTGATGGAATTAAGAGGAAAATCAATATCATATTCAAGCCACAAAAAAAAAGTAAATGAAAAACGTGAAAATGATCTTGTTCTTGAAATACAACATTTAGAACAAAGACTCTCTCCCGATCAAATACCCACTCTTGAACTATTAAAAGATGAACTACTGTTACTTCGTAGGCAAAAAATGAATGGTTTTCTTATTAGATCACGAGCTCAATTAATAGAAGATGGAGAAAAACCAACTAAATATTTTTGCAATTTAGAGACGCACAACTTTACTAGTAAAATTATACCCAAAATTGAAAGGCCTGATGGGAGTATAATCACAGATCAGAAAGATATTCTAAAAGAAACTGAAACCTTCTACAAATCTCTATACTCCAGCAGAGATGAAATATTAGAAACAATAGATCTAGATAAAGAATTGTCAGGACTAAGTGTACCCAAATTGAATGAGGAGGAATCTAAGTCATTAGAGGGCCTATTAACCTATCAGCAAGCATCATTATCGCTATTTTGTATGAAAAATAATCGTTCGCCGGGTACTGATGGTTTTGGGGCTGTCTTCTTTAAAGTATTTTGGAAGAAACTGGGGCATTTTGTTGTGAGAGCTATAAATTGTGGGTATATTAATGGGGAACTGTCTGTAACACAGAAAGAGGGTATTATACACTTATCCCTAAAGATAACACACCAAGAAGATTTTTAAAAAATTATAGGCCAATTTCTCTCTTAAACTGTGTTTATAAAATTGCTTCAGGGGCCATTGCTTATAGAATAAAATCTATCTTAAACAAACTAATTAATGAAAATCAAACAGGTTTTATTGCAGGGAGATATATGGGGGAAAACACAAGAATGACATTTGATATCATGCAGTTTGCAGAAGAAAATAATTTACCAGGACTCATTTTACTCGTTGATTTTGAGAAGGCATTTGATTCTCTTTCATGGAAATTTATTCACAGCGTTCTTAAGTATTTCAATTTTGGAAACTCGATAATTTCTTGGATAAAAAATTTCTATAGAAATGCGAAACTGGCGGTTAATCAAGGAGGTAATTTATCTGAGTTTTTCAGCATAGGCAGGGGATGCCGTCAGGGGGACCCATTATCGCCTTATATATTTATATTATGTGCTGAAATTTTAGCAATAACAAGAGGTCAATGACCTTGAAGCTCTACTGATTGATTTTGATTTCAGGAAGTAGTCGCTACAGACTTGTTTTTTGAAAATTTATTTTTAACCGTGGCGGCCATCTTGAATTTCCGGCCGACCTGAAATTTTGCTAAGATCAATAAGACATTAAGAGCAACATTCCTGTGAAGTTTCATGAAAATCCGTCAAGTAGTTTCAAAGAAGTAGTCGCTACAAGTTTTCATTATATAACTCGTATGTAAACAAAGCAGCCATGTTTAAGGTCAAATCAAAACGATTTTCGACAAGGACCAACATCATGTCATACTGATCATTTTAGAAAAAGTCCCATATCAATATCTCTTATTGTTTTGAAGAAGTAGTAGCTACAAACTTATTTATTTTAAATCTATTTTTAGTTGTGGCGGCCATCTTGAATTTCCGGCCGACCTGAAATTTTTCTAGGATCAACTAGACATCAAGAGCAACATTCCTGTGAAGTTTCATGAACATCCGTCAAGTAGTTTCAGAGAAGTAGTCGCTACAAGTTTTTACTATATAACTCTATGTAAACAAAGATGGCCGCTGGCAGCCATGTTTAACGTTGAATCAAAACGATTTTTGACTAGGATCAACATCATGTCATGCTGATCATTTTAGAAAAAGTCCCATATCAATATCACTTATAGTTTTCAAGAAGAAGTCGCTACAAACTTGTATTTTAAAACTCTATTTTTAGCTTTGGCGGCCATCTTGGATTTCACATCAACATGAATTTTTGCTAGGATCAACTAGACTTTATGGGCAACATTTCTGTAAAGTTTCATGAATATCCATCCAGTAGTTTCAGCTGTGAAGTCGCTACAAATAAAAGTTTACGGACAGACGGACGACGGACGCCGCACCACGGCATAAGCTCTGCTGATCTCTGATCAGTAGAGCTAAAAATACAAAACAACAAAAAAATTAAAGGAATATCTATAAATGATATGGAATATAAACTTTCACAATTTGCCGATGATACTTCCATTTTTCTGGATGGGTCAGATACTTCACTCAATGAAACACTCGATGAACTTTCCTATTTTTCCAACATTTCTGGACTCAGGGTGAACTTTGACAAGACTCAGGTAGTTTGGATTGGGACAAGAAAATACAGTACAGACTCAATTAAAACCAAGTGGAAATTAACATGGGGAAGCAACCAATTTAAATTGTTAGGTATACACTTTAATGTTGATCTTGATAAGATAATTGATATAAACTATAATGACAAGTTAGAAAAAATACAAAACCTAATCAAACTTTGGAAACGTAGATATCTTACACCGATTGGTAAAATAACAGTAATTAAAACAATATTATTACCCATTCTTAATCATTTATTTATTTCATTACCTAACCCAAATGATTCAATTATTAAAAAAATAAATGACATGTTTTATGAATTCTTATGGGAGGGACCAGCAAAGATAAAGAAAAGCATTTTAATTAAACAGTATAATGAGGGTGGTCTGAAAATGATTAATCTCCAAGCATTCATATATGGACTTAAGGCAACTTGGATTAGAAGACTCATGTTTAAAGGTGGACAATGGCAACATATAGTTACCCATATTATACACTTAAAAGACCTAATAAACCTAGGGATAGGTTTTGCAGAATTATTAATAATAACAAGAGGTCAATGACCTTGAAGCTCTACTGATTGATTTTGATTTCAGGAAGTAGTCCCTACAGACTTGTTTTTTGAAAATCTATTTTTAACCGTGGCGGCCATCTTGAATTTCCGGCCGACCTGAAATTTTGCTAAGATCAATAAGACATTAAGAGCAACATTCCTGTGAAGTTTCATGAAAATCCGTCAGGTAGTTTCATGTCATACTGATCATTTTAGAAAAAGTCCCATATCAATATCTCTTATTGTTTTGAAGAAGAAGTCGCTACAAACTTATTTATTTTAAATCTATTTTTAGCTGTGGCGGCCATCTTGAATTTCCGGCCGACCTGAACTTTTTCTAGGATCAACTAGACATCAAGAGCAACATTCCTGTGAAGTTTCATGAACATCCGTCAAGTAGTTTCAGAGGAGTAGTCGCTACAAGTTTTTACTATATAACTCTATGTAACCAAAGATGGCCACTGGCAGCCATGTTTAACGTCGAATCAAAATAATTTTCCACAAGGATCTACATCATGTCATGCTGATCATTTTAGAAAAAGTCCCATATCAATATCACTTATAGTTTTCAAGAAGTAGTCGCTACAAACTTATTTTTTAAAAATCTATTTTTAGCTGTGACGGCCATCTTGAATTTCCGGCCGACCTGAAATTTTTCTAGGATCAATTAGACATCAAGGGCAACATTCCTGTAAAGTTTCATGACAATCCGCCAAGTAGTTTCAGAGAAGTAGTCGCTACAAGTTTTTACTATATAACTCTATGTAAACAAAGATGGCCGCTGGCAGCCATGTTTAACGTTGAATCAAAACGATTTTTGACTAGGATCAACATCATGTCATGCTGATCATTTTAAAAAAAGTCCCATATCAATATCACTTATAGTTTTCAAGAAGAAGTCGCTACAAACTTGTATTTTAAAACTCTATTTTTAGCTTTGGCGGCCATCTTGGATTTCACATCAACATGAATTTTTGCTAGGATCAACTAGACTTTATGGGCAACATTTCTGTAAAGTTTCATGAATATCCATCCAGTAGTTTCAGCTGTGAAGTCGCTACAAATAAAAGTTTACGGACAGACGGACGACGGACGCCGCACCACGGCATAAGCTCTGCTGATCTCTGATCAGTAGAGCTAAAAATACAAAACAACAAAAAAATTAAAGGAATATCTATAAATGATATGGAATATAAACTTTCACAATTTGCCGATGATACTTCCATTTTTCTGGATGGGTCAGATACTTCACTCAATGAAACACTCGATGAACTTTCCTATTTTTCCAACATTTCTGGACTCAGGGTGAACTTTGACAAGACTCAGGTAGTTTGGATTGGGACAAGAAAATACAGTACAGACTCAATTAAAACCAAGTGGAAATTAACATGGGGAAGCAACCAATTTAAATTGTTAGGTATACACTTTAATGTTGATCTTGATAAGATAATTGATATAAACTATAATGACAAGTTAGAAAAAATACAAAACCTAATCAAACTTTGGAAACGTAGATATCTTACACCGATTGGTAAAATAACAGTAATTAAAACAATATTATTACCCATTCTTAATCATTTATTTATTTCATTACCTAACCCAAATGATTCAATTATTAAACAAGAGGGCCATGATGGCCCTATATCGCTCACCTGAATACTGGCACATTATCGAACTTCTTCGAAATCTTATGGTCATATAGAATCTGTGCAAGTTTGGTTAAGATTGTTCAAGAAATGTGGGCTCTGTTGTGTATAACAACATTTATATAGACAGTTTAAGACACTGACAAAGTTTGGTAAAGATCAAATACAAAATGAAGGTGCTAGAGAGTAACACCTTGGGCAGAGCCAAATGTGACTCCAGGGCTACATGTAACATATGAGAGCTGTGTGCTTTGTGGTTTTAGAGATAATTTTTTAAGTTTTTACCTATACAAGTCTGTGTAAAACGTGACCCCTGGGGCGGGGCCAAATGTGAACCCAGAGTCAACAAACTTGGTAAAGGACCAAAAAAGTATAGTAAATGCAAAATATTAAACCTCTGGCTCTTGTAGTTCCAGAGAAGAAGACTTTAATGTGTTTCCTATATAAGTCTATGTAAAACTGTGACCCACGGAGTGGGGTCAAATTTTACCCCAGGGTCACCATTTGAACAAACTTGGTAGAGGACCATAATCTAATAGTAAATGCAAAATATTAAACCTCTGGCTCTTGCAGTTTCAGAGAAGATTGTTTTTTTTCCTATATATATAAGTCTTTATAAAACTGTGACCCCCGGGGCGCGGCCAAGTTTGACACCAGGGTCACCATTTGAACAAACTTGGTAGAGGACCATAAGCTTATAGCAAATGCAAAATATTAAACCTCTGGCTCTTGCAGTTCCAGAGAAGAAGATTTTTTCAGTTTTTCCCTATACAGGCCTATGTAAAACTGTGACCCCCAGGGCTGGGCCAAATGTGACCCAGGGTCACCATTTGAACAAAATTGGTAGAGGACCATGAGCTTATAGCAAAAGCAAAATATTAAACCTCTGGCTCTTGCAGTTCCAGAGAAGAAGATTTTCTTCAGTTTTTCCCTATACAGGCCTATGTAAAACTGTGACCCCCGGGGCGGGGCCAAAAGTGACCCAGGATCACCATTTGAACAAAATTGGTAGAGGACCATGAGCTTATAGCAAAAGCAAAATATTAAACCTCTGACTCTTGCAGTTTCAGAGAAGATTTTTTAAGTTTTTCCCAACACATGTCTATGTAAAACATGTGACCCTTGAGGCGGGGCCAAATGTGACCTCAGGGTCACCATTTGAACAAACTAAGTAGAGGACCATAAACTGATGCTACATGTTATACATGAGAGCTCCGTGCCATATCGTTCCAGAGAAGAAGATTTCTTTCAGTTTTTCCCTATACAAGCCTATGTAAAACTGTGACCCCCGGGGCAGAGCCAAATGTGACCCCTGGGTCACCATTTGAACAAACTTGGTAGAGGACCATAAGCTTATAGCAAATGCAAAATATTAAACCTCTGGCTCTTGCAGTTTCAGAGAAGAAGATTTTTTAAGTTTTTCCCTATACATGTCTATGTAAAACTGTGACCCTTGGGGCGGGTCAAATGTGACCCCAGGGTCACCATTTCAACAAACTTGGTAAAGGACCATAAGCTTATAGTAAATGCAAAATATCAAACCTCTGCCTCTTGCAGTTTCCGAGAAGAAGATTTTTAAAAAAAAAATCCTATATAAATCTATGTAAAACTGTGACCCCCGGGGCGGGAACAAATTTGACCCCAGGGTCACCATTTGAACAAACTTAGTATAGGACCATAAGCTGATGCTACATGTAATACATGAGACCTCTGTGCCTTGTGGTTTCAGAGAAGAAGATTTTTTAAAGTTTTTTCCTATATAAGTCTATGAAAAACATGCAAAATCTCAATATACAAACTTTGGACCCCCGAGGCACGGCCACTTTTGACCCCGGGGACTTCATTTGAACAAACTTGATAGTCTAGCTGTTGGCGGTCATATTAAAAGAAAAACTGTCGAAATCTGTCTGGCGGTTCTTGAGAAGAAGATTTTTTAAGGTTTCGACCATATATGGTAATGGCGGCCATCTTGGTTGTCGTGCTGACCTAATTTTAACAAATCTAAAAAGCATTCATCTAAGGATCATCCATGTGAAGTGTGGTCAAAATTGACCAAGCGGTTTCTGAGGAGAAGTCGTTTGAAGCAAAAGTTAACGACGGACGACGGACGACAGACGACGGACGACGGACGAAGAGTGATCCCAATAGCTCACCTTTGAGCCTTTGGCTCAGGTGAGCTAAAAACTAAATGACATGTTTTATGAATTCTTATGGGAGGGACCAGCAAAGATAAAGAAAAGCATTTTAATTAAACAGTATAATGAGGGTGGTCTGAAAATGATTAATCTCCAAGCATTCATATATGGACTTAAGGCAACTTGGTTTAGAAGACTCATGTTTAAAGGTGGACAATGGCAACATATAGTTACCCATATTATACACTTAAAAGACCTAATAAACCTAGGGATAGGTTTTGCAGAATTATTAATAATAACAAGAGGTCAATGACCTTGAAGCTCTACTGATTGATTTTGATTTCAGGAAGTAGTCCCTACAGACTTGTTTTTTGAAAATCTATTTTTAACCGTGGCGGCCATCTTGAATTTCCGGCCGACCTGAAATTTTGCTAAGATCAATAAGACATTAAGAGCAACATTCCTGTGAAGTTTCATGAAAATCCGTCAGGTAGTTTCAAAGAAGTAGTCGCTACAAGTTTTCATTATATAACTCTATGTAAACAAAGCAGCCATGTTTAAGGTCAAATCAAAACGATTTTCGACAAGGACCAACATCATGTCATACTGATCATTTTAGAAAAAGTCCCATATCAATATCTCTTATTGTTTTGAAGAAGTAGTCGCTACAAACTTATTTATTTTAAATCTATTTTTAGCTGTGGCGGCCGACCTGAACTTTTTCTAGGATCAACTAGACATCAAGAGCAACATTCCTGTGAAGTTTCATGAACATCCGTCAAGTAGTTTCAGAGGAGTAGTCGCTACAAGTTTTTACTATATAACTCTATGTAACCAAAGATGGCCACTGGCAGCCATGTTTAACGTTGAATCAAAATAATTTTCCACAAGGATCTACATCATGTCATGCTGATCATTTTAGAAAAAGTCCCATATCAATATCACTTATAGTTTTCAAGAAGTAGTCGCTACAAACTTATTTTTTAAAAATCTATTTTTAGCTGTGACGGCCATCTTGAATTTCTGGCCGACCTGAACTTTTTCTAGGATCAATAAGACATCAAGAGCAACATTCCTGTAAAGTTTCATGACAATCCGCCAAGCAGTTTCAGAGGAGTAGTCGCTACAAGTTTTTACTATATAACTCTATGTAAACAAAGATGGCCGCTGGCAGCCATGTTTAACGTTGAATCAAAACAATTTTTGACTAGGATCAACATCATGTAATGCTGATCATTTTAGAAAAAGTCCCATATCAATATCACTTATAGTTTTCAAGAAGTAGTCGCTACAAACTTATTTTTTAAAAATCTATTTTTAGCTGTGACGGCCATCTTGAATTTCCGGCCGACCTGAAATTTTTCTAGGATCAATTAGACATCAAGAGCAACATTCCTGTAAAGTTTCATGACAATCCGCCAAGTAGTTTCAGAGAAGTAGTCGCTACAAGTCTTTACTATATAACTCTATGTAAACAAAGATGGCCGCTGGCAGCCATGTTTAACGTTGAATCAAAACGATTTTTGACTAGGATCAACATCATGTCATGCTGATCATTTTAGAAAAAGTCCCATATCAATATCACTTATAGTTTTCAAGAAGAAGTCGCTATAAACTTGTATTTTAAAACTCTATTTTTAGCTTTGGCGGCCATCTTGGATTTCACATCAACATGAATTTTTGCTAGGATCAACTAGACTTTATGGGCAACATTTCTGTAAAGTTTCATGAATATCCATCCAGTAGTTTCAGCTGTGAAGTCGCTACAAATAAAAGTTTACGGACAGACAGACGGACAGACGGACGGACGACGGACGCCGCACCACGGCATAAGCTCTGCTGATCTCTGATCAGTAGAGCTAAAAATGACTAACATATTTTGGAAGGATGTGTTAAAAGCTTACATTAATATTTTAGAACTAAATAAGGGCATTTTATGTGCTAACAATTGTTCAACAACTCCACTATTTTATAATCCTAATATTTTAATTGGAGGTAATGTAATATTTTACAAATCTTGGTATTCAAAAGGTATTCATCAACTTAATGATTTAATAGATGAGAATGGAAACTTTTATTCTGTTGAGGAATTTAATAACTTGTATAATGTAAATGCACATTTTCTGCTATACAATGGAGTTGTTGCGGCAATTAAAGCTTACATTAGAAAAAATATCTCCACAGAAAAAATGGAAAAAATACAAAGTCCTATTCTTCCTTTTAATATCATTCCATTTATTAAGAACAAACATGGATCAAGGGACCTTTATAATATTATTAACCAAAACCCCAGCAAACCAACTTCAAAATCCAAATGGGATGAAATTTATAACATAGAGGAAGAAACATGGAATGATATATACATATCCCCCTTTAAATCCTCAACAAATACAACATTACAATGGTTTCAAGTACGGTTAAACCATAGAATTCTTCCAACCAGAAAATTTCTTCATAAAATAAACATCATTGATAGTCCAATGTGCAAGTATTGTCAAGAAGAGGAAACATTAACACATATGCTTTGGTATTGTCCCGAAACCCAATCGATTCTTAATAAGTTAAAAACTTGGCTGTCAAGCAATAACATATATTTACATTTCACAGAAGAATCATTTATATTTAATATTAGTAACACGTTAACGCCAGCCGATTTGTACATACTACTTGAAATGAAGTATTATATTTTCTCAACCAAACATTTACAAAGTAAACTGTCTATAGAGGCCTTTAAAAACAGAATAAGAAAATCGTTTAGTATTTTGGAATGTATAGCAACAACAAACAATGTACTCGAACCATTTGTTAAAAAATGGAGCAACTATAAGAACCTTTTTAGTTAGTTTTGATCTGTAAATATCAGAGACTTCACCCTTCCATTTTGTGTTTTCTGTAATATTCTGGCCAAGGAACTGACATAACCATGATAACGGTCTGATATTCTATATTATATAACAATGAGTGAGATGTGAAATGTGATCATGTGGGGGAACATAAACACTATTTTTTTTTTCTCCTTATTTATTATAGTTATTTGTTTTTCTCTATCTTTCCCCCTAAAAACAGTACTCTTCTAAATAGTGACTTTTTATTACACAAATAGAGATAAAACACAACACAAACAAGCTAAATCTTTATAAGACAACCATTTATACAGAATTCTCATATTGAATACAAATAATAGATGATTTTATTATGTATATCACTTGTGTATTGTATAATATTATAGATGTGTTTGTAAGGCGTGCGGTGGGATGGTCCTCCCCGACCCACAACATGCCAAATTACGGGGAGAATAAATGGGTCACCATTGGTGACTGAAAAAAAAAAGAAAAAAAAAGTCCAATAACTCTTTTGACTATCATTTCTGCAGAGTAATGCCCTGCAACCTAACCTAGCCCATAACTTAGCAAAACATCCACTCAATGCCATTTACATGTACACAAACTCCAAATTTTGTTTCGGCAGATTTTTTGCCCCTTTTCATGAAACTTTGTATGGGGTTCAACATCGCTTTTAACAATCTTTCACTCGCACATCATGGTCTCCGTGGCCGAAGGGTTAACGACATTGCATTGTTAACCTGCTCAAGGATGCGGGTTTGATTCCCACTGGGACTTGAGGTGTCGGTTTTTACGTACGGTGGGAGGTGTACAGTGCTGGTCTTGCCTCCACCACAAAAATATTGACCACCTTACATGACATAAACACCATACAAACTTATAGAAGTGAACTGCATGCTTAATTTTATAGTGTTGCAACACTGGAATACCACACATAATGAACTTTCATAGTTATTCCGTATCAATTATTCAATGCCAAGTTTTGCCATTTTCCATAAACTGGAACAACTTATATATTGTTTCTTCTCCAGTATTCAGTATTCATACTTCATAGATTGTACTTGCTGAAATAAGCAAATGGCAGGCAGCACAAATGTTCCATGGTACACTTTTCATCTCTTCATATGCGTTACATAAAGTAATACTTTAGACTTCTGGCTAAAATGTGTACAAAAAGGACCTTTGAACCCATAAGCATAATGTGACCTTAACACATGTATATGATAAGGTCTCACGGCACGTGTCATTAATTGTAGATCTAGAAAGAAATGGGGAAAAAAAAAAAGGTTTTACCAAATATTTAGTTTATGCCATGGCCGACAATCATCCCTTTTTTCTTAGAAAAGGCAACACAATTTAGGTCATCAGCTTTGGCAATTCTGGTTAGATGGGTTTTAAGTCTCATACCACCCAAAAGTAGTATTTAGCTTTGGCAATTCTGGTTAGATGGCTTTTAAGTCTCGTACCACCCAAAAGTAGTATTTAGCTTTGGCAATTCTGGTTAGATGGCTTTTAAGTCTCATACCACTGACCCAAAAGTAGTATTTATACTAAAACCAGTATAATTTTTTGTTATTGTTTTACGGCACATCAATACAAGTGGTCATATTGCGCCAATAAGAATGAACATTCCATGTTCCAGGCACACCCTCCATTACAGAAGTATGCAGAATGGGCCTATAACATTCTCACCTGCAGAGCTGCTGCATATTTTGTTGCAAATACTCATTTTTCCACTGCAGCCACAATCATTTATTTTTTTGCCATCACTCAAGTAGCGCCTGAAACTATACAGGGATGATGACCTTTAATTAACATGACAAAATGAACTTGAATTCCGGGGGAATATTCTTGCCCAGGAACCACACGGGGCACCGACATTTGTAATCTATCTGTTATGATCAGAATCAAACAAACATAAACTGTGTTTTTCTCTTTATTTGCATCTAGAATTTATAAGTTATGCGACCAACACACAGGCACCGCCAGCTTGTCGGATCTTGTGTTCGGCAGATTTGCTGAAGAATTTGGCCTTCACAATCACGGGCTGTTTGGGCAAATGACCTTTACCCAAAACCTTGAAGTATCCCTGAAAGTAGACAAATAATGAGAATTTATTTTCATATCAGGTTGGAACGATTTTTTAAACAATATTTACATGTATGCCAAAAAAAAAAAAATATTCAATGGACAATAGTCTTAAAACTTTGAATTAACATTCACCCGAGACTTGAAGACAGCGACCTAAATAAAATATGCCAGGACGCCTTCTAACCAGGAAGTTCAATCAGTAATGGGACCATTTTCCTGAAATTCGCATTTATAGTTTATATATATATATTTATTCTCATGCTGCGCTGTGATCATAATTATATGTTACAGCACTTATCATTATCAGAAACATAGCCGCAGCTGGACGTCCTCGTTCCACCGCATCTATGAAGGGGCCTCTTTACATTCTAAAGATGAATGCATCTTAGTCAAACCTGCTCCAGAAGTTCACAATCGGGGATCGGGCATCATGTATAGTCTTTACAAATATAACAAATTATATTTGATGTAAGATACATGCCAGGCTATTCAACATTATCCTCAGACTAGAATGTTTTCACCAGGTCTCTGTAAGACAGGGATAACTAGATTCATCATGGGCAGCAAAGAATTGAAATCAAAGTTGTGGCAAAGATAAGAACCTCAGGGCTCCAAGAAAATTAAAATTGGGGAATAGCCCAGGGCAAGTAGATTTCAAAAGTCCACTTGCCCCGATTGAAAAGTCACTTAGCTGATTTTTTTTTAACTTGCCCCGATATTGTTATTACCCAATGAATAGTTTCCGGTACATAATTTTCGTAGATACTGAATATTTTGCTTTTTTTACTTGATGTGATTAGACTCAAACAAGAAAGTTCTATTTTCCTATATTTTCCTTTTATTTATCCACTGCATCATATAACTAAATCACTATTATTTTCTTTTATAATTTTGGGATCGTGCCGCAAAGCACGTCAAAAACCGTTTGGGTCCCGCAAATTAAACCATCTAAAACGGGTGCGCATTTCCGGTGTTATTTAGCAGCTTGCATTTGTGAATAAGCATTCGTTGTTAAGCGTTTTTCTGATACAGACTTGCTAAATATGAACTAAAAATAGAAAAAGATTATACAGCAATTCATCAAAAAATAAGAATAACCGTTCAAACTTAATATTCGAGTGATCTTTCTTCTTCTGTCCAACGTGACAAATTTGCGTGCATTTCAAAGCTGTAATGCGATTGGTTCAAATCATGTAATCAACCAATGAAATGCACGCTTTCAAATTGATGAACTTAGATGAAGGGAGATAATTTTCAACGAAAACGGCTTCAAATTACAAGCAATAAAAACAATTTCTGGTTGGATTTTAGTTTGAAAAGTTTGTCCCCGAGATTTTTTTAGACTAGCCCAACGAGCAACCATTTATAAGAAATGAATGAGTTTTGACCTTATTCTAATTTAGGGACTTGTATTTACAAGTCAACCGATGATTGTCTCAGTCTGACGTGCTGTTTTCAACATCATTGTGTAGGATTGCGTTTTTTACATCATAGGCAGTCATCAACTTAACACGTGTATATTAAATACATATGTGCCAGACTATTTGAAGGCTATTCCCAGGACCCCAGGAAGGCAATTTAATAAACATCTGGGTGAACCCTGTTTTCTGATATCTGGCTCTTTAAACCCTATTTTGCACCTAATTTCTATGGGTGGGTGGTTCAAAAGTGCTTTCCTGGGGTCCCATGTATGTTTTAAAGGAATAGCCCTTAAACAAAGACTGCCTAGGCCCAATCTGTGTTTGATGAATTATTTTACATCTTGGGCACTCACTTCGCAGCCATCATTTGTGGAGTAAGTAAAGCAGGCATTGAATAGTAATTCACATATATTTGCCTCAGTCTAAGACATTTTCACCAGATCTCTGTAAGACAGGGATAACTAGATTCATCATGGGCAACAAACACTAAAATAGGTTGTGGGTCCAGCCAGTTAAAACATTACAAACATTTTGAACACGCAAATAGATTGACCCTATTTAGTATATTTTTTAATGAAGTGGCTACTGCTGGCCAAACTGACCATCTCAACCAAGATTTAGGCTAGCTAAAATGTCGGTCGCATGTCTGGCGGAAGTCACCAAAAGAGCTAAAAATAGTGGTTTTATATAAGTAATGTGTACATTCTGTTTATCCATCTCATTTACCCATCTTTTCAATCATTCTTTTCAGAGTAATATATATAGTCAATCATATATTCCATTGGAATTCACATATATTTGCCTCAGTCTAGGACATTTTCACCACATCTCTGTAAGACAGGGATAACTGAATTCATCATGGGCAACAAACACACTGGGGTATACATTTGGGCCAAGATCAGCCATTTAACGTAACCCTTAACCCGCTACATATATATAATGACTGTTCTTTTTTTTTTAATTAAGACCATTCCATGTATGTGACAAAGGGGTGTTTTCGGGGAAAATAACAGATCAACCCTAGAGTTACTCGCAGGCTGATCTGGGTTTACAATGGACGCAAAGGCTATTATAGTCGTGCTTAACGGGATAAGGGTTAACAGGTTTCAAACTGACATGAATGAATTCTGGCCTCATTCTACTTATGGACCTCTACTTCAGGGATTAACCAATGATTGCCTCAGTCTGACGTGCTGTTTTCAACATCATTGTGTAGGATTGCGTTTTTACATCATAGGCAGTCATGGATTTACATAAACATATATGCTAGAATATTCAACCATTTTTTTGTACACATAATGTGAAAGTGAATTTTTAACTCGCACATATTTGCCTCAGTCTAAGATATTTTCACCACGTCTCTGTAAGACAGGGATAACTAGGTTACATCATGAGCAACACACACTGTGACAGGAATATATTGTGCCGAAGACCAGCCATTTAACAGAACAGGCTTCAAACTGGCTTCAAACTGTCATTATTCTGGCCTTCGCTACTTGTGGACATCTGTTTAAGGATTGCCTCAGTCTGACGTGCTGTTTTCATCAACTTTGTGTATGACGGCGTTTTTTACATCATGGGCAGTCCGAACAGAATTAAACTTACATACTGATGCTAGCCTATTCAACCATTATTTGTAGAAGCCAATGAGAGTAGGCAATTGGACAGTAAAGGTTAATTCACATAATTTATACTGATAAAAATAAGTTTAGCAAGTAAATAACATAATCCGGCTGACAGATTCTAGGATATGTTTAGAAATGGTCATGGGCAATATAAATTACATAATTATCAGTTATATTAATGGTATAAGTCTCAAAAGAAATATGCGAAAACAATAGCAATATGTTGTAATCTTCATATTTTACAGAAATTATAATTTCGCTCTTATTTCAATGTAAAGGGAGGTAATTTCACAAATGGTAAACTTTGATTCCCTATATATTTATAACAAGGAAATTTTCGATTGTTTTAGCAGTTTATATAACTTAAGGATGTTGGCTGGGCAAGTTTTGACATCTTCAAGTCTAAACATTTTATTTTTTAAATCATAGTTTTATTTGACAACAGAACTGTTTCATTTTTTCCATTGTAGTAGATATGGATATAATGTAGGATTTAAGATGGTAACATACCAAATTTTAAGCAAAATTTTTTTCCATATTTTATCCTTCATTTGTGATCATTTTTTGTTGTCAACAAAATAGGGGGTATAGGTAGCTCTGAGTAGAATTTATCATTTTGCTATAGAATAAATCAGATTTTTGTTTTTCAGTAGTGGAATACATATATAAAAGTAGATACTGAGCTAATTTTATTTTCGATCTCCATATCAATATTGTGTGTACAGTATTTTACATTGAAAATGCCAAAATAACTCCAAAATGGGTGTAATTTAAAGAATTTTTAATAAAAAATCATTAGAAGCCTGGTGACCTATATTTTTTTTTACTTGTTTTAAAAGAAATGTCATAGGACCTTGACATATACAAGTTTTAAAAAAAGTTGATCATTAAAACATATTTTTTTATCTTGAATTAATTTTTCGGTAATAACAAAAGTGGGTGGGGTACGGTCCATATATTTTTGTTTTTTAAAGTAAGAAGACGAACGAGGATTACAATTGCTTTTGTATGATTTGAAAGATATGTATATATGCAATCGAAAATTAATTGTTGTTTTTCAATAAACGTAATGTTATGAAAACAATTGTGAAAATGTTCAATGACAATATTTTTCCTCTTTTTAGTGAAATTTTGAAGTTAGAAATACGTGCATTTTTCAATGACATCTAGTGGGAAAAAAGGGTGGGGACCTAGCCTTTTTTTGATAATTTTGAATCTAAATTATACCAAAGAAGCTTCAAATATGAACTTAAAAAAAATCTCATCACTACGTCCTTTCCCAGCCAACCTCCTTAAGACCCATAACAGTTATTTTGTATGTTTACTCTTGCTCTTTACCTTATTTGTATTCTGAAATGTGAAATAGTGTGTTTTAACTAAATGTGAGATAACTCTGATACTTACATCGGAAAACAAAAAGTGAAAAAGAAGATCAACCTAAGTCATGCCGATGATTTAAAATACTTCACAATATAAAATAATGTTACATTTATTTTAGTTAGATGTGCCCTTATGGCTTGCTGAACTTTTTTTCAGTATGTATTTGCCTCAGTCCAAGATGTTTTCACCATATCTCTGTAAGACAGGGATAACTAGATTCACCATGGGCAACACACACAGGAATAAATTTCACAAATAACTGCTTTTGCTCTAAATACACTATATGTAGCAGAAGAAAGTGAAATAACGTTTTACTAGTTTGGTTATTACCCTTTTACTGCAGATGTTTTCACCTTGTAAATTGTATGATTGACGGGTGTTTACCTTTGTGAATCTTGGACAATTAGATACAGGAATATGTATTGTAAAGATGCAAATTTCTTGGGACAACCCTATTTTCTGAAATTTGGCTCTTTAAACCCTATTTTGATTTCAAAAGTGCCTTCCTGTGGTCCCATGTATGTTTTAAAGGAATAGCCCTTAAACAAGACTGCCTACGCCCAATCTGTGTTTGACAAATTATTTTACATATTGGGCAGCCATTATTTGTGGAGTAAGTAAAGCAGGCATTGAACTGTAATACACGTATATTTGCCTCAGTCTAAGACATTTTCACCAGATCTCTGTAAGACAGGGATAACTAGATTCATCATGGGCAACAAACACTAAAATAGGTTGTGGGTCCAGCCAGTTAAAACATTACAAACATTTTGAACACGCAAATTTTAAAAAAGTGGCTACTGCTGGCCAAACTGACCATCTCAACCAAGATTTAGGCTAGCTAAAATGTCGGTCGCATGTCTGGCGGAAGTGACCACAAGAGCTAAAAATAGTGGTTTTATAGAAGTAATGTGTACATTCAGTGTACCCACCTATTCAATCATTCTTTTCTAGTCAATCATATATTCCTTGGAATTCACATATATTTGCCTCTGTCCAAGACATTTTCACCACATCTATGTAAGACAGGGATAACTGAATTCATCATGGGCAACAAACACACTGAGGTATACATTTGGGCCAAGATCAGCCATTTAACTTAACTCTTAACCCGCTTCATATATATAATGGACAGTTCTTTTTAAATTAAGACCACTCCATGTATGTGACAAAGGGATGTTTTGGGAGAAAATAATTGATCAGCAGCTAGACATTGTAAATCCTGATCAACCTCGAGTTACTCGCAGGCTGATCTGGGTTTACAATGGACGCAAAGGCTATTATAGTCGTGCTTAACGGGATAAGGGTTAACCGGTTTCAAACTGACATGAATTCTGGCCTCATTCTACTTAAGGACCTCTACTTCAGGGATTAACCAATAATTGCCTCAGTCTGACGTGCTGTTTTCAACATCATTGTGTAGGATTGCGTTTTTACATCATGGGCAGTCATGGATTTACATAAATATATATGCTAGAATATTCAACCATTTTTTGTACAGTAATACATAAAAGTAAATCGTGAATTTTTAACTCGCAAATTTGCCTCGGTCTAAGATATTTTCACCACGTCTCTGTAAGACAGGGATAACTGAATTCATCATGGGCAACAAACACACTGAGGTATACATTTGGGCCAAGATCAGCCATTTAACTTAACCCTTAACCCGCTTCATATATATAATGGACCGTTCTTTTTAAATTAAGACCAAATGTACAACAGTTGGCCCCCACTAGATGCTTTGTATGTGACAAAGGGATGTTTTGGGAGAAAATAATTGATCAGCAGCTAGACATTGTAAATCCTGATCAACCTTAGAGTTACTCGCAGGCTGATCTGGGTTTACAATGGACGCAAAGGCTATTATAGTCGTGCTTAACGGGATAAGGGTTAACCGGTTTCAAACTGACATGAATTCTGGCCTCATTCTACTTAAGGACCTCTACTTCAGGGATTAACCAATAATTGCCTCAGTCTGACGTGCTGTTTTCAACCTCATTGTGTAGGATTGCGTTTTTACATCATGGGCAGTCATGGATTTACATAAATATATATGCTAGAATATTCAACCATTTTTTGTACAGTAATACATTAAGTAAATCGTGAATTTTTAACTCGCAAATTTGCCTCAGTCTGAGATATTTTCACCACGTCTCTGTAAGACAGGGATAACTGAATTCATCATGGGCAACAAACACCCTGAGGTATACATTTGGGCCAAGATCAGCCATTTAACTTAACCCTTAACCCGCTACATATATATAATGGACTGTTCTTTTTTTTTTGAATTAAGACCATTCCATTGATGTGACAAAGGGGGTGTTTTGGGGGAAAATGACTGATCAGCAGCTAGACATTGTAAATCCTGATCAACCCTCGAGTTACTCGCAGGCTGATCTGGGTGTACAATGGACGCAAAGGCTATTATATCGTGCTTAACAGGATAAGGGTTAACATGTTTCAAACTGACATTAATGAATTCTGGCCTCATTCTACTTATGGACCTCTACTTCAGGGATTAACCAACGAGTGCCTCAGTCTGACGTGCTGTTTTCAACATCATTGTGTAGGATTGCGTTTTTACATCATGGGCAGTCGTGGATTTACATAAATATATATGCTAGAATATTCAACCATTTTTTGTACAGTAATACATAAAGTAAATCGTGAAAGTGAATTTTTAACTCGCACATATTTGCCTCAGTCTAGGATATTTTCACCACGTCTCTGTAAGACAGGGATAACTAGGTTACATCATGGGCAACACACAGGAACAGATTGTGCCAAAGTCCAGCCATTTAAGAACAGGCTTCAAACTGTCATTATTCTGGCCTTCGCTACTTGTGGACATCTGTTTAAAGGATTAAATAAGGATTGCCTCAGTCTGACGTGCTGTTTTCATCAACTTTGTGTATGACGGCGTTTTTTACATCATGGGCAGTCCTAACAGAATTAAACTTGCATAATGATGCTAGCCTATTCAACCATTATTTGTAGAAGCCAATTACGAGTAGGGAATTGGACAGTAAATGTTAATTCACATAATTTATACTGATACAAATAAGTTTAGCAAGTAAATAACATATAAATCCCACTGACCAGATTCTAGGATATGTGTAGAAGCTGTCATGGGCAATATAACTTACATAATTATCAGTTATATTAATGGAATAAGTCTCAAAAGAAATATGCGAAAACAATAGCAGTATGTTGTAATCTACATGTTTTACAGTTTAATCTTGCTCTTTACCTTATTTGTATTTTTAAATGTGAAATAGTATGTTTTAACTAAATGGGAGATAACTCTGATACTTACATTGATATACAAAAGGTGAAAAAGAAGATCAACCTAAGTCATGCCGATGATTTAAAATACTTCACAATATAAAATAACATTACATTTAAGCTAGATGTCCATAAGGCTTTATTTTTTTAGTATATATTTGCCTCAGTCTAAGATGTTTTCACCATATCTCTGTAAGACAGGGATAACTAGATTCATCATGGGCAACAAACACAGGAATAAATTTCACAACTGCCTTGCTCTAAATACACTATGTGTAGCAGAAGAAAGTGAAATAACGTTTTACTAGATTGGTTATTACCCTTTGACTGCAGATGTTTTCACATTGTAAATTGTATGACAGGTGTTTACCTTTGTGAATCTTTGGCAATTAGATACAGGAATATGTATTGTAAAGATGCAAATTTCTTGGGACAACTTTGCCAAGATGATTAAAGACTGTCTAGGCCCGGTGTTTTGCACCCATTATGTACAATCCTAATTATCCTATACATGTACAAAAAGGTTTCGAGACACAGAACTGTATCATATGTACACGACATAGAACTGTATATGTACAGTGCACACTGTTCAAACAGTATCACGCTGTTCAATCTCTGTATTTGAAGAGTAGTAAATCAGGATTGAATTCAAATTCAGACATATTTGCCTCAGTCTAAAATGTTTTCACCACATCTCTGTAAGACAGGGATAACTAGTTACATCATGGGCAACTAACAAAGAAATACATTGTGGAAAAGACCAGCCATTTAAGGCTTTAAACTTTAAGTGCCTCATTCCAGCTGTGGATATCTATTTCAGGGATTAATGATTGCCCCAGTCTGACGTGCTGTTTTCACCATACATGTGTATGACTGCGTGTTTACATCATGATGGGCAGTTGTAAAACTAAACGTACAACACAAATTATATTTTATGTACAATACATGCAAGCCTACGAGTATTCAATAATTATTAATAAAGTACAGTTAATCAAGCACTGAAATTTAAACAAATATTTGCCTCAGTCCAAGATATTTTCACCACGTCTCTGTAAGACAGGGATAACTAAGTTACATCATGGGCACCACACACAGGAATGAGTAGTCTGGCAAAGCTCGGGCATTTAAAACTTACACAAGGTTTCAACCTTTTTCTATCTGGCACCATCTAGTTCAGGATTAAACAAGGATTGCCTCAGTCTGACTTGCTGTTTTCACCATAGCTGTGTATGACCGGACGTTTTTACATCATGAGCAGTGACAAGTATGTAAGTATGATACACGCCAGCAAATTCAATCATTATCTGTCGAGTAATCGAGTCAATCAAGCAGTGAATTCACACATGCATTTATGCCTCAGTCTAAGATATTTTCACCACGTCTCTGTAAGACAGGGATAACTAGGTTACATCATGGGCGACTAACACGAGAATTAAGATGTAAATGTGGTCAAAAGGCACTGAACTGCTGTCAGATGTTATCTGAAACTCCACTTTCTGTCCTCGCCAAGTGCATTTGAAAATATTTCGAAGTCATATAGTTCATGTGTTGAATAAACCTTCATTTGTTACAAAAGCAATTTAGTAAATTGGGTATGAAATATTAATCATCTTAAAATGCCAGGGGCATGGACAACTTACTGCTCGGAGGACATCAATGACTGGAGCCTTCTCCGTCTCCTTGGCGTACTTTTCACGGGTCTGCTCCGACACCAGGGACCATAGCTTATCCAGATTGATTGTTGGGCAGAAAAATTTCTGGTCGGTCCTGTGGAAGTATCTCATACCAACTTTACCAAAATAACCAGGATGGCTGAAATTCAAAGTAGAATTTAAGAAAAGAAAAATATGTTTTAATATAAGAATGTATGATGCAGGGATATGTTGTCATTAAATATAGATATGCAAAGATTGGTGAAGACATGAAAAGGTTATAGTGAATATAATAAGAGGTCAATGACCTTGAAGCTCTACTGATTGATTTTGATTTCAGGAAGTAGTCGCTACAAACTTGTTTTTTGAAAAAAATTTTTTAGCCGTGGCTTGAATTTCTGGCCGACCTGAAATATTGCTAGGATCAATTAGACATCAAGAGCAACATTCCTGCGAAGTTTCATGAAAATCCGTCAAGTAGTTTCAGAGGAGTAGTCGCTACAAGTTTTCATTATATAACTCAATGTAAACAAAGATGGCCACTGACAGCCATGTTTAACATCGAATCAAAACAATTTTTGACAAGGACCAACATCACGTCATGCTGATCATTTTAGAAAAAGTCCCATATCAATATCACTTACAGTTTTCAAGAAGTAGTCGCTACAAACTTGTATTTTGAAAATCTATTTTTAGCCATGGCGGCCATCTTGAATTTCCGGCCGACCTGAAATTTTGCTAGGATCAATAAGACATCAAGAGCAACATTCGTGTGAAGTTTCATGAAAATCCGTCAAGTAGTTTCAGGAGTAATCGCTACAAGTTTTCATTATATAACTCTATGTAAACAAAGACTGCGTCAAATCAAAATAATGTTTGACTCGGATAACCATCATGTCATGCTGATCATTTTAGAAAAAGTCCAATATCACTTAGTTTTCAAGAAGTAGTCGCTACAAACTTATTTTTTAAAAATCTATTTTTAGCTGTGGCGGCCATCTTGAATTTCTGGCCAATCTAAAATTTTGCAGGGTTCAATTAGACATTAAGAGCAACATTCCTGTAAAGTTTCATGAAAATCCGCCAAGTAGTTTCAGAGGAGTAGTCGCTACTTGTTTTCATTATATAACTCTATGTAAACAAAGATGGCCGCTGGCAGCCATGTTTAACGTCGAATCAAAACGATTTTCAACAAGGACCAACATCATGTCATGCTGATCATTTTAGAGAAAGTCCCATATCAATATCACTTAGAGTTTTCAAGAAGTAGTCGCTACAAACTTATTTTTTAAAAATCTATTTTTAGCTGTGACGGCCATCTTGAATTTCCGGCCGACCTGAAATTTTTCTAGGATCAATTAGACATCAAGAGCAACATTCCTGTAAAGTTTCATGACAATCCGCCAAGTAGTTTCAGAGAAGTAGTCGCTACAAGTCTTTACTATACAACTAGACTTCATGGGCAACATTTCTGTAAAGTTTCATGATAATCCATTCAGTAGTTTCAGAAGAGTAGTCGCTACAAAAAAAAATTACGGACAGACAGATGGACGGACGACGGACACCGCACCACGGCATAAGCTCTGCTGATCTCTTGATCAGTAGAGCTAAAAATCAAAGAACGACATTAATTGAAACTATGCCATTGACTTTTTTTATATTGGTGTGGCAATGTGGTACAGTGGAAGTGAATATATCCCAAGTTTTAGTGAATAATGGGTTTTTGAGACCTTAGGAAACTTTGGAACAAGAGTATGACTATACCTGTTATTTAACTATTGTCAAGATGTGTATATATATATATATATATCAAATCAAAAGTTATACCCAATTGTTAAGTTTGCGTGAATAAAAATACTACAGAGAATTTTACCTGGAACTTGAATTATATTGTTAAGGTTGCACGTCTATTTTCATGAAGTGTGTGCATATGTATAGCTACGTCAGGGATTATAGACAAAATATGCCTCAGTCTGACGTGCTGTTTTCACCATGTTTGTGTATGGGATAACTTTGTTACATCATGGGCAAGTAAAATCAACTGAATATTTAGCCTAGAAAGACTGAAAATACTTAGCAATTAATATTTCAATATAAATCATAATGAAAGTCAAATTTGTCTTGAGCAAACTTGCAAAAGTTTTTCTCATACAGCTTGTGTCATGTACTAATTATTATTAGCAAACACAATCATCATCTTGTGCAGTCGCAGAAGCGAGGCAGTTCTGTAGCTCTTCTTTCCTCAACCTTACACTATAACTTACTATTTATCAAAGTTGATTCTGTGATGATGCTGACCACCGGCATTACCACGACCACCGGGATGCTTCCTGTGTTTTCCTGTGTAGCAGAAAAGGTGCATCAACATTAAACTAACAATGGAAGATCACCATCTGGCCCGGTACCCAGCTTTAACGTGTATACAGATAGAAGATAGATCACTCGTATTGACCTACTTTAGGTAAACACACAGTTGTCATGTAGAGTCATGTAAAAACATGATACATTGGAAATTGAAACTACAGTGCTTATTGTCTAATTAAAGCAAAATAATGCAAAACTTTGTTGGTTTGGACGGACAGATAAACTGATGGGTAACTGTCGCAACACTATATGCCCACTCAACTTCCGCAGATGGGAATAATTAAAACAGCCATGTATGCGTCAATGTGTGAAGGGAATACTTGAACTTTCCAGTAATCTATTTTGTCACATACCTATACGACCATGTCCGTGGCTGACATGACCACGCAGCTTTCTGGTCTTCTTGAGTTTAGTGGTCTGTAATAAGAAAAGATAATAATCATTAGACAACAGTACACATATTAAAATAACAATAAATGTAAGACGTGTTAAGAACTCCAGACTTATTTAAAATCGAAAAACTAAAACAAGCTACACTACAGCATGAAGGATTATGTCCCTTTATGTGTAATCCCATGAACACATGACCTAGATTATGACAAGTTTATTAATTATAAAACAAGAAATATCACTGACAAATGCCCACCGAAGTGACCTTTGACCTCTAAGTATGACCTTGACCTTGGAGCCACGGACCTGGATTTTGTGCATGACACGTCGTTTGGTTGTGATGAGCACTTGTGCCAAGTTATTTGAAAATCCGTCCAGGCATGCAAAAGTTATTGACCCAGGGCTTTTTTTCATGATTTTGGGAACATGACCCGTACCCCTGAATTGGGAATTTTAGCGAGATTTTTCATAAAATTGGGAATTTTAGCGTGATTTTTAATAAAATTCGGAAAAATATAAAGTAAAGCATTCCTTTCATAATATCTTTAAATATTGTATTTTGTACACCAAGATAAACAGAAGCATTTATAAGCTTTTGAACCCCAATCATTGGATTGGCACACTTAAAAAAAAAGCATTTTTATTATTATTTTAATTGGGAAAAAAATAAGTTTTCGGCTATAAAAACAGCCAAAAAAAAACCTGTGACCGGACACGATTTGACCTCTAAATGTGACCTTAATGCCACAGACTTGGATTTTGTGCGCAACACATCATCTTGTTGTGGTGAGCACTTGTGTCGAGTTATTTGAAAATTCGTCCATGAATGCCAGTTATTGACCGGACACGATTTGACTTTTGACCTCCAAGTGAGACCTTGACCTTGAAGACCTGGGTTTTGCGCGTGACACATGGTCTTGTTATGGTGATCAGTTGTGCCAAGTTATTTAAAATTCCTGCAGAGGGTTTTGAAGGTACAGTCCGGACACAAACTGCGATTACTATATGCCCCCCCGAAACCCTTTCGGGAGCATAAAAAGTAAGTTTATCAGGTTTTTTGTATTTATTAAATTGTAGCACAATCTAAATAATAGTGTAAACATATGAAACTGAAAGTTGCAAGTATTTAGGATTATTAAGTTCTACTTATCTTTCCTGGGTAGAACCAGTACTAAAGTCTATACACCTCCCGTCATCCGTAAGAATCGACACTTCAGAAGTCAATGAACGATAAAGCTTCTTGTTGAATCGGTGCGAAATGTCACAGAAAAGTTATTGACAAAAAGATGGCAGAGGGGAACAAAAAGACAGACGTTCTGCTTAACTTTATAAAGTATTGATTCCCAAATATGGAGTCCTTTTAAGTACCTTATGCAAAGAAATAAAAAATCAATCTTTAAATTCAGATTCAGAATCGCTTTACTTCAGTCAGCCTGTGTGAAATTATTTGACCAATATAGCATTACTGACATTTTCAAAATTGGAAAGCAAAGGGGCATTATGCTGTAAACTTAATGAAATGTGGAAATAGATGAATTCAAAACTTGTTTTATTAACCTTAATTGTACAGTTAGTGTGTCCTTGTTTAATTTTAATATATCCGTGTCTTGTTTTCCTTATCTACCGTACCATTCCCAATGGCAAAAAGTATGTATTTTCCCAATTGGAGTGAAAAACATTCCCAATCTCACTCTTGAATCAGGAAATAATGCTTTGAGCCACACCAGCATTACTGGATTTTTACTGTTGTGTCCTGAGGCAAGACACTTACCTCAAACCAGTAGATGTGGTCTGTTGATGTCACTTGATATCTCTGACAAACTATAGCATGTGTGACTGCATTATAATAACCGGTTGTCAATATACTCCGACATCAACAGATACATCTACGTTTTGGGAAGGGCCGTAACTAATGTTGTAAGAACTTGTGGCCCTACCCATTTGCATACTTTTGTTTAAAAAAATGCAATAAAATATGTTAAAACCAATACATCTAAGTAGTGGTGTTGTGCTTATTTGTCGAAAGCTTTCAAATCAGGTTTTATATAAACACACGTAACGCACGACACGTTACTTACAGTTAATATATTAATAAATGTTGCCCATTGTTAGGTTATTCATACCAACACTGTGTAGTATTTACTAGTTTTAAACTTTAATAACGAAAAATAAGACAGCTATAAACATTTTCCAAAAGCTACACGATCTGGGGAGACAAAATACAACTAGTTCACAAATAAAACAACACAAATAAGTCTATAAACAGGTTGGAAACTTTCCATGTTCTTAAACTGTAAAACCTTATTCCGTTTTAAGCATTTGAACGTCTGGATGTTAACAGATTTTTATGAAAATACTCAGAATGTTTTTATGTGCATCTCACCATTTTGATCGACCGGAAGTAAGAGAACGAACAACACACCGAAACGGGTGATACTATTCCCCGGTCGATTTCCCGGTTACCTCCCGGTTATTTGTATTTTTTCGGAAATAGGGGAAGAGGCCCAGGCCCTTCAATAGGGGGAAAAGCCTGATTTTCGAGGTAAAGGGGAAACAATGATGTGATTTCGAGATATAGAGGGAACAGTGTATTATGCAGAAATTGAAGATTTGGGTGTGCAAATATGCAAAAGAGGTACATTTTAGATAAACTGTGTTCAATAAATGTATCGCGGTGGAAATAATGTTAAGCAAAAACATTTTTTTAGGAGGAATTTTCTCAGCCAAAGAGGGGGAAAGTAGTCTGTTTTTCTAGGGGAAGGCGCCGAATAGGAAAGGGCCGAATATCAGCCCCTGATTATAAAGAAAAAAAGCCCTGGACCGTTATAACCCGATTGAAAAGGGATGGCAAATGTGATAAGTGTGTTGATGTTTCTGATGCTTTAATGATTTATATGCTTTATTTATATATTCATTTTTTCATAATCACTAAAGATGTTGAGAAAAAGGTAAAAATGTAGTTTAAGTCTTAAATATTGGAATTTTTATCAATATTTTGACTTTTCGACAATTCCCGATTAAGTTACACAGACATTTAAAGGCTAACAGTGCACAACTGCTACACCGTATTATAAACCACTGTGTACTACTTCCGTGTATCTTTGGTTCTTTAACGTGCTCGGAGGATAGACCGATACACGGGACCGCCATGTTTACGTCCGACGAACGAGGCTGAGGAAAAGTGTCTTGCCTAAGAACACACCAAAGAAACTCAGTGGCACCACGGAGGATAGAACCCGGGGCCTCCGGTTACAAATCCGCCGCGCTACCGACTGCGACACGCCAGCCCTCTGAATCATGGCAACAAGGTATGTGTTTTTCTTCATATTATTTTCTTCTAATGTAATTCATTGTATAACTTAAAATGCTATATATGTTTGTCTTTCATACTTGCACGTTGTTTTCCAAGCAGTGTTCATATTTTGTGTTAAATGCACTTAATAACTTCATGCTGCCGTTGTTTTTGCATTTTATTTTGGAAAAAGTAATCTTATTATTCGTTGGAATATAGCCATCAGTGGTTTGATATAGAGTACATGGAGTAGATTGGACATTATGCGTGATTATTTTTTTTTTTAAAAGGAAAACTTTATGAAGATAGAACGCAAGTTAACTATTAAAGTGGACATCTTTTATGTAAGCTGTACGCTTTGTTGGGATAACGAAACTTGTCAGTAGTACGATTTGTTGGAGTAAGGGTGTACGCTTTCTTGGAGCACGGAAAAAAATAAAGTCTGAACTTGTTTGTTATTGCCTACTTCCGTGTATCTAAAACGATTTCTTGACCTATCAGGTTACGTCATTTTCAAATTGGTGTACATAAGTGTAAATGTTAAAAAGATGCTATTAAAAGTAAACAACGTTTTTATAAATAGATAACCTGATCGTAACGAATCAGTTTTAGTGGTCGTACCCCTTGAACTTGTTGGATTGAAATCGATTCCGCAAATTATTGTTTCAGTCATCACCGTTCTGTTTTATTATGCTTATGCCATGGTATGTTGTCCGTCGGCCGTCTGTCCGTCCGTTTTTATCTAAAAACTCTAGCGCGTTCATTTTGTATCCGATCTTTATCAAACTTGGTCAGAGTCGTAATATTGATGAATGGTAAGACGAGTTCAAAAAGCATCAATATCGCATTATAAACATCAGAGTTATGACCCTTGATTGAATGTTTTTATATTTTGCCTCGTCAATACTCTAGCACCTTCATTTTGCATTCGATCATTACCAAACTTGGTTAGAGTCTTGATATTCATAAAAAACGATTTTTATCAAATTTTTCAGAATTGAATATGTGTGTCGAGGAGATAAAGTCATTAACAGACCTTACAGACACCATACAGACCCAGACGCAAGTAGAGCGATACGGGCCCTCTTGTGCCTCATGCTTCGCAAACAGATTTTCAAGAAGTTTTGGACCATTGTGTATGTGTGCATTCCTCTTCCGAACTATCAATTCGGCGTCCTACTATTTCGACCCAAACTGGCAAAAAAAAATCACAGTCCATGCATTTTAAAGTTATCCCACATCATTATACTGGTCGCGGTTATTTATTCTTAGCCATAATTTTAAAATGTATAACAATAGGACCGAATTTGGGTTCAAGGTTATACTAAATGGTTTTAAAATCAGGAGTTAAAGAATACCACCTTCAATATATAACAATAGGCCTCAACAACAAAGCGTACACCAGGGGGAAAAATCAAAGACAAACACTTGTGGATATTGAGCCTGTTCCCTGAAACAGCGATGTGTGCTTTTGCTGAGGTGACCATCAATATCTAATTTCTTTGATGCAATTAATATAGTTTCTTAAGATATTCTCAATTTTCAGTATATATCTGCAGACTGGATTCGAAATCATATTTTTTGCTTAAAAGAGGAGTTCAGTAATATATATGAGAGTGAAGAACATAAGATCATTCATTTCATGATTGACTTTTAATATAAATATTCAAGAACATTTCTGTCGAAGATAATAGTTTTAATCAAATGGAAATACAATAATTTGCCAAAACTGTACCTGTCATCATCGTTCATCCCAACAAGCCTTACATTTTGCTAAAAAAAACATACACTCCTGCAACAAACCAAATATGGCGTACACTGGATGGACACAGTGTTAAAGTATTACAATAAAAAAAAAGAAGGAAAGAAATACAACAGATGGAGAAAAAATCGTTCCTCAACCGGGACTCGAACGCAGGGTCTCTGGTTTACCGTACCAGCGCTCTAACCATTGAGCTACCGAGGGTATACGGTTATCGATTATTCACCATTCACCTGTACCCGGTTACATACACCCCCACCCACCACCAGATTGAAATTCGTCCTTGAATTTCTAGTGGAGTTAACCCCAGGCCGGCTGTCAGACTTATTTTCATACTGTTTCATGTCAACAGACACGGTCCTGGATCCCGGACGAGCCCCAAAATATAACAGGTGGTGAAAAAAATCGTTCTCAACCCGAACTCGAAACCGGTGTCTCACCAGCGCTCTAACCATTGAGCTATCGAGGACATACGGTTAGGAATCGATTATTCACCAGTTACCTGTACCCGGTTACAGAAATTATAAAATAAATGTTTTATTGCTTAATTTCTACCATTGTTCGCCCTAAGTGTTCGGAGTAGAAAATTAATAAAAAAAACACACTAACAATTTAACAACAATTATTATTAAAATATATGTTTAAAATTGTTATCGTTGTTGTTCATGATGATTTTTCCGATTTGAAACTCTTATCTTGACTCTCAGAGGAGAATAACTAATGCTAAAATCGCAAAGTTATTTACAAGAGAGACAGAATAGCAGCTGCCTATACAGAATTTTGCAGTTTTGTTTTTTTACCAAAGAAAATAAACTTTATTCAATAGCGTGTTTTATTATTAAAACTTCCTCGACCACACTTTCGACCATACTCGAATGAGGCCAAGAGAAAAATATTTATCAAGCATTTAAATTAGTCTGTCGATTTACTAATCCAGTATCATTTTGACTTTAAATCTGTTTGCATATATTTAAATACGATTTTGAGTTTTCGACTTGTTTTCGTTATTTTACAATAAGGTTGAATATATTATTGGTGAACTGTAATCAACAGACAGTTAGAAATACGTAAAAACAATTTGCGTTATAGATACCATTTTTATAATTAATATTAGTGATTGAACAAATCTAATTTAAGTAGAAAACTAACGGGAAGCCGCGAATTTTTAAAAAAATCAAAATGGCTTTGATCAAAATTCCTTTAAATGCGGGAACGGGGCTCCACTGTAAAGTGTTGCAGCAACTCTGCAGGCTGGAAGGTTTTTGGCCCATTCTCCATAGTTTATGTCGATGTTAAGGGAGGATGAACCTGGCATGTTCATTCTTTTTGGCGCCATATAACCTTTCTTTTGTTGGTGCGCCGTAAAACCCAGTTCAATTGGAAGCTCATTGAGCGTATATGTTATATCTACACGTTTGTACAATCCTCATCCGTCAAAGCCCATAATGAAGAGAAACATCGAAAGGGGAGTGCGTGTTGGGTGTGTGTGGGGGTGGGGGTGGGGGTGGTGTGGGGGCAGTTTTGACTTGTTTGCATTTCTCTTAGTTATGTTACCAAGAGTAAGAGAAGTAGCTTTCCACGATTTACAGTTCCAAGTAAAATCCTCGAATTCGCCATTTTGGATACACGTAAAAGCAGCTTTTTGTTACCCCAGTGCAAATTAAGCAGAATTTTAAAGAACAGCCATCACATAGGAGGTAGTCGTCTTCGTTTTTTAATTCCACATCATACTTAGTGCATGGGTTTATTAATGCACTAGGGCTTTTTTCTTGACCTTTTGTTGGTGCCCCAAGAATGTTTGCTAAACAAGCTTTTTGGTGTACTGTATCCTGATGCCATGATTTGAAATTTTATCTCGCAGAAATCAAGGAAGAGCCAGTGAGGTAGGGCAGTCCCACACTCAAGAGTTAATTATTATCTATTAAACTACATACGATTATCACAATGTAAATAACCCAAGAACATGAGTTTAATAAGCAGAGTATGAATTTCGATATGAGATAGGGCAGTCCCCACACTCAGCAGATTTGATCCGCCCCTGGACAGTGTTCAGACTTTCAAAGGGATAATAGCTAATGCAAACATATATTAAATATTTAATGTAACCACTTCCTGGCTACAACAGGGACAGTGTGGACTCCGTCAACTAAGAAAACAGAACTATTTGTGTACCTCGTTACAGACCCCCTTTTGCGACTGTGCATAGAATCACCTGCAAATTTAGGAGAGTTATTGGTTGTAGGAGTCGATAACCACTCCCGATTACGGGCAGCCGTAGGCACAGTTCCCGGTAAAAAAAAAAAAGATTCAAAAGGTTAAATAAATCTAATTTTATGACTTGTTAACCTTAAACTATTAGAAAAGTGAATCGGCCATTTTAATTTAGAAGGAATGTTGTGTATGTCACCTGATTCCCGTGAAATTTGAACCTATATTATGCGAGATACGGTAGGTTAACAGAACATTTTATTAAAATAATTAAACACGACGGGGTATTGAAAAATGGCAGGAGTACGGTACAGTTCCATTATTTATTGGCAGGAAGCTAGTACAGTTCCGAAAAATGGCAGGCGTATGGTAGTTCCAAAAACATCGGACGCTAAAGTCTTTTCTCCTTTGGTATAGTGGTGTACATTCGAAAACACTAATGAAGAAGTACTGTATATAGAATTATACACATCTTCGGTCCTTCCATAAACGTTTAAGAAAACCCACCAATTTAGGGAAACGTGAATATAGGCTCGTTTGAACATTCATTCCGACGGTACAGTACAGAGAAAGACACGTTTTAATAACAATCGTATGTTGTGCTGAGTTACGTCCCCTTTTTATAATTCACCATTTATGATAACAGGCGTTTGGTATTTAGATGTTTTGGAATAGATTGCTTAATTTTAATTATTGCATAGTTGAACACATCACATTAATTACGTTTTAATGCCACTCTTATCTGAATCAAATGTCTACTGATATATAGGACACGCGTATCAACCAATAATGTAGTCGCTCAAAGGTGTACTTAACTCAAAAGACACTATTCAAGTTAAGTTGGTATCAAATTGTAACGGACATAGCGCAGATACACAAGTTCAAAGTTGACACATGCAGACTTTCAAACTGTTTTTGCTTTGGTGAGACGAAATACTAGTACATGTCTATTGTCCAAATAAAAGTTTAGTGTCTGAATTTCCCAAAAATGTCCCCATCGGTAAAATCAGAATATCTATCATAAAGGTGTGACCACTTTATGTGTATCTAATTTGCTTAAAGTTTAGCTTAAACATGCTCATTAGGCAAACTTTAAATGGTCATAATTAAATGACACATAATCTCATTTGGTTAATGATGACATTTTTGTAAAGCCCTGTTATTGCTCTTTAAGCAAGCATAACGTGTATTTTGCGTTACCATGGGTATCTTTTGAGCGACTACATTATTGGTTTATATCACAGATCTAACAACATGTTAATATTTCTGTGTTTATATGCGTGTCCTATATATCAGTAGACATTTGATTCAGATACATTAAGTTACATAGAGTGTCATTAAAACGTAATAATTTAATGTGATGTGGTCAACTATGAAATAATTAAAATTAAGCAATCTATTCCAAAACATCTAAATACCAAACGCCTGTTATCATAAATGGTGAATTATAAAAAGGGGACGTAACTCAGCACAACATACGATTGTTATTAAAACGCGTCTTTCTCTGTACTGTACCGTCTGATTGAAGGTTCAAACGAGCCTATATTCACGTTTCCCTACGGTTGGTGGGTTTTCTTAAACGTTTATGGAAGGACCGAAGATGTGTATAATTCTATATACAGTACTTCTTCATTAGTGTTTTCGAATTTACACCACTATACCAAAGGAGAAATACTTTAGCGTCCGATGTTTTCGGAACTGTTAGACCAACCAATTCTGCAAAAGTTAAAACTAACGAGTTCCAGTTAGGAGGGAATGTCCTTGCTGACGTTGAATCTGCTATGCATTTGGGAATAAACAGAACTGGATCAATTAAGGAAACCGCCGTAGTTAACGTTGATAGCAATATCACCAAGGCCAGAAGAGCGCTATACAGCCTATTAGGGGCAGGGTTGCACGGGCAGAACGGTTTAGATCCGGCGACTTCTCTGAAATTATATAATGTTTATATTTTACCGATTTTAACTTATGGACTCGACATAATTTTACCAAATACGAAGCTCATAGATAAACTTGAACTCTTTCACAAAAAGACTCTCAAGCAAGTATTGTCACTCCCTAGTAATGTTGCAGACCCCTGTGTGTATATCTTGTCCGGTCTGTTACCAGTGCAGGCCATAGTGGACCTGAAAATATTGTCTAGAAAGGCAGATCTTTATCAGACAATTTAATGTTAAACGCTGGGATTCTAAGGCTTGGACGAAACACATTCAGCCAATACTCACTAAATATGAATTGGGAGATGTCGAAACATATATTGAAAATGCACTGAGCAAACTATGTTGGAAAAGGAATATACACGCGGTGGTGGTAAACAAGTGGAAGAATAAGCTAGAACGACAAGCTGCGTTATACTCTTCACTAAAATACATGAACTGCACATTCAGGCAGGGAAAACTACACCCTATACTACAAGTTAAATGCGAATCAACCCGTGAGGCAACCAGACTGCCTGCACGTCTACGTGTCCTGTCCGGAACTTATAACCTTCAGGTGAACAGAGCGAGATTCAATCAGAATGCTGTCAGCCCTCTGTGCCCACTGTGTGGAACTGAGGATGAAACGCTTGAACACTTCTTGCTGAGATGCATCAACCTACAGACAGTGCGGGACCCTATACTAGCTAACATTTATGACATTTTGAGAGAACACGACGTTACATGTGTTATGAACTCAGAAGATCTCATGAAACTTATTGCTGACTTTTCGCATATATTGCCGAGTTACCTACATAATGACACCTGTGGGCATGAGATCGAATTTCACTGCAAGAAGACTGATTTACAATCTGCATTCGATGAGATATAGACTATTTAAAGGAATAAGATAGAGCCTTCCTGTGTGGTCACTTGCTATTAATACGTGATCTTAGTAAACATTATTAGAAACAAACAAGAAGAGAACAGTTTTAACATAGTTTTTACTACCGGTAGTGTAAAGCGTAAATAGACTATTCAGTGGTGGTGGATAAACGTGTACAGTGATATTAGATACAGAAGAAGTAACCTAGCAGTACCACTGCTGGGGTTCGCCATTTCTGGCGGTGAAGAATATTACAACAACAAAAACAACAACAACAACTAGCTACCTGCCAATAAATAATAGAACTGTACCGTACTCCTGTCATTTTTCAATACCCGGTCGTGTTTAAAAACCCACAATTATTTTAATAAAATGTTCTGTGGGCTAAAATTTGGACTGTTTATTCAGAAAATATTATATTTTATGGCAGTATGTCTGAAATCTCTTAAGCTTGACAATTTACCGAGTACCAGGTCTCTAACTTTCTTCAATCACATGTTTTAGCTTAATTTCAACATTTAACCTACAGTAACTCGCATAGTATAGGTTCAAATTTCACGGGAATCAGGTGACATACACAACATTCCTTCCAAATTAAAATGGCCGATTCACTTTTCTAATAGTGTAAGGCTAACAAGTCATAAAACTAGACTTATTTAACCTTTTGAAACTTTTTTTTTTACCGGGAACTGTGCTACGGCTGGCGGACTGTGCCTACGGCTGCCGGTAATCGGGTGTGATAAAGATGTTTAGGTCCTTACTTTGGGAATGTAAATCTTTATCGTCTATGCTCTCCCAGCCATCAAGCCCAATATTTCTATTTCAGTCTCTGGTGAAGACAGATGGAATTTACAATTCATAATTTTTCATTGCAGAGATGTTGAGATTTTATCTTATTTTCAGTAGGTGATAAAATTTGTGTTACTCGGTTTTTATCCTTAGGTTCTATAGTAAAATAAAAATCTTTGGCAGAGTAAAAAGACGATAATTTTCAAGATTTTGATTTTGAAAGATACATATATTGAATCAATTTGCATGAATGTGCATGACCTATGCAGGGTTTTAAAAGAATCACACTGTAGATACCGTAATTTTAACATTAAACTTGGTTGAACATCAAGGATAAAGACAGAGTTTATCACCTACCAGAATGTATTGGTATGTCTTATTTCTGTTCATTGATTGGTCAGTTTTTTTGATGATGCTCTATCAAAATTATGAATATCCCTAACGTTATATGTATGTTGTTGAATACCTTCACACTTAATTAAACTACTTTTTTCTTTTTTTCCCAACATATTTTTTAGTGATTATGAAAAAATGAATACATAAATAAGGCATATACGTCATTAAAACATCAGAAACATCAACTCACATATCGCCATCCCTTTTCAACCGGGTTTTAACCGGGAAGTAACCGGGGAATAGTATCACCCCACCGAAACGGTGTTGCAGTAAGAATCACCCTGATAAAAGTAGGAAGTAAATCAGTTACAGAGAAGGAAGTTGCTTTGTTTTGTATTTTCACTTTTAAATCTATAGTACATTGCTTGACAAGTAATTTTTTTGTTTCCCTGGACAATGTCTACCAAATGTAAGTTCGGTCGATAACTAAAATTGTAAACCCTTATTTCCAAAACCACTTCAGTTGATCTTCTAAATTCAATGATAAATCTAATCTTATCTGTTTTAGATTTTCAATAAATATTATCTCCGGATGACTACAACTAATTTGAGTAATTGTGTGTTCATACCAATAACAATGTCAACATAGAGTTAGTTAGCCTAATAGTACTACATAAACTTTTTGTTTTGCTGATAAATGTACCTAATTTAGTAATTATGTTAAATAGATACGGATACTCAATATACAGAAAGTTTATGACCGTTAGGGACAGTTAAAACTTAAATGGGGGCCTAGACATATGGTCCTGGATGGCTGGCATATCCCATCGATAGTCTAGCCATATGTCAGTTCAAAATATACCAGGCCTTTACAGAGTTCTAGATAAGCTGCGGATCTGCGTAATTTACGCAAATAAATGAGCCAAAAAACGCAAAAGATTTCGTTCTATGCATATTACAAAAACATTTAATAATAACAGAAAAAAACAAATTATTTATTTCAATGCATAGCGAAACATAAATATAGAGTGTATACACTTTTGCCGTTCGAAGAATTTATGGTTTGTTTTATTGCAGGGCTCTGGAAATATTTTGAAAATCCACTTGCCCAGGGCAAGTGGATTTTCAGAATCCACTTGCCCTGTTCAAAATCCACTTGCCCTGTCCAAAATGTCACTTGCCCCAAATTCAAAAGTCACTTGTCCCAAAATCAAGCCTTTGTAAACGTACCAAACTTTTCTAGACGCTGCGCGCCACCGACGTATCCATGGTGGGTAGTAGATTACGTTTAGGGCTGGATTTCACTGGAGAATCACGAGAAATAGATCCATTTTCAGATTGGCTGGGTGAACACAAATCAACACCATCACTACTATCCTTAAATCCAAGTTCACTGTCAGACTGACCACCAGAATCACACAAATCAACATTTCTAAGATCACCAGGTGTATTTTCCTCAGTAATTTTAGACACATGTTTAGGTTTTGTCCTTACAAGGAACGTAATAGAGACATGGTTAATTTGTAACTTTTTTTGTAAGATTGTTGAAATAATGAAGGATCATTTATTAAATACTGCATCATGTAATTACCCACAGGAATCGGACATATTGTAAATGCATGTAATAAACCACATTAACTATCCACTACTAGTATATTAAAATATATTTTTATATACATGCGGGGACCTACATATGGGGATACTGTACTATGTTTACAATACGTCCGATTCCTATGAATTACCATATAAACTCATGAATATCAAAAGAAACAATGACCCCTTTCACACATTTCCAAACCGCCTTTGATTACATCATCAATTTTACATCAACATTCGTGAATGTGTTTCAAAAGTTTCCCTTTATAGTAACTGCAAACAAAACATCTGCCTACTCAGCTTTAATCGTCAACGCCAGGCCACAAAAGTGATAATCGTGTTACCAAATGTGCCAAACAAAATACAAACTCGCAAACAAAGTTTGTTTAATAATATGTGTCAAAATAACTTCAATAAAGCAACCCGCTGCATTCACATACCTTCCTTAATTAGTGCCAGTAATTAATTTCTACTTTATTTGTGTATAGTACAGTACTTGCCGTAATCGTTTATAAATTGTTTGTTTACAATTTTCCAATGACCCGCGTTTCACCTTTTACACAGCTATAAGTACTTGGCGGACTGATCAGTGTGTATTCATTACCTTTTCCGATAACATTCAGCGTCAATACACAATATGCATTGCATAAAATCTTGGTGCGGTTATACTCTTCAAACATAATTCGAAAGTTCGGCTAAACATATTATTTATGTTGCGCGTAAAATAATGCATAACAGAAGTCTACAAACTTTACAATGGTTACGTTATATCGATTATAATTGGATTAATTTGATTATAATTGGATTAATTTTTGGGATGGTCTTATCATGTTAGTAGAGGACACACTTTAGTATAAATAGGGAGATGAATATAATTAATGCTATCGGCGCTGGACATTTTTGATTGGCACCTCAAACTTTCCTCGGCCAATCAGGTTTTGACAAACTGTCAAAGTGGGAGGGACTTCTTAATTACCGCTCGCGGCGAAAGCGATGGGTTCGTAATCGGCACACTTTATGATAAGCCGAGTTTTCGTTTGATTTTTTGTCTAAAACGGAAACGTCCAGTCGGGCAAGTGTCGGACAACCAGATTTGCGAAGGACACCTGCCCGCACCCAAATTCCACTTGCCCGGGGCGTCGGGCAACCATATTTCCGGAGCCCTGTATTGTCATCTGTTCTGTACTTGTCAATCGTGTGTAGAATATGGTCATGTACTATATGATGCAAGACTCGATTAGAAAATATTAGAACAAATCTACGCCTGATGAAACAAACATTTCATAGATGGGTTTATGTTTACGTTTACGTCTTAAAATGCGTTGAAACAAAAAAAAATCAAACAATGTATAATTAATAGATATTGTAATCCAGTCCAGGGCCTTTTTACCCGAATCTTTGCAGCAGCCTGTATAAGGCCCCTTCCCTACCAAAATTTCCCTATTTTTTAAACTTACCTCGGAAATTTCATTCCCCATTAGGCATTTATGGATTTTTTCCCCAATTAAAGGGCAAAAGGCACCTTCCCCAAAATGGGTAAAAAGGTCCTGCAGTCTGTTTATGAATATCCTGTCCATTTATCCCATAAAACAATTTGAAAACTTATCGTTACATAATTAAAAGCGTTCTCGGGTGGAAAAAAGTATAAACATCAATCACAACGTAAATAAAATTTAGAGTTATCTTTCCGTGAATGTTTCTTTTGAGTCAATTGTTTGGCAAATATTGTTTGCTTTAATTGATCAGTGTGTTGTAAAGTAAAAAAAGAAACACAAACATAACAAACACACTGCATAGACACATATGTAGTTGAAACTGTACAATTTATAATAATTTTGAATAATTGAAGGAAAAAAGTAAGTAAACAAATGAAGGGTAAAGATATTAATAAAAAAAATATATTGGGGTAAAAACCCAAATATAAAAAAAATGAAGGGTAAAAAACCCATATAGTAAAATCCTTATCTAGGGCTCTGCCTTTATATTTCAATATATCGCATATGTTTAAAGCTGCATTAACCATAACTTTTAGCTTATAAAACACAAAGTAATTATGTTAAAAAACATTGCACAACTACCATGATTATTGAATATATTCTAAACAGAAACAGGCTATTTTGACGGAATTCAATAGTGATACAAAAAAAAAGTTCCATGATATTGAACTCCAAGCGGACACTAAAATTATGCTGGAAAAATGAATGTGCTTCCAATTGAGCTAGACGGGACAGTTATATGGTGCAAGACGTACTGTTATCAAAACCTAATGCACTAATGGATATCACGTGACTAATTATGGGTATCACGTGACTAATGGATATCAAGTGACTAATCGATATCACGTGAGCAACGGAAATGTAAATAGTGAGGTCCCAGCTGTGTTTACAAGCAATCAGTCTTCAAAATTAACCCACTAGCCCGAAGCCCGGGGCTAGTAAACTGTCATTCGGGATAGCATACATGTGATACCTCACGGCGTGAGATGAAATCTCACGGAATTCTAACCCTCCTCCCGGCCCCAGGGAATTGTGTGAAAAACTCCCGTAAAATTGCTAAAATCGATTTTTCGAAAATTATCGGTCTATTTCCTTTGTTTAGTATATGTTTGCCTAAAAGCCAACTTGATTGTATTGTCTCGCGACTCGCGAGAACGTCACATGACAAGATGTGGATTTGGATGATGCCTGGGGGAAGTGTTATTTGCAAACAGTTTATTGGCTTAATTGATCTTATCAAAGGATTAGCAGCACACTTATGAAGTCTTTAATGATGTGTGTAATTAAACAGGTTCCATACGACTTGAAACTAATTGCCGGTATTATTTAATTAGAAGTGGAATAAGATGACACAGTTATATTGGATAGCGAAAACGAAAGTAGACTTTGTCGGCATGAATTTGCTGAGTATGTTTGATTTAACCAATGAATTTTATAAAGATTTTACTTCAAAAGGAGTTTCATGATTAACATACATTGCTTTTGTTCGATGTTTGTATGTATGTTTGATTGAAGATTTTGCTTTAAAAAAAAAGAGGAGGTTCCTTGATTGATGTTGGTTGCTTTTGTTCTGAGTAAGGGTGTATGCAACTAAGTCTAGGAATAGAATTGAATGTTGTTTAACGGCTCATCAACACAGTATAGATTATTTAGAGCCGCCCCAGAGAGAGGAGAAGGATACGTTGGAATCCGGGCCCTACTCTTATTATCGAATAGATTCCTTTGTTTCTTTAACATGCTCAGATGATAGACCGATACACACCACATCTGACGGCCTCCGGTTACAAATCCGCCGCACTACCGACTGCGCCAAGCCAGCCCTCAACTAAGTTTAGGACAGTTAGTGAAAGTTCACTGTGTTAAAGTGTATAGGGCTGTGTTCAAGAGATGACACGTGCATGCATGCATGATTCTTATTTGAGAGAGTCAAGACCATAATATAAAGCTCAAATATTTATAGTGTTAGATGATCTTGGTTGTTTATCTTTGGTTATTAATGTTAATAAATATTAAAATTAATAATTAATAATAAAAAAGAAAATGAAAAAAGCATGAAAATAAAATATTGTTTAAACATTGTTTTTATCATTCTAATTATTTCCCCTGAAATCAATGAAGAAACTTGTTTAAAAGTGTATTTTATAGTATTTGCTTATGGAATTTGGGTAAATAATACTGCTCTAGAGTATAAAATAGCCCGCGAAAAAAACTCACAGATTTTTGCATGAATCTAAAATCACTAAACTCCCAGATTGAGGTCCTGAAAATATCACATGTATGGGATAGTGATTTTTTTTTAATTTATGTAGTCAGGCTAAAGGAAAATGTACAGATTTCATTGAATATGTAAGAATCCGGGCTAGTGACACAAACATTTTAATTCAAAGACTGAACAATACATAAAAAAAAATTCTTCAAATTAGCAACTTTATTACTACAAATAAAGTTCCCAATAAAATGTGCAAGTTGCATAAATATACCCTCATGTTCCATGTGTTTGAAGTAAGGGCACATGCTTTCTTTAACTGACAGTTTAGTTCAGTTTACATGTGTAATAAATATACCCTCATGTTCCATGTGTTTGAAGTAAGGGCACACGCTTTCTTTAACTGACAGTTTAGTTCAGTTTACATGTGTAATAAATATACCCTCATGTTCCATGTGTTTGAAGTAAGGGCACACGCTTTCTTTAACTGACAGTTTAGTTCAGTTTACATGTGTAATTAATATACCCTCATGTTCCATGTGTTAGAAGTAAGGGCACACGCTTTCTTTAACTGACAGTTTAGTTCAGTTTACATGTGTAATAAATATACCCTCATGTTCCATGTGTTTGAAGTAAGGGCACACGCTTTCTTTAACTGACAGTTTAGTTCAGTTTACATGTGTAATAAATATACCCTCATGTTCCATGTGTTTGAAGTAAGGGCACACGCTTTCTTTAACTGACAGTTTAGTTCAGTTTACATGAGTAATAAATATACCCTCATGTTCCATGTGTTTGAAGTAAGGGCACACGCTTTCTTTAACTGACAGTTTAGTTCAGTTTACATGTGTAATAAATATACCCTCATGTTCCATGTGTTTGAAGTAAGGGCACACGCTTTCTTTAACTGACAGTTTAGTTCAGTTTACATGTGTAATAAATATACCCTCATGTTCCATGTGTTTGAAGTAAGGGCACACGCTTTCTTTAACTGACAGTTTAGTTCAGTTTACATGAGTAATAAATATACCCTCATGTTCCATGTGTTTGAAGTAAGGGCACACGCTTTCTTTAACTGACAGTTTAGTTCAGTTTACATGTGTAATAAATATACCCTCATGTTCCATGTGTTTGAAGTAAGGGCACACGCTTTCTTTAACTGACAGTTTAGTTCAGTTTACATGTGTAATAAATATACCCTCGTGTTCCATGTGTTTGAAGTAAGGGCACACGCTTTCTTTAACTGACAGTTTAGTTTAGTTTACATGTGTAATGTATTAGACCAAGCCACAGATTATTTTTTTAGCTTAAAAGTATTTAAATATAAGATATAAATGTATCATTTACATTTGTCAAAAAACTAACAAAAATATTTTTCTTTTTTGCAGATGTTACTGTTTGAAGTACATTGCTTGTCAGGATGAATGTAGTTTCGTCCATTTCCACCATATATTTGGTGTTATTGTTGACTTTTCCATGTTACAACTGCATCAATGAAGGGCAGTGTTCGGAATTTACCCCACCACAAGATGCAAGATATTCGTCGCATGTTTGAAGAAAACTGCGACAATACAAATGCATCTTCAGATACGTCGTCAACTAATCATCCGTCATATCACGAAGTCGACACCGCGTCTCATGTGAAAGAAACACTTTCAAAAGACGACATGGGTGACCAATCACCAACTCAACGGTGGAGACAACACATATCCCCACCCTCACACACATCAAGCTCAGATGTGTCACCAACAAGAAAACCAAGGTCAAATCTTTCTCCAGCAAGAAAACCGAGACCAAATTTGTCCCCCTCACTGCATACTGACCCAGCTCCCAATATTCCCACCCCTACTCCTCGTCGAACTGTCGCCGTCAACCCAGCTAATGAAGGGCAGGAACAGGGTCTCACTGGGTTAATGGTCAAACAGTTTGGTCATATTGCTGGAGCCGTGGCTCTGAGTGAATCAGACTCTAGTAGGGTTTCTAGACTGGTTGGTCAAATGGAATCTATTTCTCCATACCAGACAGACGAGGATGTGGGTAGACTGGCTCCAGAAAAACGGAAAGATAGCGGAGCCGGGTTAACTGTTTCTGCTAATATTGTCAAGGGTGCTGCGATACTTAGAAAAAACAGTAATGCAGAAAAAACAAACTCTTCTCCAACAGACAAGTCTAATCAAAATTATGTTTATGCAAGCTCACAGGAAACATGTTCAGAAATCAGTTACTTGAGTGTATGTAAAGATGAAAAAGAGAAAAGACCAATAAGTGTTTTTGAAAGATCAAAAATGTTTGAAAACATATCTTCGCCATCTCCAACAGCAGCAAAACCTCCAAAACCTCCACCTCCAGCAAGACAAAGATCATTGACAGAGGAAAACGTACCAGAGAAACTAAATAGTGCGAAAGATACGACAGGAACAAAATTCCCACCAAAACGTCCTGTTGCCCCAAGAAGACAAGGCTCTCTAGTCGAAAAGAAAGGCTTGGATTTTGAAAATATAAATCCAGATAATTTGGCCATAGAAAAAGCAGACGGTAATGTAAGTAAGTCTCCCAAAGTGTCACGAAAGCAACCACCCATGCCACCAATGAAGCCTCCAAGGACAGGAGCGCATGATGATTATGTTAAAGTGAAATTAGATCAACAAAGAGCAAAAAGGGTTTTGATGGACAGCAATGAAAACTGTGATTCAGACATCGTCAAACCAAGTTTGGAATCTAATATAGATAAATCTAAAAAGCTATTTGGGACACCAGGCAAAAATAAACCCACAAGACCTCCTCCACCTTCAAAAAGGCTTCGACCATTTTCTGTCTGTACAGACACAGGGCTAGATATGGTTTCGAGCGACGGCTCAGATTCGGATGACTTGACAAAAATAGGCAATGGTATAAACGGTGACAATCCATTCTATGAGGTGATTCCTTATGGTGGGGCGGAGTCAGATAAGTCATATGATCCAATCAAACACTGGGATTTACCCCGGATATCACACCCTGTACCAATCAGAAGGAGCCTAAGCGATGACTGTATCCACAAGAACGACAAGGCTGTTGATAATGAAGGTAAGAAATTATGAGAATTTTGTACATTATTTATAAAATGCACTAAAAATGCAGTTTTTAAGGGAAAAGAATTGGCTTCTGCGACATCATTCTGTGTTTAAATCCTATTTAAAACATGGTGTAAAATTGTGATGCAGGTAGATATTTGTCTTGTCAAAGTGTATTGTTAGTTCAATATTATGATAAATAAACTTTTTCTTCCTTATTCTTTTTCATCTTTCATATTTTATACCCGCACTGTGCCACCATGAGAGGGCATATAACACTATGGTTAGGCCAAAAGAAAAAATACCTGTGTTTCTGGTGGCCCGACCGACCCTATTTTTAAGGGGCCGACCCTAAAACTTTTTATGAAAAAAAAATTGAAAAAAAAAAAAATTGTTCTGAACAATGATTTATCACAATATATCGAGGTAAACTGACATCACAGAGAAACTTTCAGTTGTATCATCAACTTGTATGGGTTTATGAGATAAATACATGTAGAATCTCATAATATCTTGCTCTAAAAAAAAAAAAGGAAAAGAAAAAAAAATGCCTACATTGTACCTACCGGTACCTACCCTATTTTTTTAGAGCATGCAATAGGAAACACACCTATTTCTTTTTGGCCTTAAAGGATTTTAAATTACGTCCAGTCCAAAGTTGCTGCAGCCCTAAATTTTTCAGTGATAATGCAACTCTTTCTTCTATAGTCTTTTTGCCTCTAATATTTGTATGCCCCGCACCACGAGAGGGCATAGCTTGTTATCCCCCACCGAAGGCAGAGGGATATTAATTTGGCATTGTCCTTGGTAATAATGCTTAATAGGATAGTGGGATGAGACGCGGCTATTTTTTTCCGGGATCACCCCAGTAACGCCGGAGTTATTGCCCTTTAATTGATAAAAAATGCTTAATTCTGTCAGTCCACAGCCATATCTTGATAACCACTTGTTTGATTTTCATTAAACTTGATTATAATGTTTATCCCAATAGTGGGATATGACGCGGCAAATTTATTTCGGAATTGTCTTAGTAACGCCGAAGTTATTGCCCTTTAATTGATAAAAATTGCTTAATTCTGTCCGTCCACAGCCATATCTTGATAACCGCTTGTTTGATTTTCATTAAACTTGATTATAATGTTTATCCCAATAGTGGGATGTGATGTGGCAAATTTATTTCGGAATCGTCCTAACAACACTGGAGTTATTGCCCTTTAATTGATAAAAAATTCTCAATTCCAATAGTGGGATGTGACGCGGCAAATTTATTTCGGATAAATGTCCCCTTGAATTATTCAGGTCGTGGGTTCAAATCTCACTGGAGGCATATTTTTCTCTTTTTTTTCCTTTTTTTTTTAATTATTTTCTTTTTTTCATGAGAAACTTTGTTCATGGGTTCAACTTTTCTATAATTTTTTTATTTCTTTTTTTCTTTTTTATCTTACTTTTTTCTTTATTATTATTATATATAAAAAAAATTCTCATAAGAAACCTTGGTTCATCCTTTTTTCTTTAATTGGGAGCTTAGGGGGCCTTGTTGGATCAGTTTTAGTAGAGTTATAGGGAAGAACTTCAAAAATCTGCACTGAAAATACAAGAGATAAAGGTTTAATATTTTTTGTTTATTATCAGTTTATGGATCCTCTACCAACTGTGTTCAAATGGTGACCCTGTGGTCAAATTTGGCCCTGCACCAGGGGTCGTAGTTTTACATAGACTTACATATAGGGAAAAACTTTAAAAATCTTCTTCTCTGAAACTACAAGTCAAAGGTTTATTATTTTGTATTTACACCCAGCTTATGGTCGTCCTCTTCCAAGTTTGTTTGAATGGTGACCCAGGGGTAAAATTTAGTCCAACCCAGGGGTCACATGTATTACATAGACTTATATAGGGGAAAACTTAAAAAATCTTCTCTGAAACTACAAGAGCCAACGTTTAACATTTTGTATATGATCCACTACCAAGTTGTTCAAATGGTGACACTGGGGTCAAATTTGGCTCTGCCACTGGGTCACATGTCAAACTTGGTTTGAGTGTTTTATATTAATGAAAGTTTGTTTTAAAGCTAGCCAAACTTGCAGCTGAGTCAAATACATCCCTCCCCCTGAAATAACAAGATCATCTAGTAATGAGATGAAGTAATCTGATTGATAAATATCCCATGGCCAGGTAATTAAAAAGTAACCATTGATATACAATTCTACATTTCTTGTATATTACAGTTATTACTATATTATACACACCTGCTAATATTACACCCAGTCCAGCCCTTTAGTCCCACTATACTCAATGCCTTAACATTATTTTTTTCCAAATCTACTATGGTGATGAATTTCAAAAATACCTATATCTAGTAGATATTCAAATTTATGAAGGCTCAAGGTCATGATTTATACTAATTGAAAAAAATCTGAACACATTTCTTCCACTCGAGGATAATACGTCATTCGGCGGGGGATATCAATTCATCACATTTGCTTGTTATCCTTGTCCGTCTGTACATCACACCTTGTTTAAATTTTAATTACCTCCTTTTCAAAATCACCAATAGTAGCCCTTCATTCTTCAAACTCTTCGCACAAATACATCATCTAGTAGAGAAATATACATCCTGACCAAAAAAATGGTCACCAAGACCAACATTGACCTACTTTTTACTCTTCATCAATCTTGGTTAAAGTTTTAAATTGCCACTGTTATAAATAAGTGTGTGTGTGTGTGTGTGTAGTTCTAAGGTTTTAAGTCCGTCCGCCAACGAACACATCAAGGTATACCTGACGCGATGGGCACAATAGAGTCTGGACTTTTAAAGGTGTAATTTTGAATTTTGAAGCTTATATAGACCTTGCCAACAGGTCTGTTTAATGCCTAAATATGTGTAAAAGGCGGTGTCAACAACAGCGGTTAATTCAACCTAATTTCGTGTATTGACACCTTCCGGTCCTAGCTTTGTTTGGCGTTGTGTTATATGTGGTGCGTGCTTGTTTTGTAGTGTTATGATTATGTTTTGATCATATCATATTTGCTGGGGTTTGTTGAGGGGTATGCCTGTACCACGCCATCTTGGGGATGATTAGCGTGTCCATTTGCAGCATACTAATACTTATGGTCATCAAACTGGGGCCTGTTCGGTTCGTACTGAGTTGTATGTTTGTATGTGTTGGGGCATTTTGTTGGTGTACTGTTTGATGGTTGCTATGCCTGGGGCATAGCGTGTGCGTCTGGTCTGAGGCACTGTGGCAGCATTTCCACATCTTGTTCGCGCAAGGTGAGTGCTGCCACGGGGAGGGAAAGGCCAATTATGGTCGCTAACGGTTTCCAGTCAAGACTGCCCCTGTGGGCTGTGGCCCACAGGTTGGTGATGAAAGGGACCGTAAGGAGGTGCTCCTTAGTCCTAAATGGGTACCGGTATGTGCTGTGTTTACTGGTTTTATAATTAACATTACTTTTGTACTTAATTATGAAATATTACACTATTATTACTGTATTTTTTAGATTTTAAGACGGTCACATCCCTTGTGGTAAAATAAACAATAACAATTTAAAGTTTTTATATGGCTTCTACTGGTATACTTATTTGCTTACATATTTGATTTTTTCTATAATTGTTATAATACAAAAATCGAATGCCTAAAAGTGGCCTAAAATGTGCTATTCCCACTATAACACCGCTCGATATTTCCGTGGAACGCTTGTGTTGTTATTACTTATTCATCCGACGCGAGTGCCCATGGTGGCTTAACCCTTTCGCTTGTTTGTAGTTTCATTACCGGTTTGTTTGGATCTTCGTGTCCATACTTTAGAGAACAAAACTATTACTTTTGGTGTACGACGCGGTCGTGGTATTGAACCTTTTGTTAACAGAAATTACTTATATAGACAATTTTAAGATTTCATACATACACATAAACGTACATTCATGCACAAAGTATATATATATATATATATATATATATATACGAATTTTGGATGATAACACATAGTAGGTATATATATAAGGATAATTGTAAGATTTCATACATACACAGACATCCATACATGTACATATTAGATATATACAGAATATACCATTACAGATAGTTATTATATTTCATACACACACATACACATAAACACTTCACTTATTTACTAGATGTTTCATCTTACATGCGTCGACCTTAACCTTTCGTGTTCTACTGGCCTGACCTGTCCTACTTGGATGTCCTACTTTAAAACATTTATTGAAGGCCGAATTTCTAAGCTACGTAGGTCAAGGTCGAGGTTAGTGTCAAGGTCAGGTCTTTCCAATTGAGCGCGGGCGCGGACTGGAAGGAAAGCACTTTTTTTGAGACACACATTTATGAGAGAGAACTATTAGTTACTGCGTTAATTACTATCAACTGTAAATAGCTTAACATATTATTAGCTAACTACTCTCATATATATACGTCCGGTATTGCGACCGGACTGTGCGATGTATTTTATCATATGCAAAGTAGAGTCCAGAGCCAAATGCCCTCTCTCTCCCATTCCAGCGCGTTGTACGCCAAGTACTGTCGAAGAGTTACATATAACAGTTTTATACCGGGACGTGAGAGAGGCGGCAGTCGGCACTGGACATGTGTTTATTTATCCTTATATTTTATCTATTTAACTACACATACTCTCTTATATATACGGCCGGTAAATCGACCTCACTGTGCCACTATTTATTATAAATAATACAAAGATATCAGTATTAGAACTATACATTCAGACCAATAGAAGATTACCGTGATTGACCTTGACCTAATTTTTACACTTCACTGATTCCATTTAAGGTTTTAAGTAACCTTAATTTCTCTAAGTCACGATAGTACATTAGTAGTACTGCACTCTCCTGACTTCACTCTCAGATACATCAAGATGAGAAGTATAGATTCTAACCAAAAGTAGGTCACCTTCAGACATCACTCATAGATACATCAAGATGAGAAGTATAGATTCTAACTAAAACTAGGTCACCTTCAGACTTCACTCTAACCAAAACTAGGTCACCTTCAGACTTCACTCACGGATACGTTAAGATGAGAAGTACAGATTCTAACCAAAAGTAGGTCACCTTCAGACTTCACCCACAGATACATCAAGATGAGAAGTATAGATTCTAACCAAAACTAGGTCACATCAAGATGAGAAGTACAGATTCTAACCAAGAGTAGGTCGCCTTCAGGCTTCACTCACAGATACATCAAGATGAGAAGTACAGATTCTGACCAAAACTAGGTCACCTTCAGACTTCACTCATAGATACATCAAGATGAGAAGTACAGATTCTAACCAAAATTAGGTCACCTTCAGACTTCACTCATAGATACATCAAGATGAGAAGTATAGATTCTAACCAAAATTAGGTCACCTTCAGACTTCACTCACAGATACATCAGGATGAGAAGTACAGATTCTGACCAAAACTAGGTCACCTTCAGACTTCACTCATAGATACATCAAGATGAGAAGTATAGATTCTAACCAAAATTAGGTCACCTTCAGACTTCACTCACAGATACATCAGGATGAGAAGTACAGATTCTAACCAAAAGTAGGTCACCTTCAGACTTCACTCAGAGATACATCAAGATGAGAAGTATAGATTCTAACCAAAACTTGGTCACCTTCAGACTTTACTCACAGATAAATCAAGATGAAAAGTATAGATTCTAACCAAAATTACGTCACCTTCAGACTTCACTCACAGATACATCAAGATGAGAAGTATAGATTCTAACCAAAACTAGGTCACCTTCAGACTTCACTCAGAGATACATCAAGATGAGAAGTACAGATTCTAACCAAAACTAGGTCACCTTCAGACTTCACTCACAGATACATCAAGATGAGAAGTACAGATTCTAACCAAAACTAGGTCACCTTCAGACTTCACCCACAGATACATCAAGATGAGAAGTATAGATTCTAACCAAAAGTAGGTCACCTTCAGACTTCACTCACAGATACATCAAGATGAGAAGTACAGATTCTAACCAAAAGTAGGTCACCTTCAGACTTCACTCACAGATACATCAAGATGAGAAGTACAGATTCTAACCAAAAGTAGGTCACCTTCAGACTTCACTCACAGATACATCAAGATGAGAAGTATAGATTCTAACCAAAACAAGGTCACCTTCAGACTTCACTCAGAGATACATCAAGATGAGAAGTACAGATTCTAATCAAAACTAGGTCACCTTCAGACTTCACTCACAGATACATCAAGATGAGAAGTACAGATTCTAACCAAAAGTAGGTCACCTTCAGACTTCACTCACAGATACATCAAGATGAGAAGTACAGATTCTAACCAAAAGTAGGTCACCTTCAGACTTCACTCACAGATACATCAAGATGAGAAGTACAGATTCTAACCAAAAGTAGGTCACCTTCAGACTTCACTCACAGATACATCAAGATGAGAAGTATAGATTCTAACCAAAACAAGGTCACCTTCAGACTTCACTCAGAGATACATCAAGATGAGAAGTACAGATTCTAACCAAAACTAGGTCACCTTCAGACTTCACCCACAGATACATCAAGATGAGAAGTACAGATTCTAACCAAAAGTAGGTCACCTTCAGGCTTCACTCATAGATACATCAAGATGAGAAGTATAGATTCTAACCTAAACTAGGTCACCTTCAGACTTCACTCACAGATACATCAAAATGAGAAGTATAGATTCTAACCAAAAGTAGGTCACCTTCAGACTTCACTCATAGATACATCAAGATGAGAAGTATAGATTCTAACTAAAACTAGGTCACCTTCAGACTTCACCCACAGATACATCAAGATGAGAAATACAGATTCTTACCAAAAGTAGGTCGCCTTCAGGCTTCACTCACAGATACATCAAGATGAGAAGTATAGATTCTAACCAAAACTAGGTCACCTTCAGACTTTACTCACAGATACATCAAGATGAAAAGTATGGATTCTAACCAAAATTAGGTCACCTTCAGACTTCACTCACAGATACATCAAGATGAGAAGTATAGATTCTAACCAAAAGCAGGTCACCTTCAGACTTCACTCACAGATACATCAAGATGAGAAGTATAGATTCTAACCAAAAGTAGGTCACCTTCAGACTTCACTCACAGATACATCAAGATGAGAAGTACAGATTCTAACCAAAAGTAGGTCACCTTCAGACTTCACTCACAGATACATCAAGATGAGAAGTACAGATTCTAACCAAAATTAGGTCACCTTCAGACTTCACTCACAGATACATCAAGATGAGAAGTATAGATTCTAACCAAAAGTAGGTCACCTTCAGACTTCACTCACAAATACATCAAGATGAGAAGTATAGATTCTAACCAAAACTAGGTCACCTTCAGACTTCACTCACAGATACATCAAGATGAGAAGTACAGATTCTAACCAAAAGTAGGTCACCTTCAGACTTCACTCACAGATACATCAAGATGAGAAGTATAGATTCTAACCAAAAGTAGGTCACCTTCAGACTTCACTCACAGATACATCAAGATGAGAAATATAGATTCTAACCAAAACTAGGTCACCTACCTTGACCTTCTGTTTATGCTTCTTCTATTATGGTTAAGGTTGCATTGTACACTAGCGGATCCAGGGGGGGGCGCACCCGGCGCGCGCCCCCCCTAAAAATTCCGGATCATACATGTATGTCCATGTTACTGTAGATATAATATCAAACAATTTCGATGCACGCCCTCAGTATTAAAAAAATTCTCGCTCGCTTCGCTGGCCCTACGCATAATGACTAATGAGTGGTTTTATTAACACATTGTTAAATCCTTTTATTTGAAAACGGACTTTTTTTATTCATACATGTCCATGTTACTGTAGATAAAATATCAAACAATTTCGATGCACGCCCTCAGTATTTATTTTTTTCGCTCGTTTCGCTCGCTTGACGCATAATGGCTAATGAGTGGTTTAATTAACAAATTGTTAAAACCTTTTATTTTAAAACGAACTTTTTTATTCATACATGTATGTTCATGTTACTGTAGATAAAATATCAAACAATTTCGATGCACGCCCTCAGTATAACTTTTTTTTTTCGCTCGCTTCGCTCGCTCGACGCATAATGGCTAATGAGTCGTTTAATTAACACATTGTTAAATCATTTTATTTGAAAACGGACTTTTTTTTATTCATACATGTATGTCCATGTTACTGTAGATAAAATATCAAACAATTTCGATGCACGCCCTCAGTATAATTATTTTTTTCGCTCGTTCGACGTATAATGGCTAATGAGTCGTTTAATTAACACATTGTTAAATCATTTTATTTGAAAACGGACTTTTTTTTATTCATACATGTATGTCCATGTTACTGTAGATAAAATATCAAACAATTTCGATGCACGCCCTCAGTATAACTTTTTTTTTTAGCTCGCTTCGCTCGCTCGACGCATAATGGCTAATGAGTGGTTTAATTAACACATTGTTCATTCCTTTTATTTGAAAACGGACTTTTTTACCCTATCAATGCACTACCGCAACCGTTTTATGAGGCTAGAAACGGACCCGAAAATTTACCAAAATCTTACGCCCCCCCTAAGCTGAAATCCTGGATCCGCCCCTGTTGTATACGTGAATTTTCCATTTACAACTACTGTATGTTCATAATTCATATATACACCTTCTAAGAGAAAAACAAAAACACAATTGTATTTTAAAAGATACTTAAATGTTTGGATTTCTCTGCATAGAACACAGTTTAGCTATAATTATGACAACTTATGATTGTAGGTAACGTGGTATACATGGACCCAGAATTCCTTGGTATCCATGACCACTCCGGGTATGATATATATGTGGATACGGCAGGTTATGCGATACCCAGCAGAATCGTAAAGAGAAGCAGTTCCAGTGCTGTGGAGGATATAGAGGTAGTATAGCATTTCAGCCCCGTGTGGTTCCGGGGGACCCATTTGGTTCCGGGGCAAAGAATAGGGCCACTACAGATCCCGATGGCGAAATTCATGTTCGTTTTATCATTTTTTGCTCATGCTCAATAAAGGTCTTCATCATCACCCCTGCATTGTTTCAGGTTTCATTGTTTCTCGTTCAGATCACTAGAGCAGTTCCTGTTAGGAGCCATATAACCGTTCATATTTTGGTGCGCCTTAAAACCCAATTCAATTCAATTCCTAAGGCAACATAAAGAATATGCATATTCTTACATGTATTTCCATGATAACTTTAGCAGTCAGGCATGTTATTTTTGAAACTGAAACTGAAAAATAAAACAAAAAAAATATTTCCCTTGATACAGAGTAGATTAAAATAACTTATTTATGATACTTTTTGTGAAAACTGATTTTACCTAAATAGAACTAGTTGCTGCAGCAATTAAGCCCAAGCAATAAATCCTTTAAAACAGAAAACTTGACCATCAAATTGTATAATGATGGCACCATTTGTTATGTAATATGTCGTCTTTAACAGCTTGTGATTTTTAAACATTGCCTATAAGAAATAATGGCAAATTAGTTAACAACAAAGATAAAAGACACCAGGGGAAAATATCATGTTACAGGAAAATTCTTGTTTTGATAAAAATCAGATTTAAAAGAATGCATATCTGAAAATAACTTCTCGGATCTTGAAAAAACACACCAAAAATTGTAATAAATAAAAAGTTATTTTAAAGATAACTTAAGCAAGTTACACCCTTGACTATAAGTAAATTTCTAAGTTTCTGATTTTCCCAAATTTGATTTAAAAATTGGTTTCAATTAGATCCTGAATTGCTTGAGATATTGGAAAGTTGATTTCGTATACATCGTCATAGAGACAGCAGCAATTTTTGGACAAAAAGGGTAATATTTGACGAAAATGTAAAATAAATGGGGAGAAAAGCCATACTAAAAATGATACTGATTTACCGACATTTTATCTAGTAGAGCATCCTCTGACCCTCGATATCCTTTTGTTAATTATAAGAATTTGACAACATTAATTTAAAGGAACCAACATGCATTTAAAAGAAAAGCAAAAACAATGTCTTCTCTACCCATTGTCTGTTTCTTTAGATGATAGTTTTGTATGCGTTCTTAACAATGTTTTTAACTCATTTTAACAGCCTAGCAAGCCTATTGGAGACCGTGTAAAATCTAAGATTCGAAGATTCAAGAACTTCTTCGCCGAGCCAGACAAGCCCTCCCAAGGCCGGATCCCAGTAGACAGGAACAGTCAAAAACAAAAGATTGATGCTGTGAGAATCATTTTTTTCATCTTGTAATATGCATACATATACATGTATGTAGTAATTAACATTAATTAGGCTATTATTTTTTTGATTATTTGTTTTACGAACCATCAAGACAGAGAATTGCTGTAGGGGGAGGGAAAAAAATAAAAATAAAAATTTGGAAAAGCTATTATTTTGTTGGAAAGGAAAAGAGAATGAAATGTTTAGTCTCGATCATCCAGACCTCTCGCGAGACTTCTCTCAAAGAAGTCCACACGATGGTCTGGAGTAAAGCTTCTTTAAAATTTGTGACATCAAAACGAGGTGTGTACAAAAAGAAATCACCATCCGCTGATTGGTCAACTTCAGTTTGTTATTGGAATCACCCCCTACGTCACAGTTTGTTATGGGAATCACCCCATACGCCACCACGGCGTCAAAAATTACGTGACGTTAAGCGCAATGTTGTGTAATAAAAGTGCCATCAAACAAAGTCAGCGGATCACGAAAAATACTAAAAACTAAATTTTGAACATCATTTTGTAATATAGATCATATTGTGTTTTTAAAACTGCAAAAAACGAAGTTTATTGTATATTTAATAAGGACGTACACACATCGCATTGGAAGTAATGTTGCACGTAATATAACGTGCACTTTGATGTTGCGGTCAAAATGACGTCACGTCGTAGTCAGTTTTGATGTTTGCCGCCGTCTATCGGTCAAACATTTTAATGAACCACGAGTCCAGACGCTGGATGATAGAGACTATGAAATGTTTGGTTAAAATCTGGGAGGAGGTAAAAACATTTTATTTTTATCAAATTCCCTATGAAAAAATAAAATTCCTAATTTTGTAGTAATAGGGTTCGTCAAATGAATTATCAAAAACTAGTGGCCTTACTATTGTTCTGGGCTTATGTTTCAGCCAAACGGTTCTTAGCATTTACATGAACAATTTTGACACTACTACTAAAAAATGGTGGAGAAATAAATATTGTAATGTAATATTGGACTTTTTTGAATAGGGCTTTTTCCTTGTAAATTCCTTGCTGCTGGGACAACTGAAAAGTAGAAAATCCCAAATAATGTCAGTTCCCTTTAATATTTTGAATTTTACGGTGTATTAATTTAGATTTATCCAACACATGGATAAAAATTCTTGAAAAAAAAACGTTTCTAATTGTTTTTGGAGCGGATTTTTGCATTAAAAATGCTTATCAAAACAACTTTTGCATGTGATTCTTTTATATCTCAACTGATTTTAAGTAATGTATTTTTATTTACCACTTAAATGTCTGTTTCACTGATATATAACTTAATTAGCTCTTAGCCCACTAAGGGCGACTACAATAACCTTTGAGTCCAAAGTAAACCCAGATCAGCCTGCGAGTTACTCAAATAACACCTCTTTGAAACATAAATGGAATGATCTAAATTTAAAGAAAGGACAGTCCATTAAACATTCATAGTGGGCTAATGGTTAGATACTAGATAAACTGTGTCTGAAAATTTCAAAAAACATTTGGCAGAAACAAGTGCCCAATCAGTAGCTAAAAATATATTTACAAAAATGGAAGATATTGTTGCCATCGACTCTCAAAACAATTACAGTGAGACTATTCGGGTTTGATCTATCACTGGTATATTCTATAAGATATTTAAAACAGCTAGTGTTTCAGTTTAGCATTTTTTCATTTTCAGTTTGTTAAAGTTTATAAAGTAAGTCAAAATTCAATGAGTGGTACGTTTATAACTTATATGCTACTCACTGCATTCTGAGAATTGTTAGAGTTACAAATTGGTTATAAAAATTGTTATAAAAAAAGATATTCTAAACTATTTTACAAATGTACATCACTCTTGAGATTTGACTTTATTTATAACACATAATGAATAAAAGTATAGGTTTATTCATGGGTTTTTAAAATAACGATATATGAATATGCGTAAAATGAATTATGAGTTGGTTACTTTTAATTCAACGCTCCACTTTTTGGGTTTGGCTCGGCTGGTTAAAGCCGTTTATATTGTGCCTATAAGATTGGATTCTCAAAATAAGTAAGTTTTATATATAATTGTTTATACCTCGTCTTCATTAGGTATAGAAACAGTGTACATATGTTTACATAATGACACTGTTGTTGGCGGGACAGCTGCTACTTTAACAAGATATTATTAAGGAAGATACGTTTGTTGACATTTGATCTAAGCAGTGATTCGTTATGGGATTTATTTTCATTTTGGACATTTGGTTATCTTTGAACTAATTTAAATATGCCCGGAAGCAAAATCAAAGAAAGATTTGGAGGATCAAATGTCTTCTAACACATAACCCGCTTCATATATATAATGGACTGTTCTTTCTTTGAATTAAGACCATTCCATTTATGTGACAAAGGGGTGTTTTGGAGGGAAATGACTGACATTGTAAACCCAGATCAGCCTAACTCGCAGGCTGATCAGGGTTTACTGATCTGCGAGTTAGGCTGATCTGGGTTTACAATGGACGCAAAGGCTATTATAGTCATGCTTAGCGGGTTAAGGGTTAGTAAATGTTGTAAAATTAAAGAAGATACATCATATAATACACGGGTACTCACAATGTGTCTGTTCTTTCAGTTTGGCTGTTATCTCATTATACGTTATCTCTTGAATGCCTGTTCTCTTGCTATGCCTGTTTTCTCACTGTGCCTATTCTCTCACTGTGTCTGTTCTCTCACTGTGTCTTTTCTGTCACTGTGTCTCTTTTCTCACTGTGTCTCTTCTCTCACTGTGTCAGTTCTCTTAATATGCCAGTTCTCCAAAATGCCTGTTCTCTCAGTGTTCCTGTTCTCTTATATGCTCAGATTATAACAAACCTTACATATATTTGTATAACATTTGAGAATTTTTTGCTAAACTTCTCTTTCATCAAATTTCAGATAAAACGAAAAGTAAACCAGTCGTTTGAAGCCTTGACTGGTTCATGGAAACGTAAAGATTCAGAAACCTCAGAATCTGACTCTCAGGATGAGCAAAAGGAACGGGAGGACAATCAGTCTAGTAAGTCAGTGTGTGAGGCAATCCATTCCCTTAATTGGAGTGTAACTATGTGCCAGAATCATGCACAATCCTGTTTGTTTAGGGTTTACATCATTTTCCAGCATATATATATATATGAAGGTCAGTTTTTAGTGGTGGAGGCAGACCATCCGCTTATTCCTGGGGGAAGAACCAGTACTGTATACTTCCTGCCATCCGTAAAAATCAACACATTCTCACAAGTCGAGCTCCCAGTGGGATTCGGACCAACAGCGGTGAGGCGAGAAGGTTTTAAGCGCAGTGACTTTACCATCTTGACCACAGAGGTACTGATGTCATTGCTTGTAACATTGTTTTATAGGCCAAATTAAAACATGAAGGCATATTGTAAATAAATTTCATTGGAATTATTACGTGAAATAGAAGAAAGCGTTAATTTACAAATGAAAAAAAATTGAATTTCCCTATCTAGCTTTCCAACTTTGAAAACTAAGGTTGGGAGAGAGCAAACTTAAATTAGGTATCAAGTATTAAAATGAACACCTTGATTTATTAATCATTTTGTCATTGAATCTGCTTGCATATATCGAAATAAAAGGTAATACAAGTTGAAGTTGTCATCTTTTCTATATTATTCCACAGACCTAATATTAATATGTCTGTGATTATTCTACCATGGGTTTAACTATACTAGTGCAATATAATCAACATTTAGTATAATTATAGAAAAACTATTTTCTTTGAACTATTCAAATATGTGTAATTATTTAATAATGATCTGCAAAACGCAAGCTATGTAGAAAAACTAAGGGGTCACCGCGAGTTGTAAAAAAAATCAAGATTGCCTTGTGTCCCTTTAATCCATACATTTCCAAATAATTAAATGTGATTGTAATTTTCTGTTTGCAGCTGACACTGACAGCCGAGTGGATGAGCGAGAAATCAGGAAGAGAGTGGAGTATTCACGCAGCGTCAGAATCAAAACTGTATGTGAAAGTCAACTTTTTCTTACGGATTTCTGAAAGATAACATTTGTCATCGAATTATGTGTTGTAACGGTACATTGTAGTAATGCATTTGTAAATAAAACTTACCATGCTGTACAGTTGAACAGATGTGATTTAGTATCAAAGTTGTTATACAAATTTTAAGATATGAAACTATTGAAATTCCTTTGGTGAGATGGTATTCTCTAATAAGGCCCCGCCCCACCAAAAACACACACAAAGAGTATTGTTTCTGCTTCTCATTAGGTGTTAAAATTTATTCTATCCCTGCTACCATCACATCTTGGATACTTAAAAAGGGTGGGTGGGGTGGGAAATAAGGTCGGGGCCAAAGTCAGATGGTCGGGTGGGTTTCTAAAATATAACACATATATGAGAGTTTATTGAACAATTGGTCATTATCCATTTCAGTCCCAAAGTATTAAAGAGTCGAGAAAGTATAGAGAAAAGAAGTATCCCCAGTTGTTTGAGTACGCCATGATAGTGGGTCTGCAACTCTCGCAGGAAAGTGGCATATATGAGCCGTACGTGAAATACAAGTTTCCTGAAATTGTGAGTACATGTAGCTGAAAATAGTTGTTTAATAGATTATGTGTTATTGTCTCCACTTCACTGCGTAGTCCACCATCCTATACATATTATGAAATTATTATCAACTTCACTGTGTTATTATTCCATATGCATATTATTATCTGTTCAATATTGTTTTCAACTTCATGACTTTTAAAGAAGCTATCCCGCCAACAACAACCAAATTATGTAAACATACGTACTCCGTAACTAAACCTGCTGACGACAAGGTATATGACCCTACCTCTGTAGACACAATATAAACGGCTTTAACCAGCCAGGCCAAAGCCCAAATTTGGAGCGTCGAATTAAGAGTTACCAACTCGTAATTCATTTTACATATATTCAGTCATGGTAATTTTTAGAACCCATGAATAAATTTATACTTTTAGTCAGCATATATACAATATTACATGACCTGAAAACCTGGATAGAGTTTTGATTAACTGTTTTGTAGTGCAACTTTGCCGTTATTTGGCAGGTTAGTGCCTTCAAATGGCTTTCACAAAAAAATAAAATAAAAAGTCTTAAATTTATAAATTGCTTGGTAAAAGTCATGGATTTCTCGTCATCACCACCCTTTTGTGGATAGTTCCTGTTACTATTTCATGAACATTTATCATTGCTTTGTTTATAACACACGCAGGGCACGAAAATTCCACCGTCCGCTTGCCATGACGAGTGCTCATTGATGCAGGATGAGTACAAATTCAGATAAATTCTTTAACAATTGATCAATTTGACCATTCAAATATTACGTAGGATGAGTAACTCAGCAATAAATTTTCCTGCCCTGACACGTCTAAGCGTTAATTCTTTTCAGGAATTCATATGTATTATAACTTAATGAACACATGCTATAGCTTAACCCTTAACCCGCTACATATATATAATGGACTGTTCTTTCTTTGAATTAAGACCATTCCATTTATGTGACAAAGTTTTTTTTGGGGGGAAATGACTAATCAGCAGTCGGACATTGGTTTACAATGGACGCAAAGGCTATTATAGTCGCGATTAGTGGTTTAAGGGTTAATGCCAATGCTATTGTTCGGGGTGCTTGTTTCAGCCAAAGGGTTTTCAACATTAACATAATCAATTTTAATAATACGTGCCGGTGCATGCAATTATATATCATTGGAATTGGAAATAAACATACCTTAGTTTTGAAAATCGGTTGAGAAATACATATTTTACAGCCAAGATGCTTTTTTGATGTGGCTTTGTAGATGCCTTGTTGCTGTGACAGCAGAAAATTAACAATTAAAAACTCTCAAATAACTTGGGTTAGCCTTTATATTGTGCTATAAAACTTTCAAATGGTCTTAATTTACATTGATCAAACTCATTAATATCATTTTTGGATAAAATTCTAAAAAAAACACCTACATTTTGATGCAGCAGAATTGAGTGGAAAAAACTCAATCAGAAACAACTTTCGCACCTGAAATTTTTATTTCTCACCCGTTTTTGAAAAGTTAGATATTTTTTATTTACCACTTAACTGTTTCACTGATGTGCCACTTATTTAGGTACTAGTCGAATCTTGTCGGAAAAGTCCAAAATACCTTTGGCTGAAACAAGTGCCTCAAACAACAATTCATAAACATGTTTTAACTAAACAGAATCACTGCTATTTTATAGAAAAAAAAATAACATAACTAAATATCCTTACTTCATTTCATGCACATATGTGTACAATGAAATATCACTGGAATTTCATCAACATGCATAGTACTAGAAAGCAATGCTATTTTATGAACACATAATTATGTTGTCTCAATATCTTTGCTATTTCATTAACTCCTGTAAAACCACAATTAATATATTACCACGTTATGTTTTTATCTCATAAACACTTCATATTAAACTCATACTTTAATGAACCCTGGTGCATTATATAAATATTGAATCCCAGTGAGGGTGACAGTGAATATTGTCAACCTGAGGAAAATAACATTATTTTTCCGAAGGTTGACAAATGCTATTTTCCTCAGGTTGACAATATCCACTGTCACCCTCACTGTGATGCAATATTTAGTTTATACCGAATTAAAAATGGCCAGTTCCATGGTGTTCAAATCCGCTTCCGAAATAGTCGCGAATCTGCTCGCCGTATTTCTTTATTGTACCAAACGACAAAAAGGACAATAAAGAAATTACCTAAATGTCTTACGATTGACATAACTTCAACTGTATTTTAATAAGTGTCCACCGATTTCCAATTGCGCAAAGCGTGTCATAATTGGAATGGCCAGTTTACATCATTACCCGATGGCAAAGGCTAAGAGAATCGTCATCCCTAAGACCATACCACAGAAATCCAGTGGTGTTGATGAGGTTCAAACCTGTGATCTTCAGATTCAGAATCTACCATGCAATCCACTTTGCCACCGAGGCACCACACTAAAACTTCTGAGTAGAGCACTGTAAATGTTTCGTGTCCAGTTTATCAAAGGCATTTGTCTTATTTTGTTAAAGAAATGTTTACAGTGTTTTATTATATCTTTGGGAGTTGAATTGTAATAAATTAATTTCACGAGCACAAAGAGCCAGTGAAATTATTTTTTACGAGTGAACAACAAACTGATAATGCACAGTGAGTTACTGTAAACGATGCTTCTAAAACTTTCTAGGCTCTCGTCGCTGCAGGTTCATGAAATGCTGCGACTAAAACTTTCTAGGCTCTCGTCGCTGCAGGTTCATGTAAATGCTGCGACTAAAACTTTCTAGGCTCTCGTCGCTGCAGGTTCATGTTAATGCTGCGACTAAAACTTTCTAGGCTCTCGTCGCTGCAGGTTCATGTAAATGCTGCGACTAAAACTTTCTAGGCTCTCGTCGCTGCAGGTTCATGTAAATGCTGCGACTAAAACTTTCTAGGCTCTCATCGCTGCAGGTTCATGTAAATGCTGCAGAAAGTGAGAAAGTGTTAATTCTTACGGAAGGCAGGCGGTATACACTACTGGTTCTAACCAGAAAATAATCGACCATCATATATATGGCCTAACGTGTGCTGAAAATGACATAAAACACCATTCAAATAAAGAAAAGAAGTACTGTAAATAAAACTGTATTTTTGATCTAATGACAGTTTTAACTAGCCGTTTCATTCACCCACAACATGAGTAGAAGAAAACAAAACAAAAGATGCTGTACACAACAGTTAGCCCTGACATAATTTTTTTTTTTGGACATCTCTAGTTTATTTCAATATAATATACCCAGAACCAGTAGCTTTTTAAATTTGTATAGCAAAATCATCACATTACGTGGTCCCGCCTTAATTCCATTAAGCGATGGGAAAGCTTATATTAGCAGAATTTAATGACGGATATTTCGACAATAAAACATGTTTAAAAACAGTTTTCACTGAAAAAAGCGATAACCTGTTTAAAATTACCTATTAAATAATTTTATTTTACAATATGCAAACTGTTTAAGCCAAAATTAAAGTTTTTAGCTCTACTGATCAGAGATCAGCAGAGCTTATGCCGTGGTGCGGCGTCCGTCGTCCGTCCGTCCGTCTGTCCGTCTGTCTGTCCGTAAACTTTTATTTGTAGCGACTTCACAGCTGAAACTACTGGATGGATATTCATGAAACTTTACAGAAATGTTGCCCATAAAGTCTAGTTGATCCTAGCAAAAATTCATGTTGATGTGAAATCCAAGATGGCCGCCAAAGCTAAAAATAGAGTTTTAAAATACAAGTTTGTAGCGACTTCTTCTTGAAAACTATAAGTGATATTGATATGGGACTTTTTCTAAAATGATCAGCATGACATGATGTTGATCCTAGTCAAAAATCGTTTTGATTCAACGTTAAACATGGCTGCCAGCGGCCATCTTTGTTTACATAGAGTTATATAGTAAAAACTTGTAGCGACTACTTCTCTGAAACTACTTGGCGGATTGTCATGAAACTTTACAGGAATGTTGCTCTTGATGTCTAATTGATCCTAGAAAAATTCTAGGTCGGCCGGAAATTCAAGATGGCCGTCACAGCTAAAAATAGATTTTTAAAAAATAAGTTTGTAGCGACTACTTCTTGAAAACTATAAGTGACATTGATATGGGACTTTTTCTAAAATGATCAGCATTACATGATGTTGATCCTAAACAAAAATCGTTTTGATTCAACGTTAAACATGGCTGCCAGCGGCCATCTTTGTTTACATTGAGTTATATAGTAAAAACTTGTAGCGACTACTCCTCTGAAACTACTTGGCGGATTGTCATGAAACTTGATAGGAATGTTGCTCTTGATGTCTAATTGATCCTATCAAAATTTCATGTCGGCCGAAAATTCAAGATGGCCGTCACAGCTAAAAATAGATTTTTAAAAAATAAGTTTGTAGCGACTACTTCTTGAAAACTATAAGTGATATTGATATGGGACTTTTTCTAAAATGATCAGCATGACATGATGTAGATCCTTGTGGAAAATTATTTTGATTCGACATTAAACATGGCTGCCAGTGGCCATCTTTGGTTACATAGAGTTATATAGTAAAAACTTGTAGCGACTACTCCTCTGAAACTACTTGACGGATGTTCATGAAACTTCACAGGAATGTTGCTCTTGATGTCTAGTTGATCCTAGAAAAATTTCAGGTCGGCCGGAAATTCAAGATGGCCGCCACAGCTAAAAATAGATTTAAAATAAATAAGTATGTAGCGACTACTTCTTCAAAACAATAAGAGATATTGATATGGGACTTTTTCTAAAATGATCAGTATGACATGATGTTGGTCCTTGTCGAAAATCGTTTTGATTTGACCTTAAACATGGCTGCTTTGTTTACATAGAGTTATATAATGAAAACTTGTAGCAACTTCTTCTTTGAAACTACCTGACGGATTTTCATGAAACTTCACAGGAATGTTGCTCTTAATGTCTTATTGATCTTAGCAAAATTTCAGGTCGGCCGGAAATTCAAGATGGCCGCCACGGTTAAAAATAGATTTTCAAAAAACAAGTCTGTAGCGACTACTTCCTGAAATCAAAATCAATCAGTAGAGCTTCAAGGTCATTGACCTCTTGTTTATTTCATACCCCAGCCAACCCAATTATCGCTTCTTGGAGATGGGGTCAGAAGAGGTATGAAAGTTAATACTCGGACCACGTAATGAACATTTTCTAGTTGTTATATCCAACAGATGTAAAAGCAACAGCCATAAATATGTAGACTGGTCACTCACATTTCTTTAGTGTTTTCTCATAGAATGGTACACCTTTCTATGTAGACATTATAGCAGAGGTGTATCGGTATCGTGCTTATAGGCAATTCTATTCCAGCGACATTTAGCAAACATCGCATCATCATAACATGTTATTAAACAGATACCCGGTACTGGCATGCTTCTGAAAATAAAAGCAGGGCTTTATTGACAAAAAAACATAAGCTCAATTGTCATATATTTATTGCATTTTAGCGGAATTATAAGCTTACGATGGACGGCAAGCTTTTTCCATGTTCAGAGGGGGTAAGGATTTGTGTAACTGGTTCCTGTTACGTTACTGCGATGCTTGGCTTATTGTACCTATGCGTTTCATATTAACATCACGTTTTGTATAGTTTATTAAAATCCCAAGTTATAGTTATAATTTTTTTAAATATTTTAAATATATTGCTATATAGAGTTTTGTCTGTTTGGTAACCAATTGAAATATTTGTAACTATTTAGTGTGGGTATACTTTATTACTTGTTTATCCTTAATTGTTTAACATGACCAATCATAACTACCGTTTAGCATAGTCACCATGCATGTTTCCCCAATCTGTAAATGTTCATTTCTTTAGTTGCATGTTGGCTGTGGAGAAAAAGCATTTCCATTTGCTTTTAGCTCTGATGATCAAATTGAATGTTGTTTAACGGCTCCTCAACACAGTATAGGTTATTTAGAGCCGCCCCACAGAGATGGGAAGGATACTTAGGAATCGGGGAACCTGCCCTACTCTTATTATCGAATAGATTCCTATGGTTCTTTAACATGCTCGGAGGATAGACTGATATACGTGACCGCCCGGTTTACGTTCCCATCCGACGGACGAGGCTAAGGGAAAGTGTCTTGCCCAAGAACACACCAATGCAACTCAGTGGCACCACGGAGGATTGAACCCGAAGCCTCCGGTTACAAATCCGCCGCGCTATCGACTGCGCCACGCCAGCCCTCAGATCAAAGAAACATTTATAAGAACATTGCAGGCGATGGCTTGTTGGTCCTAAATGAAATTTAACTTCCTGCAGAATTAAAGATGGCCACCATGGCATGGCATACAGCTACAGATTAAATATGTATGATCGCTTCTCTGCTAGAACTATTACAGATATTGATACAGACTCTCTTTAAGTGATAGGCATGGCATGGCATGTTGTTGGTCCTGATACAATTCTTTCAAGATGACAATTTAACCCATGGCCATTTTTTTAGCTTGACTTTTATAAGAGAGCTTTTTTCAGTTCCTCTGGCATCTGTTTAGATTCACCAAATTTGATTTGAAATTAAATTCCAACGCTTTTGATAGAGAGGCAAAATTGTTGCATTAGTCCACATTTTCTGTACCATATTACATATGTTGTGGTGCATGGCTAATTGTGTCCTATGTTCTTATATTACTTATATTATTAATTTTGTTTAAATTAATGCAGGGTTATTATTTTAATTATGGTTTCATTTCCAGTACAACTTTAAACAGCAGTCAAGATATTCTTTTGAAAATGGCCTCATATATATTACCCTATTTGGTGTTTCTTTGAAGTTATTTCTTTGTAACTCCTTCTGCCATTAACTTAAAGACAGGAGTTGTTTGATCATGTCCTAGATTGGCATTCACAGTGATGTGTGTTTGAATGGTTTGCACAGCATTATTGTTATGAATGGGTGCAAGTGCTGTTTAATCTATTTTAGAACTTGCCCTAGATAAGCATTCACAAAAATGTGTCTGTTTGAATAGGTGGCACAGCATTTGTAAAATGGTGTAAATGTTATTTAATCTAACAAAATTCACCAACAAATAACTTAGGTAAGGATTAGCCTACTGACTGCTCTTTTGCAGTTCCCTTTTTAACGGCTTTTCTTCAGCTCTTATACAGTCTCTGAGTAGTACTATTTTATGGCCAGGATTATTTGTATATTAAACTACATGTATAATAATGGGACTATCTTAAAACTAAATTTAAAAAATTGCTTACGCTGTTGGTTCAATAGTCAGTTTCCTTATTGCAGCTTCCACATGGAAATTTGGTGCTTAACTTTTTTAATTATATCAAAAAGTTTGATTGACAACCTAAAATGTAGATGATACTTAAAAAACATGTTTTTGACCTTCTTTTGCTTATCAATTGAATTAACTGTATGTTTACAGAAGGACAGCAATGTATCAGTACCCTTGTTCTGTTTCCCGGATGCTGCCAACTTTAAACCTTCATCCACAAAGGCAAAAAGGTAAGATAGTTTGATACTTGGTAGACTGATGTCGGTTGTCTGAAAACACTGGTTGTATAAGCACTACTGGCCGGAGCCGCCAAATGCCAGGCAAGGCTATGCTATTATGTTTTGTCGATCGTCCATCTATGGTCAGTCAGTCTTTCCTCGTCAGTTGTATGTCTTCTGTTAATAATTTCACAAAAAACAAAAACAATCTCCTCTGAAAATCATACAAAGGTTTTGATAAAACAATGAATCGATAGCCCAAACACAGCCATTTTGATTTTGAATAAACAGTGGGAAGGGCAATGTGGTAATAGTCAAATATTGAAGTTATAAAGACATAGTCACAGATTGATGTCTAAGGCACCATAACCATACCTGCCAATTTCTGACAGGCCAAATAGAGAGACTGGTGTCAGAAATAGGGAGATTTTGGGCTAGAAATAGAGATATTTGTTTTTCAGGCGAATTTTTCAATTATTTACCTTTAAAAAATTACAAATTAATTTCACTTGTAGCACTAAAGTCTTCTTATCATGGCATTTGTATTAAAGGGACAATGCCCGTAACTTTTAGGTTATAAAACATAAAATAATTACATTGACAAACATAACACACCTACCATTATTATGGCTCCCCCACACAAAGTGCGGTAGGGGAGCCATATTGTTTTTGAGCTTTCTGTCTGCGTGTCTGTAGGTCTGTGTCTCAAACGATGTCCGATCAATAACTAGAGAATGGTTGGACCTAGGGTCCTCAAACTTGGAAGGATGGTTGGTCATGACAAGTAGATGACCCCTATTGATTTTGGGGTCACTAGGTCAAAGGTCAATGTTGCGGTGACATTGACTATCAAAACGATGTCCGATCAATAACTAGAGAATGGTTGGACCTAGGGTCCTCAAACTTGGAAGGATGGTTGGTCATGACAAGTAGATGACCCCTATTGATTTTGGGGTCACTAGGTCAAAGGTCAATGTTGCGGTGACATTGACTATCAAAATGATGTCCGATCAATAACTAGAGAATGGTTGGACCTAGGGTCCTCAAACTTGGAAGGATGGTTGGTCATGACAAGTAGATGACCCCTATTGATTTTGGGGTCACTAGGTCAAAGGTCAATGTTGCGGTGACATTGACTATCAAAACGATGTCCGATCAATAACTAGAGAATGGTTGGACCTAGGGTCCTCAAACTTGGAAGGATGGTTGGTCATGACAAGTAGATGACCCCTATTGATTTTGGGGTCACTAGGTCAAAGGTCAATGTTGCGGTGACATCGACTATCAAAACGATGTCCGATCAATAACTAGAGAATGGTTGGACCTAGGGTCCTCAAACTTGGAAGGATGGTTGGTCATGACAAGTAGATGACCCCTATTGATTTTGGGGTCACTAGGTCAAAGGTCAATGTTGCGGTGACATTGACTATCAAAACGATGTCCGATCAATAACTAGAGAATGGTTGGACCTAGGGTCCTCAAACTTGGAAGGATGGTTGGTCATGACAAGTAGATGACCCCTATTGATTTTGGGGTCACTAGGTCAAAGGTCAAGGCCGTAGGTCTGTCTGTGTCACAAACGATGTCCGATCAATAACTAGAGAACGGTTGGACCTACGGTCCTCAAACTTGGAAGGATGGTTGGTCATGACAAGTAGATGACCCCTATTGATTTTGGGGTCACTAGGTCAAAGGTCAAGGCCGTAGGTCTGTCTGTGTCACAAACGATGTCCGATCAATAACTAGAGAATGGTTGGACCTACGGTCCTCAAACTTGGAAGGATGGTTGGTCATGACAAGTAGATGACCCCTATTGATTTTGGGGTCATTAGGTCAAAGGTCAAGGTCACGGTGACCTTGACTATCAAAACGATGTCCGATCAATATCTAGAGAACGGTTGGACCTAGGGTCCTCAAACTTGGAACGACGGTTAGTCATGACAAGTAGAGGGGTCACTAGGTGAAAGGTCAAGGTCGTAGTGACCTTGACTATTAATACGATGTCCGATCAATAACTAGAGAACGGTTGGACCTAGGGTCCTCGAACTTGGAAGGATGGTTGGTCATGACAAGTAGATGACCCTTTTGATTTTGGGGTCAAAGGTCAAGGTTGCGGTGAAACGATGTCCAATCAATTACTAGAGAATGGTTGGACCTAGGGTCCTCAAACTTGGAAGGATGGTTGGTCATGACCAGTAGATGACCCTATTGATTTTGGGGTCACTAGGTCAAAGGTCAAGGTTGCGGTGAAACTATGTCCGATCAATAACTAGAGAATGGTTGGACCTAGGGTCCTCAAACTTGGAAGGATGGTTGGTCATGACCAGTAGATGACCCCTATTGATTTTTAATTTTTTTTAATTTAGATTTTTTTGATTTTTTTTTTTTAAATTTTTTTTAATTTTTATTTTTTTATTAATTTTTTTTTTATTTTTTTTATTTTTATTTTTTTTAAATTTTTATTTTTTTTAATTTTTGCATAAGAAGTTTTAGGGTCGGCCCTTTAAAAAAATAGGGTCGGTCGGGTTACTTGAACCACACATATTTTTTTATGTGGCCTTACTGATACAGATAGTAGATACAGTCACAGGGATATTGAATATCAAAACGATCTCAGATCAATAAAGAACAGTTGGACCTAGAGTCGTCAATTATGTCTGTTCGGGCGAGTGGGGGAGCCATACGTTTTTGTCCCATGGACAATAACAATTTCTAGTTGAAATTTACTGAATAATACCAAGATTGTTTGACGGTGTTGTACCGCTTCGCGGGATTGAACTCAAGGGATTAAATTACACTCGCAGGTAATAATAATCTAATGTCGCAATAGTTGACCTTGCTACTGACTGAGCTATATGGGCGAGATGCATTAAGGAAGACATACTATATAGAAAATGTAATGCGCTAATGGATTTAACGTGATCAGCAAAAAATATAAATAATGTGGGTCCCACATATTTACAAAAAATAAATAAAACTTTTTTTTCAAAACTCATGAATGTATTACTACAGACTTACCTGGGTCTATGCTCAGGTTTTCATGTATTCATTTCACTGAATACAAGTCGGACAGTTATTTGGCTATGCTCAATATCTGCTGACAGTGTCCCTTTAAAGCAAGATTCATCTTCTAAAAAACCACATCAGGTATGCTTGAACAATAAAAGTTAGAGAATTTAATTTGAAGTATGAAACAATTTAATACCAGTGATGACAATACAGTTTACAACTGGACATGTACCTTTCTGTTACAGTCAGTCGTACAACTTCGTGTTGACCAACTTTGATGGTGGCCGTGTGTATGGTTACTGCAGAAGACTTGTTGTGAGTATTAGCCTCATTATAAGAATTATAACACCTGCTTTATATTTACTTGAATAATGCACTAGACTTAGATGTGTGATCATTATATTTAAGTGGAGCCGAAGGCTAAAGGTGATCTATTGGGATCACTCTGCGTCCGTCATCCGTCCGTCGTCCGTCGTCGTTAACTTTTCTTCAAACGACTTCTCCTCAGAAACCACTTGGCTAATTTTGCCTAAACTTCACATGGATGATCCTTAGTTGAATGCTTTTTAGATTTGTTAAAATTAGGTCAGCCCGACATCCAAGATGGCCGCCATTACAATATATGGTCGAAACCTTAAAAATTCTTCTTCTCCAGAGCCGCTGAACAGATTTCAACAGTTTTTCTTTTAAAATGATCGCCAACGCCTAGACTATCAAGTTTGTTCAAATGAAGTCCTCGGGGTCAAAAATGGACGTGCCCCGGGGATCCAAAGTTTGTATATTGAGATTTTGCCTGTTTTTCATATAGACATTTAGGAAAAAAACTTTAAAAAATCTTCTTCTCTGAAACCACAAGGCACAGAGCTCTCATGTATTACATGTAGCATCAACTTATGGTTCTCTACTAAGTTTATTCAAATGGTGACCCTGGGGTCAAATTTATTCCCTCCCCGGGGGTCACAGTTTAACTACCAGAGCCAGAGGTTTGATATTTTGCATTTACTATAAGCTTATGGTCCTTTACCAAGTTTGTTCAAATGGTGACCCTCGGGTCACATTTGGCCCCGCCCCAAGGGTCACATGTTTTACATAGACATGTATAGGGAAAACTTCTCTGAAACTGGAAGAGCCAGAGGTTTAATATTTTGCATTTGCTATAAGCTCATGGTCCTCTACCAATTTTGTACAAATGGTTTGGCCCCGCCCCGGGGTCACAGTTTTACATAGGCTTGTATAGAGAAAAAGTGAAAAAAAATCTTCTCTGGAACTGCAAGAGCTAGAGGTTTAATATTTTGCATTTGCTATAAGCTTATGGTCCTATACCAAGTTTGTTCAAATGGTGACCCTGGTGTCAAACTTGGCCGCGCCCCGGGGTCACAGTTTTATATAGACACATATATAGGAAAAAAACAATCTTCTCTGTAACTGCAAGAGCCAGAGGTTTAATATTTTGCATTTACTATAAGATTATGGTCCTCTATCAAGTTTGTTCAAATGGTGACCCTCGGGTCACATTTGGCCCCGCCCCAAGGGTCACATGTTTTACATAGACATGTATAGGGAAAACTTCTCTGAAACTGGAAGAGCCAGAGGTTTAATATTTTGCATTTGCTATAAGCTCATGGTCCTCTACCAATTTTGTACAAATGGTTTGGCCCCGCCCCGGGGTCACAGTTTTACATAGGCTTGTATAGAGAAAAAGTGAAAAAAAATCTTCTCTGGAACTGCAAGAGCTAGAGGTTTAATATTTTGCATTTGCTATAAGCTTATGGTCCTATACCAAGTTTGTTCAAATGGTACCCTGGTGTCAAACTTGGCCGCGCCCCGGGGTCACAGTTTTATATAGACACATATATAGGAAAAAAACAATCTTCTCTGAAACTGCAAGAGCCAGAGGTTTAATATTTTGCATTTACTATAAGATTATGGTCCTCTATCAAGTTTGTTCAAATGGTGACCCTTGGGTAAAATTTGACCCCATTCCATGGGTCACAGTTTTACATAGACTTATATAGGAAACACATTAAAGTCGTCTTCTCTGGAACTACAATAGCCAGAGGTTTAATATTTTGCATTTACTATACTCTTAAGGTCCTTTACCAAGTTTGTTCAAATGGTGACCCTGGGTTCACATTTGGCCCCGTTGCAGGGGTCACGTTTTACATAGACTTGTATAGGGAAAAACTTAAAAAAATCTTCTCTGAAACCACAAAGCACACAGCTCTCAAGTATTACATGTAGCCCTGGGGTCACATTTGGCTCTGCCCAAGGTGTTACTCTCTAGCACCTTCATTTTGTATTTGATCTTTACCAAACTTTGTCAGTGTCTTAAACTGTCTTAGTTAATATCAATGTTGTGTCTTAAACTGTCTATATCAATGTTGTTATACACAACAGAGCCCACATTTCTTGAACAATCTTAACCAAACTTGCACAGATTGTATATGACCATAAGATTTCGAAGAAGTTCGATAATGTGCCAGTACTCAGGTGATCGCTTTAGGGCCATCTTGGCCCTCTTGTTTCCCGTCCCGTCCAATAACATATTTTCATTACTTGTATTCCTCAAACACTTTTGAATGGGTTGTTCCCAAACTTCATATACGCATAACAACTGATGACCTTATGTCCCTCTACATCACCCATTGTTGATTGCCTAATTTATTACAGAATTATGGCCCGTTGTTCGACTTAAAATTTCAGTGGGGGTATTCATCACCTTCAGTGATAGTTCTAGTTTCCCCTTGGCTGCTGTTCACATTATAATATTTGTTTTTCACACTATGTAAAACATGTAGCATTTTTAGGCACAGGTAGGCACTTTGGTGTAATGGTTTAGTAAACCAGGGATCATGCGTTCTATTTTAGCGGGGGGTTAATTCTCGATGTTATTAAACAGAATTTCAGACCTGACCAATTCTTCAGATGAGACTTTAAACCGAGGTCTGCTCACCAAAATGCCGACTGCAATACAGTGAGGATAAATAAAATGCTTTTACACACACACATTTTTAGGCCCATATTTTCCTCCTGTTTGTGGATCGTACTGGATCCAACCTTGTAGCCACAGGCTGCTTGTCTGATGGAACAATATTAATTTATATTTCAGATTGGAAGATAAGTGATGACTGTATGCTAATTGTGATAAATACTTTATTTGAATAAAGACATGAGAGTAGATTCTTGAATTGAAGATGTTGTTGCCCTATTCTCAAAAAACTTATCTAAAACATCTCTAAACAACTTAGAATAGGGTGAAAGAATTATGAAAATACCATAACAAATAAAGGTCCTCATAATCAGAGCTGTAGATTTTTTTTTTGACTGCATTGAGTATTTACTCATCAGATTCAAAATGAATGAGTAACAAGGAACTTGTTCAGAGTAAACAATTTCTTAAAATGTTACAAAATGTGTTGTTCTGTTTTTATTGAATTTTGATTTGTTTGATTTTGTTTTGAATTTTGATTTTGGATACAAAAGATGGAAAATGTGCTGAATTTTGAATTCAGTGCTATTTGACATCTTATTTTCAGTTACTTCATATAGTGACCAATGTTCACCAAATTGACTATTATAGTGTATCTCCTGTGTAGTACATTTTACTGGGTAGTTTTTTTCTCGCCCACGATAGTGGGTAGCGAGACATAGCAGTCACTTTTCCGGCGGCGGCCACATTTTAAATCGACTATATCTCAACAACCGCTGCTCGAATTTTTCTGAAACTTTCTCAGTTGTTCATTGGGTCAAGGGACATCACGTAGTGCCAAAATTACCAAGGTCAAGGTCATATTTTGCAATTTTTTTCCCAAAACTTAACCTTGGTTATGTAACTTAACCTCAGTTAACTGTATATGATTGCCTCATTTTCTTTGTTTGATCCTTGGTCATATGTATTGTTGGCATTGGTGGACATCACTGAACGAAAAAAATTACCCAGGCCAAGGTCATATTTTGCTTATTTTCTCCAAACTTAACCTTGGTTAGGTAACTTAACCTCAGTTAATTTCATGTCATTGCCTCACTTTATGTCTTTGATACTTGAACATATGTAGTGTTGGCATTAATGGACATCGCTGAATGACAAATAATACCAAGGTCAAGGTCATGTTTTGCGTTATCTACTCTAAACATCAGTTTGGTTAGGAAAGTTAACCTCAGTTAACTTTTTCTGATGACTTTAATTTCTTTGTTTGATACTTGGTCATATGTAATGTTGGCATTGGTGGACATCACTGAACGACAAAAAAAATCAAGTTCAACGTCATATTTTACGTCATTTTCCCCAAACTTAACCTTGGTTAGGTAACAACCTCAGTTAACTTTATGTGATTGTCTCACTTTATGTCTTTGATCCTTGGTCATATCTATTGTTGGCATTGGTGGACATTGCTGGATGACAAAAAATACCAAGGTCAAGGTCATATTTTGCATTATTTTCTCCAAACTTAACCGCAGTTAACTTTATGTGATTGCCTCACTTTATGTCTTTGATACTTGGCCATCTGTATTGTTGGCATTAGTGGACATCGCTGAATGACAAAAAATACCAAGGTCAAGGTCATGCCTCTAAACATCAGTTTGGTTAGGTAAGTTAAACTCAGTTAACTTATTCTGATAACTTTAATTTCTTTTGTTTGATACTTGGTCATATATATTGTCGGCATTGGTGGACATCACTGAACGACAAAAATTACCAAGGTCAAGGTCATATTTTGCATCATTTTCCTCAAACTTAACCTTGGTTAGGTAACTTAACCTCAGTTAACTTTATGTGATTGCCTCACTTTATGTCTTTGATACTTGGTCGTATGTATTGTTGGCATAGGTGGACATCGCTGACGACAAAAAATACCAAGGTCAAGGTCATATTTTGAATTACTTTTCCAAAACTACACCCTGGTTAAACCACTTAACTTCAGTTACTTAACTTCTTATGATTACCTCGCTTTTATTTGTTTGACACTTGGTCATATAAAGTGTTGTCTTTTGTGGACATCATTTAAGCACAAATTTAATAAAACATTTTATATGCTGTTTGCCGCGGTGGGCGAGACATCCTCAGACCAAGGTCTTGTTTATCAATACAACAAGGATGCATTATATCCATTATGGATGTAAAATGCAGCAGTATCTTATCTATTTCCTTGTGCATTGATACTCCTCGCAGCCTTCACAGATTTTACCATGTCCTCGCTCTCCTTATCAGATTATTCTTAAACATATTCAAAGAAGTGGAACTGCGGTCTCTGACAGCTCTTGTGTTATTTATTTTTCCAGCCACCGAAGAACAACAAGATCCCAGAGGTGATATGTATCATCAGTCCTGTGGATGCCTTCTCCATGTACAACTCTGTAAGTAAGTCACATAAAACAATAAATAACTCACATATCTGTAAGTCACTCATGTACATAGTAAGTAGGACACACTTGTACACATAAAGTATGTCACACATGTATGCAGTAAGTAGGTCATACATGTACACAGTAAATAGGTTATACATGTACATGGTAATTATGTCACATGTCAGCAGTAAGTAGGTCACACATGTACAAAATAAGTATGTCACATGCTTGCAGTAAGTATGTCACACATGTACAAACCATCAATAAGTATGTCACACAACTATATGTAGGTTATATGTCCACTGTTAGGAGGACACATGTTCATCGTAAATAGGTCACATGTCCACTATCAGTTTATCAGATGTCTTCTTTGTCCACTTGCAATTAGGCCACTTGTCTGCTGTTAATAGGGTACTTGTCCACTGTAAGACAGTCACATGTTTATTGTAAGTAGGTTAAAGTGTCTCTGTGTTCACTGTAAATGGGTCACATGTCTATTGTAAGTAGGTTAAAGTGTCACTGTGTTAACTCTAAATAGGTCACATGTTTACATTAAAGTAGGTCACATTTCTTCTGTAAATAGATCACATGAACACCGTAAGTAGTTTACATGGAAGCTGTAAGCAGTCACATATCCTCTAAAGACAGTTGTTCACGTGTTAACTTTAAGCAAGTAGCGTGTCCACTTTTAGTAGTTCATATGTCCACTTTTAGTAGGTTACATGTCTACTGAAATGGTGTCAGATTTATGCTGTAAATCAGTCAAAAGTCTACTTTCAATAAGTCATATCTCCCATGAGTGGGTCATACATCTCCACTGTTAGTAGGTCACACATGTAATGAAAGCACATACCTTCTGTAACGAGGTCACTCCAATTAATGCCTTCTCCATGTAAAGCATGGTAAGTATGTTGTATTAAAATGTTCAAATTGACGTGTAAACACTTCTGTGTCAACATAATGAGGTATATGTTATATGGTGCCTTTTGGTGTATAGAATGTTCTAATATTGGTGAAACTTACATATCAATCTACTGATCCACTGTTGACTTTTGATATAAGAACTATATATTATTGCTGTTTTCATGAGAACAAGATAATTGATTTGTCAAAATATTTGTTTTAGGAGCTTGGCTTCTTCTTTATGCATAGAACCATCAAATAAATATGTTTGCATTAGACACGTATTTACATCAATATTTATATTACATACAATGTGTTATCACACTGTGAGACCAAAACTCATAGAATTTCGTCTCTTCAGAAGTCGAAAATCTGTGCGTTTGGACATTTAACTGAAAAAATTGTGTGAAATGAAAACAAATTTAAAAGCTCTTCAATGACATTTTCCTGTTTTATTTTATCATCAAATGCTTTATAAAGCTTAAACTTATGCCTTATTTTTGTAAAACCTCACAGATTTGAAAATAGTTTTCAATCTCCCAGATTGTGGCTTCAGAAGTATCCCATGTATGATATTATAGATTGCAAGCAGATTGATTTTTAATCCAAATTGCAGTAATTATTTTTACAGTGGTTATTATATCATTGAGTATTATTGTAGTTACTGGAAGAGATGGAGAAGAAGAGGCTACAGTCCATAGATGCGACTCAGGAGTTGATCGCGGCAGCATTTGGTCGACCACTCCCGTCACTTGGCAAGTCTGAGATCATACGCACACTGGTGAGTATATACAATATATGTGAGTGATGTAATCATATAGTTAGTTTGAAATTCTGTTACATTCAACGTTTTTATTAGATCCGTTTCTACGTCACCAATATCCTAAAACTCATCAGATTTCATCCACAGACGAACTTAACATGAAAATTATACATTCAGGCCAAAAGTAGGTCACAGTGACTGACCTTGACCTACTTTTTTCACTTCTTTGATTCTGGTTCAGGCTTTTTTATTACACCCGTTTTTAATAAGTCATTGATAGCTCTATACTCTTCCCTCTTCGTACACATCCACTTGTATATGAGTGTTACTACTTGTATATGAGTGTTACTTCATGTATATGAGTGTTACTACTTGTATATGGGTGTTACTACTTGTATATGAGTGTTACTACTTGTATATGAGTGTTACTACTTGTATATGAGTGTTACTACTTGTATATGAGTGTTACTTCATGTATATGAGTGTTACTACTTGTATATGGGTGTTACTACTTGTATATGAGTGTTACTACTTGTATATGGGTGTTACTACTTGTATATGAGTGTTACTACTTGTATATGAGTGTTACTACTTGTATATGAGTGTTACTACTTGTATATGAGTGTTACTACTTGTATATGAGTGTTACTACTTGTATATGGGTGTTACTACTTGTATATGAGTGTTACTACTTGTATATGAGTGTTACTACTTGTATATGAGTGGTACTACTTGTATATGAGTGTTACTACTTGTATATGGGTGTTACTACTTGTATATGAGTGTTACTACTTGTATATGAGTGTTACTACTTGTATATGAGTGTTACTACTTGTATATGAGTGTTACTACTTGTATATGGGTGTTACTACTTGAATATGAGTGTTACTACTTGTATATGGGTGTTACTACTTGTATATGAGTGTTACTACTTGTATATGAGTGGTACTACTTGTATATGAGTGTTACTACTTGTATATGGGTGTTACTACTTGTATATGAGTGTTACTACTTGTATATGAGTGTTACTACTTGTATATGAGTGTTACTACTTGTATATGAGTGTTACTACTTGTATATGGGTGTTACTACTTGTATATGAGTGTTACTACTTGTATATGAGTGTTACTACTTGTATATGAGTGGTACTACTTGTATATGAGTGTTACTACTTGTATATGGGTGTTACTACTTGTATATGAGTGTTACTACTTGTATATGAGTGTTACTACTTGTATATGAGTGTTACTACTTGTATATGAGTGGTACTACTTGTATATGAGTGTTACTACTTGTATATGGGTGTTACTACTTGTATATGAGTGTTACTACTTGTATATGAGTGTTAAACATTCGGTCAAATAGTAGGACCAGACTTAACCTACATATTATACTTAATTGATTCCAGTTAAAGTTTTGCATTACTTTCGTACCATGCACATCCAGGTGAGTTTGTATTATTCATGCTAGAGGTCAACATTGCAGGCCTTTACCCACCTAAGTTAGCTTTGTGATGCCTAATACAATTTTTTACATAATGGCTATTCCATTTCAATTTGGCCTGAGGGGGCAGGGGTAATGTACTTATATATTAGTGGTGGCGTAATTTATTTGTTTTGTTTGTATGGTGTTTTATGTATTTTTCAACACATGTAAGGTTATATATGACGGTCAATTTTTTGTGATGGGGGCAGACCACCCACTTTTCCTGGGTAGAACATGTACTGTACACCTCCCACCATCTGTAAGAATCAACACTTCCTCACAAGTCGAACTCCCAGTGGGATTCGAACCCGCAGTGGTGAGAGGCGAAGGTTTACATCACAATGTCGTTAACCTTCGGCCACGGAGACGCTTTAGTGGTGGCGTAAAAACATGTTCGGTTTTAACTATCTTTCATTAATATCTGCACAGTATTACTTAACATTAAAAAACAACAACAATCCCTCTTCAAACAGCTGCCTTAATATCCTAAATGCATAAAATCACATGGAAGCATGTTTTAGCGTCTGTGATTCCATAATGATAACATTGCTGTGCATGTTCTGTAAAACATTGTCTGATATTTGCAGGATGAAGTTGGGGATATGGAAACTGTATTTCTCAACAGAGGAACTGACAACAGAGTAGAAAACGTGAGTAGAGTTGTTTTGTACTGTATGTTAGCTATCTACATAGCTTCTAAAGTCTTAATGGAGGAAATAATAACAGGATAGAATATAGAGAATATTCTGTCAGTGCCTTTTACTATCAAGTTTATTAGGCGAGGCTTAGAAAACGAAGAATGGCGAGGCTCTGCCGAGCCATTCTTCGTTTTCGTGCCGAGCCTAATAAACTTGATAGTAAAAGGCACTGACAGAATATTCTATTTATCATGTAGATTATCCACATTTTCTGTATGAATTACTATTATTACCTATTTCTCAGAATGTTCCGCTTATCGGGGACGCCGCCATGTTGTTGCTTTTGTTTGTTTTATGACGTCAGGCAACGTTACGTGCATGGCGACGGATAACGTTACGTACAATTAATGCCGAGAGATTCCGCATTGATTTGCTCTATTGGTCAGTGCCTAATAAAGCAAAATTTATTAGGTCACCCCTTTATTAGGCAGAAAAGTGCATACCTGCATGATAAATAAGTATCTTTCATGGGTATCCGGTTCAGATAGGGAATTCCAACACGAGTTATAACAGTTTTTATCGGAACCAAGGCTCTGCCGAGGTTCCGATTAAAACAGTTATACTGAGGGTTGGAATTTCCCTATCTGAACTGGATACCCACGAAAGATACTTATATTCTACCCTGTTTTTATTTCCTTCTTGCATACCATTTACATTCTGCATGGGTGTCGCCAACTAATATAAATGTTTTGCATGTTTATTTACACCATGATGTCATGCAACTGTCATTGTTATTAGCGCGTGACTTATCTTCCCCCATGTGTAAGATCAGGCTATCCATCACCCATGTTAAACGCGGATAACCGTATCTGGTATGCAAGAACGTGAGTATTGTTACTTTTTACTGTAGGTTAGTTTTCTGCCCATCTACACAACTTCTACATTATAGTTTTTATGTAATTTGTGAGCATTTAGTTTTTACTTTGGGGTGCAAGTTGTTAAAACAGATAAATCAATAAAATCCAACCTTACAGGTGAAATGTGAATGCATACTGTCCATTACAGGTGAACTGTGAATGTCTGCTGTCAACTCTGGGTACAGATAAGCTGCTCAAAGTGTTTGCATCCATCTTACTGGAGAGGAGTGTTCTATTTTGTGCCAAACAACTCAGGTGAGATATTGGTGTCACATGTAGCAGATACTGAGTTTATATACTGTATATATCTGTAGATAATAGTTGAATCTAAAAGGCTAAGCTGTTATTTATGTGTACTGTGAAATCGTTAATATTCATGGGGGATTAAATTTCGTGGATTTCATTGTTGACCAAAGCGCGAAATCAAATCCCCACGAATGTTTAATGCCCAGCAGTTTGAATACTGTGAACGAAAACGGCCTTGATTCGGAATCCATAATGTACAGTACCGTATAGCAGTTTTGGGCTCATCATTTGGTCAGTAACTAACGAACCAGATTGTATATTGTCAGAAAAAAAGGTTTATATATTTTTTAAACATTTATTTTGATAAAGAACAAAACCTTCAGTGTTTGTTTTAAACTTTTCATAGCCAGTATGCCAATGTTTACGTTCACAGCTGTGTATTAGCTATGAACCTATGCATTCCTTCCAATACTAAGCACAGAAACTTAGATTAACTGGCACAACCTGGTTCCCAGAACCAGACTGCAATCATGTGTGTTAGCCAAGATCCACTGTATTACTATAACCAAAAGCTGCAGGAAAGAACCAATTGGGGACAACCTAGGCTATTTAACAGACAAGGTTGAAACTTTATGCCAGAGGCTTAGTGGCTGTATTGGTTACTTTTACAGTTTTTTGGGGGTGTATATATAACCGGAGTTATGTTGTTGGTCAGGTGCATATATAACTGGAGTTATGTATTGGCCAGGTGCATATATAACTGGAGTTATGTATTGGCCAGGTGCATATATAACCAGAGTTATGTATTGGACAGGTGCATATATAACCGGAGTTATGTACTGGAGTTATGTATTGGCCAGGTGCATATATAACCGGAGTTATGTACTGGAGTTATGTATTGGCCAGGTTCATATATAACCGGAGTTATTTATTGGCCTGTAGTGGCTGAGAATGAATATAAAGCATAATGTTATACAACATAATAAATGGCACAGTAGCTGGACAGTGCATGATAAGCCCTAGGAATGCAGTCCCTGGAGGTGGAGGGGTGGATGGCAGATAGCTTCGATAGACCAAAGTGTTTCCCGAAAATTCCAGTGGAAGCCAGAAGCCAAAACAGGGCTATATAAGTAAGCATTCGGATGCAGAAAATCACTTCCAGGGAGGTTCCTTCGGGTTCCTGTCACGTTGTGTCCTTCAAAACTACGGTTAATAAATTAACCTACACGCTAATCGTTCACGAATGGTATGAACGTGTTATCATTGTCATCAATTACCGAGTACGTAGTATTATTTGTTCAACATCTGGGTGGTTTCTCAATTAATTGAACACAGAAATGATTTGTTATATTTTTATCAACAAGAACATACTAGAAACAGACAGAACAGGAATAAAAAAAAAATGTATTTGAAAACAAGAAAAAAATATTTTGTCCTTTTTCAATGACTCAAGCGGTATTGGCCGAGATAATAACGGTTATAGCGCTATTGCCATAGTGGGCATAAAGACTGAGTAACAATCAGTAATCAGTCAAACGTGAGTCCGATTACCAGAATAAACCGGAAATAATTAGCAAGGTTGAGCAATGGTGTCAGACATAAATCTCCGCCAGTGTTTAATTGGGGATTTATTTCCTCAACAATCAGAAATGCACGTATTTACATCCCCTTGAAATTGTCTTTTTGGAAAGAACCTCGGAATTGAATGCCCACTAAATAAAATGATTTCACAGTATATAGTTACATCAGTACATAGTTGCAATAGTTCCGGATTCAACTCTTGGCCTGTCATCCAAGTTATGTTAAAGCAATTGTAATTCTGTTAAGGCTGTTCCAGAAATTATGACGTCCCCCGCTGGAAGGCACTTTTTTTTTACCCCCGCCACCCATGTAATTAAATTAAACTTGTACACGGCCAACCATGTAATTCCATTAAATTTTTTATACGGCCATCCATGTACATCAAAATAAAAGTCTACATGACCACCCCGTGTAATTAAATTGCATTTTTGCATTTAATATTTTAGCACGGCAACCCATTTAAGTTGATTTAAAAAAATCAAAAAATCTCTAACTCATATGAATACTAGATCTATAATATTTTGATGCAAGTTCATTTTATGGTAATACTTTATAATGCTATATATTAATGCTTTGAAATGCTTTTGTTCACATTTTCAAGTTTCTTGTCAGAGCCATTAATGCTTACTTTTCATATTATGAAAAACATCTGTGTCTAATGTTTTAAACCAGTTTATATGTGCTTTAATTTAGAACTATTTATTTCTTTGACTTGGTTTATATATAATAAAATAAATGAAGAGATCACATAAAACACATCGTCTTCTGTACAATCATTTTATATCCAACATAATAAGTATGTGTTCAAATTTTGCTTGCTTATGTCCGACCCAATTTGCATATTTCTGTCTACATTTTAGTGGGCTTATGCAGCCCAGTGCACTGTGGACTAGTGTAGACTGGACTCCAGACTTGAGCAGCCCAGTGCACAGTGTACTAGTGTAGACTGGACTCCAGACTTGAGCAGCCCAGAGCACAGTGTACTAGTGTAGACTGGACTCCAGACTTGAGCAGCCCAGTGCACAGTGGACTAGTGTAGACTGGACTAAAGACTTGAGCAGCCAAGTGCACAGTGTACTAGTGTAGACTAGACTCCAGACTTGAGCAGCCCAGTGCACAGTGGACTAGTGTAGACTGGACTCCAGACTTGAGCAGCCCAGTGCACAGTGTACTAGTGTAGACTGGACTCCAGACTTGAGCAGCTCAGTGCACAGTGGACTAGTGTAGACTGGACTCCAGACTTGAGCAGCCCAGTGCACAGTGTACTAGTGTAGACTGGACTCCAGACTTGAGCAGCCCAGTGCACCGTGGACTAGTGTAGACTGGACTCCAGACTTGAGCAGCCCAGTGCACCGTGGACTAGTGTAGACTGGACTCCAGACTTGAGCAGCCCAGTGCACAGTGTACTAGTGTAGACTGGACTCCAGCCTTGAGCAGCTCAGTGCACAGTGGACTAGTGTAGACTGGACTCCAGACTTGAGCAACCCAGTGCACAGTGTACTAGTGTAGACTGGACTCCAGACTTGAGCAGCCCAGTGCACAGTGGACTAGTGTAGACTGGACTCCAGACTTGAGCAGCCCAGTGCACAGTGTACTAGTGTAGACTGGACTCCAGACTTGAGCAGCCCAGTGCACAGTGGACTAGTGTAGACTGGACTCCAGACTTGAGCAGCCAAGTGCACAGTGGACTAGTGTAGACTGGACTCCAGACTTGAGCAGCCCAGTGCACAGTGGACTAGTGTAGACTGGACTCCAGACTTGAGCAGCCCAGTGCACATTGGACTAGTGTAGACTGGACTCCAGACTTGAGCAGCCCAGTGCACAGTGGACTAGTGTAGACTGGACTCCAAATCACAATAAGTTCTCTTACTCTTTGTCTGAAAGAGCTTAATAACATGTTAAAGAGTAGGGAGATCTTTTAAAAAGCATTCTTTAAACTTTTTTTCTGTGAGTGTGACTCCGATTTATATGCATTGGCTAAACAGTTTTTATTTTGTGATATTTTTAGTTAAAACAAGAGCAAACAGCAGACTGCAGTGATGGTGTTGCACTACTAATCGTAATAAAATCCATACATTTCTGGATTCAAATGTAGGATTATGAATACTATCAACTTTCATGAGTTTATTTCTAGAAACTATTTTCTATTAAATATGAACAAAAATGAACAATGTCAATCAATGAACATGAACAAAAACACACCAGTTTTCAATTGGTCAATTTATTATACTTCTCTGGTATTTGTTATTTTAAGAACCAAGTAAAAAATAAAACAAGAGGCCTGCAGACACGTATTCTAATAGATGTGCGTTAGACAGAAAATCAGCAACGTCCACTATTGTCGTTTTATTTCGGTGTCCTCGGATTTTATCCTTAAATCGGTGGCAAGTCAAATTTGCGGGGCTCCATTTTATATATTCTCCGGTCCCTATTTTCCACGACACGATTCTTTAAAAAAAAAATATTTGAAGGGTAGAGTGTGCTTATATAACACATAATTATACCGTCTTTCTATGTCTCTCTCTGTTTAAATTACCTTCTCTTTCTCTGCAGCGACCATACCGTTACGGAAATACTGTAAATTCTGCAGACGGGCCGGAAATAAGTTCACCCCGGAAAATAGACCTGTCCATCAAATTTTCGATATCATTCGGATGTTATCGTTAAATTGTTCCGACCTTGACCGACACAATTAATTATTCAGGAACTGGCTTTTTTTTTTATTACCTATATACCAAATTGCTTTACACCCTGATACCCTTATGCCAACATTTTAGGTCATTGACACCCACCCACCTACATGTACCATTTGTATTTTTTGTACAATCACCCATGTAATTCAGTCTAATATAAACACGGCCACCCATGTAAAAAATGAATGTTTGCCGTCCATGGGTGGGACGTCATAATTTCTGGAACAGTCCTTATTAAATGTATGGTCTTTTACATGTTAAATGGATTTTTCAGAATATTAAAAATTAAGTTCAGTACATATGTTTTTTTCCTAAAATCAAGCTAGAACGTAATGCTTTAATCCTCAAAATACATCTATAATTTGCAGATGGATAGCTGAGAAAATTGGAACTCACTTACAAGCAGCAACTGAAATATATAGAAGATTTAGAAAAGTGATTTTGATACATATTTGGACCAATTTTAGTTATTGAGATTATGAAACAAAATTTATTTATAATGTAATCATTATTTGTCTATTTCAGTACTTTATCAGCAACTATCCACGCCATCACATCATTACTGTACCCGTTCTCATGGCAACACACGTTTATACCGGTGTTGCCGGCCACCATGATTGACGTGGTGTGCTCGCCGACACCGTACATCATAGGTATCACCTCAGCACTAATCCCTAAAGCTCTCACACTTCCATTGGACGAGGTAAGGTATCATGATGTAACACACTTCAATCAAATCGTTGCGTAAATATGAAACAGTATACATGTAGTTGTATTACAAATTAATATACATGTGGACATTATTTGTTCCATAACTGCACTTTCACATAAATTGAATTTTACAATTTAGTAATTACCCTTAAACACACAAAGATGTATCTTGAACATTGAACTAAATGCAAGCATATACATGTATTGTATGTAATCTACTCTACATAGTTCATTGTTATCCTTTCTTATTCAGTATGTGCTGGTAGTAGATGTTGACAAACGCTCCTTCATCACAAGTCAGGGGGACGAGGGAACTCTGCTGCCTAAAAAGGTTGAGAAAGCCTTGAAGACGGCCCTTAATATGTGTAGGATTGACCCAGGTAAGTGCATCATAGAGATAGGTATTAAGTTGTCAGGGCAGGAAAATTTGCTTCTGACTTACTTGTTCTACATAATATTTGAATGGTCAAATTGATAAATTGTTAAAGAATTTATCTGAATTTCTGCTTGTCCTGTGTCAATTAGCACCCATCATGGTGTCGGACGAGAGGAATTTTCGTACCCTGGTTATAACAAAAAGCATATTACTAAAACAAACAAATTTATTAAAAATACCAATCGATTTAAAACAAAAAGGAGATTTAGATCAAACAGTTTTAATTTAATTGATTAATTTCCTAAATTTGATATGTCCCAAGTCAAAACGTTCAGTTGCGAATGCAATGGTCTCATTGCCAGAGTGGTGAAATTTTCACTGCACGTGAACAGCAGATATAAAGTGAGAAAAAAGGACGGATACATCAAATTCAAACAGTAAAATAAAGATTTGTAATTTCCATATTGCAGATGCCAAATTAGCCCCCAGTCTAATGATCTCCGAGGCATTTCTGCGCTTCTTTGTGGAAGCTGTCGGCCATTATGGCCAGTATATTGTCACGCAGCCTGGCGGGCAGAAAACCTTCCAGAAGGAGCAGTTTACCAAAGGTGAGTATGTCATATTGTATGTGTGATTTCCGAGATACTGTTCTGTTATGATACTTTTACTATATGATTTTATTTTTATACTGTGGTAAATCAATGAATTTTATTCCTAATACATTTGTCATTAGCTCATTCATTACATTCACATGACAAAGGTTCATGCAACCTCTTGTAAACGTGATTGCACAAAGTTTGGGGCCTTTTGTTTTGACATTTTCAAGTATATGCATACATACGCTGTCCAAGCAGTGTTGACTCATACAAACCATTGCAGAATATCAATATGTGCTTTGATTTTAACTTGATCTTTGATTCACTAATAACTTGATCTTTGATTGACTGATAACTTGATCTTTGATTGACTGATAACTTGATCTTTGATTGAATAATAACTTGATCTTTGATTTATTAATAACTTGATCTTTGATTGACTAATAACTTGGTCTTTGATTGACTAATAACTTGATCTTTGATTTACTAATAACTTGATCTTTGATTTACTAATAACTTGATCTTTGATTTACTAATAACTTGATCTTTAATTGACTAATAACTTGATCTTTGATTTACTAATAACTTGGTCTTTGATTGACTAATAACTTGATCTTTGATTTACTAATAACTTGATCTTTAATTGACTAATAACTTGATCTTTGATTTACTAATAACTTGATCTTTAATTGACTAATAACTTGATCTTTGATTTACTGATAACTTGATCTTTGATTTACTGATAACTTGATCTTTGATTTACTGATAATTTGATCTTTGATTTACTAATAACTTGATCTTTAATTGACTAATAACTTGATCTTTGATTTACTAATAACTTGATCTTTAATTGACTAATAACTTGATCTTTGATTTACTAATAACTTGATCTTTAATTGACTAATAACTTGATCTTTAATTGACTAATAACTTGATCTTTAATTGACTAATAACTTGATCTTTAATTGACTAATAACTTGATCTTTGATTTACTAATAACTTGATCTTTAATTGACTAATAACTTGATCTTTGATTTACTGATAACTTGATCTTTGATTTACTGATAACGTGATCATTACCAGGTGTCAGTTCTGCCTCGTTGCAACAGTTACTGGAGTGGTTTGTGGAGACACAGATGTTTGAGGTTTTTGTTAGTACACAAGTCGAGGCTACAGATTGGGGCAACACTATAGGTATGTTTTATATGTTCTTTATAATGAATGTCATTTTCTTCAATCTAGTTGACGATGTTCAACAGATGGATTTGATGGGTTGTGGGTGAGTTATGTTTTTGCCTACTGACCAAAGCTTATGTTGGGTCCCGCAGGTCAGTGCTCCAGATAACATGCCTATCTGCATAATTATGCATATTTTTTCACCAAAAATGCATTAAAAAAATAATAATGTGTACAAAAACACATTAAAAAATCGCCCATAGAGAACCAAATTCCCACGTACACACTTTAATAGCTTAGAAAAATTGAGTGCGCCCAGTCATACTCGACATATGCTTATTGAAGTCTGAGGTACTGATTGACAGCCTCCAGCAGTTACTAGTACCGGTAGATGCTTGCTAGGAAAAAAGACCTTTTTACCAGCTGTTTGACTCAAATTTATCCCGTTTATAAAAAACAGATCGCAACGTTGAAGTGTATATAACAGGTATTGTCCATGGTAATGACTAAGAATAAATATTTTACGTTAATGCTTTTTCCAACACTTGTTTTTAAGAATACGCATTTTTAATGTAATTTGTTTTTATGCATATAACATGCATTGTGATGAAAGCTTATCAGGAGCACTGTCAGATGTAATAAAGGTGAGGTAAAGAGAATCTACAACTGCTGTATATGTGAGAAAGGAAGATCCAATTTTAAAAAATAAGATTTAGGAATAGTGAACTCTTCTGCTTTTTCCTTACAAGTTATATCTATGGTTGAATTTCTCTTTCTTGCACCTTTCAGGTATTATTGTTGTTTAGTTATTTTTTCATCTAAAATATCAAAATCTACATGTAATCAAATTTTCAATGCCCAGTTATATGTAGTGACATAAAAGAATGTGTGGATGATTTTGCACTGCATGATGTTACCCAGCATGTATCTCTGGCCCTAAGGTTTATAGTTCCACTACCAGTTGATACATATATCTTGGACAAAAGCCTGCAGCTGTTAGTTCTTATATGAGTTTTGTCAACATTAATATTGAAATCTTTTTAAATAATCAAGTTTTGCTATATTTTTCAGAATACTTTCAAAGTAGAATCCAAGAACACAAATTCACTGGGAAGAAATTAAAAAGACGTCTTGCCAAGAAACTTTCTTCACCCATCACTTAGATCCATGGAGAGTCCATCACTTGCTGTAGAAACATTGAGTTCTTGTGATGAGGCAAGGAATGTCCATCTGTGACCAGTTAGTCTTGTACCCATACAATAAACTGGTAAATTAATGTCTTGTATTACAAGTGAATCCTCTCTAAGAATTTTTACTCTAGGTCAGCAGGGAGTTTGAATTTCATTTTTGACAAAACTGTTCATTGATCTAGATTACTGGTCTGGTTACTAGTATTTGAAATCAGTTTGTTGACTGTGGTTCCAAATAGGACAACAAAAGACGAGAGAACCATTCTCCTTCTGTTGACTGTCTGCTGTGATCAAGATATTTTGAAAATGTGCACAGATTTCTGACTAATGATAGAAAATATGCGCAGATTTCTGAAAATGATATTATATGTGCTAAGATGTGAAAAATAGACAAACATTTGCATACTTTTCTTCCAACCAAATATTATTTTAAAAAGTGTTTACCACCTCTATGCATAATATGGAACTGTTTCCAAATGCGCCATCACATTATCCTCTACATAGGGTGTTGGGGTATACACAATGGAAGTTAAGTTGTGATCCAGTTGACTCTATCTTGTGTTTGTAATACTATTGTTGGTGCATATTATGCCAAAACATTTATGGTTTTAGATGTTTATAGAAGGAATTCTTTTGTAATTTACAATTTATTTCAATAGGGCAACACAAAATAAAACTAATTTATATTAATATCAAAACGAACCTTCTTGTTGGAGAGATTCAAAATTATTATTTTAAGAGTTTTATTCTAACTCCACTGAGGTACGTTTAAATGCTTCCATTTATAGAAGAGATATTTTAAGCTGCTCCTGTAAATAGTACAAGATATATTTTCCGTCCTTTCTTTCTGTCAGAATATCTAAATATCATTTAATGTCTTTCCTTTCATTACACCTGCTCGAACTTACCTGTGAAGGTGTATGGAAGTATAGAGAGATAGGTAGGTAGGTAGAATTTAGTGGGTACGTGAAGCTGAATACCGTGGTATTGAATTGAGTGGGGAATAAGAACTTGGTAGTCATATCCAGTAGTCATCCTCATCTCCGTTATTGTCCTGTTTTGCTCATCACCGTTCCCCATTCAAACCCGATATGGCCTAAGCTGTTAAAGGGTTGTAAACTACCAGTTATTCGTTCTTTCATTCACTTACTAAGAGATATATATCAAAGCTGTGGAGACCCCTCCCACCAGACTGGGGTCCTCCCCCACTACGATTTTGAAATATAGACACAAACTGTGGCATTCTGGGTGATACAAAAAGTATATACGCACCTTTGCCTATTTTTATTGAATCCCACTGAGCTCGACCTGTCAGGTGAGAAAGGGATGATTCTTACTGATGGCAGGAGTATATATACAGTGTACAGTACTGGTTATACCCAGGATGGCAGGAGTATATATACAGTATACAGTACTGGTTATACCCAGGATGGCAGGAGTATATATACAGTATACAGTACTGGTTATACCCAGGATGGCAGGAGTATATATACAGTATACAGTACTGGTTATACCCAGGATGGCAGGAGTATATATACAGTATACAGTACTGGTTATACCCAGGATGGCAGGAGTATATATACAGTGTACAGTACTGGTTATACCCAGGATGGCAGGAGTATATATACAGTGTACAGTACTGGTTATACCCAGGATGGCAGGAGTATATATACAGTATACAGTACTGGTTATACCCAGGATGGCAGGAGTATATATACAGTATACAGTACTGGTTATACCCAGGATGGCAGGAGTATATATACAGTATACAGTACTGGTTATACCCAGGATGGCAGGAGTATATATACAGTATACAGTACTGGTTATACCCAGGATGGCAGGAGTATATATACAGTATACAGTACTGGTTATACCCAGGATGGCAGGAGTATATATACAGTATACAGTACTGGTTATACCCAGGATGGCAGGAGTATATATACAGTATACAGTACTGGTTATACCCAGGATGGCAGGAGTATATATACAGTATACAGTACTGGTTATACCCAGGAAAAATGGGGTGGTCTGCCTCTACCATAACAAAATTGACCATCATATATGGCCTAACATGTGCTAAAAATTACTTAAAATACGATTCAAATAATTTAAACCTACTTTTATTACAAGAAACATATTTCTCATTCAAACTACACTAAAATAGATCTAAAAGTTTTGAGCACAAAATAAAAAAATGGATTTATTTGTCACACACAATTGTAACTAGGTGTCATCAACTACATAATATAGAATATAGTCTCTGTTTTCTAAGAGACAGCTGTTATTTCCGAGTCCAAACAACCCCAACTCTGCTCATCTCACTTGTCAAAGTATGAAATAGTAGCACGACCTGTCACTTATGTGGGAACGAGGCTGCATTTATTGACCAATCACATACTTCAGTGACAAATCAAATAATAACAGATCAATAATCAATCAATAATTGATGTGAAATGTGATTGTTTCAGTCAATTAAATCTAACTATAAACTAATAGGACTATATAAGTATATGCCTGTAGTTTATCCAGCTGGCTTGCGGAACGTCGATGGTTCTACGCAGGTGCTAAAGTTGATATAACAAAAAAACAAAACTGAATTGTTCAACCATATCTTTAAATCTCCTATAAACTATCTACCATGCATTCCGACACCTAATTATTGCTAGGTTTAATGAGAGGTATGACTCAGGGATTGTTGTAGCTTTGAGATGTGAGAAGGATTTGTTATAAATAAACCATTTCTCGATAAATTATTTTACATTCAAATACTATAAACTGCGTATGTTTTTACAGAAACATAAATTATACTTAATTGGGGAGATAATCCACATCCTAAGTTAACAAATGTATATACAAGTATTGAAATGGCAAATATGAACAGGGTTATTAACAAACTTGAATCTTTCATGTGTGTACTGTCATTCGGAGCGCTTGTTTCAACCATGGTTTTTCAGCATTAACATGTTCTGAGTTTTAATAATATTAATTTTATACCATTAGAACTGGAATTTTCAGTGGTAAATAAAAACACATTAGTTTTGAAAATTGATTGAGAAACAAATAGTTTACAGCAAATGCCTTTTTGATGGGGCTTTTCAATGTTAATTCCTTGTTGTTGGGACAGCAGAAAATTTAGAAATCTCAGATAACTTCGGGTAGCCTTAATAATTTTCTATAAAACGTTCACAGTGGTTTAATTTACATTTATTCAACACAATAAAACCATTTTACAAATTAAAAAGTAGAGTATTTTGTAAATATTTGATTCAGCATAATTTTGCATTTGAAATACTCTATAAAAAACAACTTTCAAATTTGAAATTTTTATTTCTCAACTGATTTTGAAAAGTAAGATGTTTTTATTTACCATTAAAAATGTCCGTTTCAATGATATACATCTTATATAGGTACAGAGTTGAATTGTATCTGAAAATCCAAAACACCTTTGGCTGAAACAAGCGTCCCGAACAATAGCTATATATTTCATTTTATGGCATTGTTATATTTGAATGTTGGCAGTTGTAGTACCAGTACAGAGGGCCATTTGAGTGCAGTGTTCTCCCCAAGCCATTAGTGTCAGCAGTGTTCTCCCCAGGCTATTAAGGCATGTCACATTTAACATGCCTTCACAGCCAAAATGCTTTTGCAACATGCCTTAATTTTGAAAAGACATGTAGCACTGCACATTTTAATTATTTAATTTTTGTTTAGCTTAAATAAGTTTAAAACACAATATATAGAATCACTAACCTGTTTCTTATATAGATCAAGTGTCTTTCTGACAAACTGCCCATACATATAGGGGTCAGGTATACACTTTGTATAAGGATACACTCTGAAGCATATTTTCTCTCTGTCTGATAAAAAAGACGTCTTGAGCAATTCCTGGGAAGAACACTGGAGTGTCATACTTAATTTATTTAATATCGTATAAAGGCTGGCAGAGTTTATTGTCATTTAAGTTGGTGCAATATTATTATATATAATAAACTAAAAAATATGTAAAAAAAAAATCATATCCATTCCATTGCTCATTTAGCTTTATATAAATACATTTTCACTTGTTCACATGTGTGCATAATATATCATATACAATTGTTCTGTCTGTCAGTAAGGGCTTCTTTGTTACACTCATCTTCTGCAGGAGTTGTAATGTGTGTAGAAGTTCCTGTTTCATACTCCAGAAAAGTTGTTTATGCTAGAATGTTCCAAAGATTCATATAAATATCTGGATTTACTATACGTACATGTACTTTGTCCATGTATCTATTATCAACATGGTTTATTAAAATACTCAATGCTCATTACGTGGTCCAGTCTTAATACCATTAAGCGAAGGGAAAGCTTATATTGGCAGGATTTTATAACGGATATTTCGGCAATAAAACACGCTTAGAAAACAGGTTTTACTAAAAACATGCGATTATCAGTTTAAAATTACCTATTAAATGTTTTAATTTTACAATATGCAAACTTTTTAAGACGAAAATTAAGGTTTCATTTCATACCCCAGCCATCCCCGTTTCCGCTTCTTGGAGAAGGGGTTGGATGGGGTATGAAAGTTAACACTCGGACCACGTAATGTGATTCGTTATTGAGGAGTTTTTAAAAATGCTATCAAGACCTCTGACGTCACGTCCTTCAGCCGTTATTTTAAACGATTGTAAAGGTTAGAAAACAACGATTACATTAGTTTAAAGCAACATTACGTTCAAACAACAAATTTAAATTGTTAAAAACACGGTAAAGCTGTATATTTTCTTCATTTGGTGCTGAGAGATGGACGTACAATGTAAGTTGTGAGAATGTGTTTGTATTATGTTCAATCTCTCGAAAATGCGTTTCTAAACTTAATAAAAGTCCATGTCAGATAAAAAACAAAATATTTTCAGTGGGTTTATATTGTGCGAGATCAAAAGCTGGTGTTTGGGATTTAAAACACATCGAAACTGCGGGCCTACGGCCTTTGGTATCGATGGTCCAAGTCCCGCCCACCAGTTATTGATCTGAGACAATATAAACCCGCTGGAAATATTTTCTTTTTTAAATTGAACCTTTTGCTTGGTTTTTCATTCCAAAGGATATGCTTATTTTAGTTGTTACCTAAAAGTATCGAAATATAGTCAGCGATGGAACGCGATTCGGACTCGGGATGCGAGATCGACGGAAATTGATGTCTATTTTTAGTTACTATTATTAGCATGAGGTTAACTTTAGCATAATAAGTGATGACTGTGAACGTTTATATAAAGTTCAAATGATCGGATGTTTTTACTGTGCATTATTTTGTATTTGTTGTACCTAACATAAACGCTCGGGTATAAAAATCCTATACCAAGGAGTGGAACATTTTGTACTGTCACCCATAATTATGTCAAAGAGGTAAACATTTTTGATTGTCCCACCTTTATTAATAGATTTGAGTTTTCCATATGCTTGGAGAGTATGCACAATATTAAATCGGTGAACGCTTATTGCAGTATTGCTGAAGTTACCCTGGATCGTAAAAAGCTTTCTTTACCAAAGATGAGTAGTAATGGTAGACATGATGAAGCAATACGATTTCAAACTGGTATAATAAAATAGATATTGCGTCCCAGTGAGGGTGACCGTACAAATTGTGAACCTTCGGAAAAATGTTGTTGAAAAATGATGTTGACATGAGCTTTGCATTAGCGAGGTCGTATTTATTTTGCTCAGGTTGACAAGCTCCACTGTTACCCTCACTAGGAGGCAATATTTATTTAAGAATTGATTTGCATTTTTTCAGCATTTATGCGGTTTTAAATGCTGGTAGTTAAAAGGTAAATTTGTCATTCACTACCAACGTTTAAACCACATAAAATGCCAAAAAAGTGCAAATCAGTTCTTATATTGACATTATTTTTCAGTTGCTATAGTATCAGGAATAAACTGCCTCGGGAGGCTGATAATGATAAAAAAGGAGCAAGAGATCTAGAGACAACTACCGTCCGTGTATTTCAGACGGTGGAATAGCCGCTTTATATTGGGACACACTGGATATGTGTGTTGTGCAGTGCATGCAGTATGTGCACCTTCTTGAAAAATTAAGTGAAATAGCCATTTTCTACAGAGACACATTGGTTGCTTGCACAGTCGAGCGTTGTAGTATCGCCCACTTGAAAAATGAAGTTTATTCGAAATTAAATGCATTTTTTATTTCAATGGAAAGTATAAAGTGAATGTAAATATATAATATTGGTCTTAGATAATACTAGTATAAATTTTTATAGATTTTGAATATATGAACCTAAATAAAATTAATATCGACCTTGGTCAAGTAACCTTGACCTTGGTTGATATTTACAGGTTAATACATGGCTGAGCAGTGACTTTCCGTGATAATAGCCCAAGGAGAATGATAATGGCCCTTGGTCCATTATCGTACTTCGAGGCTATTATCACTAAAAGGAACTGCTCAGCCATGGATTTACCCTTTTATTACGTCTACCAAAATATAAGCTAATTCAATGGGGTGTTTGACAGGACTGATGTTATAAAATCTAAAGAGATCTTAAGAATGTTTATATTGAGGGAACCCTCTCGAGTAGCATACGGCGAGTAAATTCTAGTACAGACGAAAGTTTGATGCACAATGAAAATTATCAAAAACCACTGTTTTAGAAAATGGTTGTGATAGTTGTACCATGGATTGAAAATAACATAAATAAGAAAATGAGTCGTAGTTTATTGAAATCAGTCACCTATTTTAAAAGTTGTGTGGACAGTAACAATTTGTAATCTTACCATGTCGTGTCTAAGACGTCGGTATTAACGTTGATGACGTCACCGTTTTCAAACGGCAGGACCATTATCATTATCGCTTTTTGGCCCTGCTGTGAGAGGGCCGAAATGCGATAATGAGTCGAGACTTCATAATACAAAATGTTTAATAACAAATGTGTTAATATATTTAGGTAGGCATGTAATAGTAAGTAATATTGACCTTGGTTGATATTACATTAACTCATCTCCATAACCAAGTATCAACATTATCGTAAGTCCATAGTAACTGTTATATAAAATAACATGTATTGAATTTATCTTTTTTTTATATATATATTGTTATAAATCTGTCTCTTTTATAAAGCATGAATAACAGTTTTATACGGGGTGTATAAGTTGTATACAGGGTGTGTACAAAGTTTGTTGACATAGTATGTAATGGAAGAACACAGTTGATAAAACATGATGTTATGATTTCCTCGAAATGAATGTAAGTGAAATATAATATATAACTTTTAGCACTAAAAAAAGGAAAAGGTAACAAATTTTGGTAGGTCTCACAAAAGCTACAGAACAATGATCTTACTTTGTGGAAAGGTTAGAAAGAAGAATACCCATTATGAAATATTACACTGCAAAACATTCTCTTTAAAACTGACATAAAGTAAACATCACTTAAATGTTGCATAAAATGTACGTTGTAATGTTGGTTTACTTCAATATTTGCCTTATCTGTTCATAATAGCTTTAAAAGAAAGCACCATGTTTCTTCAAAATGTTTGTCAAAAAACGAATAAAGGTGTTTTACGGCACGTCGACACGCATAGGTCATATTGTGTGTGAAAACTGATGCAAATGAACAATGAAATTGTCAGTTATTAAAGAGTACGGTAAAAATGTATAGGTAAAACTATTTACAAATAAGGCATGCTATGGTAACATCATGACTCCTGCATTGTTTCAGGTGCCATCTCGCTCAAATCACTGAGCAGTGGCAGAAAAACAATAAACATGGCTCCAGCGTAAATGGAGTGTCTACAATAGATTTTGCAGCAAATCTGCAGTTCAGGGTGAGAAGGTTCTAGGCCCATTCTCCATATTTTATCTCGATGTACATGGAGGATGAGCCTGGCATGTTCATTCTTGTTAGGCGCCATATAACCTTTCATGTGTTGGTGCACCTTAAAACCCCAATTCAATTCAATTCAAAAATAATATTAAATATGTATATAAAGATCAACAAGTGCCCATCAGTGGGTATGTAAATGAGTAAATGCAAGCACTAGATAATGATTATAGGTTATTAGATTTGTATTGGGATATACGCATATTAATATTGCGCGACTTTAGGAGCGCAATATTTATGCGTGAAAGAACGTGTGCATATATCCCAATAAATATAATAACCTTTTTATTGCATGCGCATTTTTAAATTAGAACAATAAAATGGGTTGTAACATTTAATTTTCACCAAAAACATTTATTTGAAACAAACATTGTCGTTACATCGTGGGACTTTTCACAATGAAATCAACATTGTTTACATCACGTGACATACTTTCTTTGACTTGAACAGAAAAGTGCACCAATCACGAACGAGTATACATTACACACTCAATATGACTACTATACGTCAATATGAGAGAATATTGATGTTTCCTGTTACACTGAAAGTAAACGGAGCTTGTAAATGTGCATGCAATAATGAATTATGCAGTCTGATTTCTGTCAAGAAGTCTAAAACGAGACTGAAATTAACTATATCAAATAACTCTTTCATACTATTAACTTGGTAATGTCTTTGTTGCATAGGATCAAAGTCTACACAATGTAACAAACTATTTTTTCACAATCTAACAATATTTTTTGTTGTTGTGCAAAACGGGGTATACTCTCTGGTAATTGCTCAGCTTTTAATAAATATGAACGAGTATAACGTGTATACCCTATTCTGTACCGGGCTAAAACAACTTCCTCTTGACAAATGTCTGCCAGAAGGATGCCACTCACCGAGTAACGGTTTAATTGAATACAGTTTTTTATTCATGGACAAATCTAAAATTTAAAAACTGCAAAGTTGCTCTTTATTTGGTGTAATATATAGCAGGTACAAACTTCAAAAAAATTGTAAGAAATCTCGACCTGTAGTAAGTAGCCACCTGCTGTAAGCGGCCACTTTGGCTCGTTCTCTATGGGTGGGTGCCTACGACAGGTTGAACTGTATGTCAATCGACTTTTTATATACCCTGTAAACTACTGGTCTGCGTTATTTCAGTATTAAATGCAATTTCAAGCATGTAACATTGCAGTTTATATAGTGAGTTTTGTTATTATTGTTTGCAGTGTTTGCATGCAAAAGTTTTGTGATTTCATTTTAATGGAGCCGCTATTGTAAAAGCTCGGCGTAGGCAATGACAAGATGTGCATTTTTGCGCCAAAAACTTGTGTTTAGCGTGTTTTCTAAAACGTTGTTCATGCTTAGAATCTTCAAACTGTCTATAAAGATGCCCATTGGCCACCAATATACATTACGAGGGTTCACACAATATTGCTGTAATATATGCTTTATTTGTATGTAGTTACACCAGTGTGACATTGAACCATCAGTTACTAAAAAAGTAAGTCAGTAGATTTCTTTAACGATCTTGACCCCCTACAGTCTATATTTTATATACATCTGAAGATATCACAAATGTGATTTTTAGCTCTACTGATCAGAGATCAGCAGAGCTTTTGCCATGGTCCGTCCGTCCGTAAACGTTTTTTTGTAGCGACTACTCCTCTGAAACTACTGAATAGATTTTCATGAAACTTTACAGAAATGTTGCCCATGAAGTCTAGTTGATCCTAGCAAAAATTCATGTTGATGTGAAATCCAAGATGGCCGCCAAATCTAAAAATAGATTTTTAAAAAGTAAGTTTGTAGCGACTACTTCTTGAAAACTATAAGTGATATTGATATGGGACTTTTTCTAAAATGATCAGCATGACATGATGTTAGTCCTTGTCGAAAATCGTTTTGAATCGACGTTAAACATGGTTGCCAGCGGCCATCTTTGTTTACATAGAGTTATATAATGAAAACTTGTAGCGACTACTCCTCTGAAACTACTTGACGGATTTTCAGGAAACTTCACAGGAATGTTGCTCTTGATGTCTAATTGATCCTAGCAAAATTTCAGGTCGGCCGGAAATTCAAGATGGCCGCCATGGCTAAAAATAGATTTTCAAAAAACAAGTTTGTAGCGACTACTTCTTGAAAACTATAAGTGATATTGATATGGGACTTTTACTAAAATGATCAGTATGACAAGATTTTGATCCTTGTCAAAAATTGTTTTGATTTGATGTTAAAGATGGCTGCCAGCGGCCATCTTTGTTTACTTAGAGTTATATAATGAAAACTTGTAGCAACTACTCCTCTGAAACTACTTGACGGATTTTCATGAAACTTCACACGAATGCTGATCTAGCTATCAAAAAATCTATCAGTAGAGCTTCAAGGTCATTGACCTCTTGTTAATAGTAATTATTTGTCATTGTTAAATGTTATATTGTGCCTGCCAGCCAAAATAGGTAAAAGTGCTTGCATGTTAAGAAGTCTAGATGTTTTGGACGCCATTAATTATTTGTGATCATTATCTATAAAAGTCCCATTTTGTTGCACTTCCGTGGTTGAGTGGTTTACGACGTTGCATTGTAAACTTTCTTGCCTCTCGCCGCTGCGGGTTCAAATCCCACTGGGAGCTCAACTTGTAAGAGAAAGTGTTGATTCTTAAGGATGGCGGGAGGTTGGTTCTACCCAGGAATAAGTGGGTGGTCTGCCTGCACCACAAAAGATCAACCGTCCTAACATAGCCTAAAATGTGCTGAGAAATGATGTCAAACATCAAACAAACCCATTGCAATGTCAATGTATGCAAACAGACAATCTGGACAGCATTATATTTAGCTTTCGATGTTACTGTGTAAGTTGCAGCAATATTGTATTTATTTATTTTGTTTGTATCAGAATACTTCCTGTATATAAAAACCTCATGTATAGATATTGGTGCATGTACAGATATTAGTGTATCATTTCATATCATTCCATTTTAAAGCAGTTTTGTTATGTCTAGTAAATTTGTTATAAATTCACTTGAATTATGTCTTACGATTTTAACTATATGAGGAGCATGTGAAGTGTTGCAGGTACAATGTGTTTGTTTCAATACTGGTAACTCTCACCCAAACAATTGTTATATTTATGAATGAGAGACAACATCTGAATATATTGCATGGTGTATTTTCAACTAAAATTGTAACCATTACTTTTTTAATGCCTCTCATAAATGCACTTGTACGGTATATAGGATTTGTGAAAGTTAAGATGTCTTTCTAAAAATAAAATCCATTCTACCAAAACCGTTCTTATTGTAGGACTAATGATGAAACATTGGGTTTCCATGGACAGATAGGTGAAGTAATTGGTTAAATGGAATTTAATCATTTTTCCTATCATTATAACACTGATAAAACTGAAGAAAAAAATTAGGAAAATGATTGTTAGCAAGTTTTGCATATACATGTATGTGTTTCTTACAAATACATGGGGATTTGAATTTGTGCTTCAGTAAATATTGTGAAATAGGTGAGATTAAATCCTTACCAAATATTAATGATTTTACAGTCACTGTTGCTGTTAGGAAGAACCATGTATTGTATCAAGTAAATAACTGTAAACTTTTGTTGTTAGATTGCACAGGGTATTAAGGTGTTCATGGTAATCTTGTAATGTATAGAGATTGTTAGCAGAAGGGATCAGTTATCAGAGTCTTTCAAGAGATGGGTTCATTCATTTTAGGGATCACTTTGTCCGTTGCCTATCGTCAGTCGTCCATCACACTTTAACCTTCAATCTAACCTTGGCCATGACTTGAAATGTATTTAACCTATGTTCGCAAAACATCACGCATATCTTCATCTTACCTCAAGAAATGTTGTTACACATGTCCAATAACTCTGACTTTCATTATGGCAGAGTTATGCCCCTTTTCATTAAACTTAAACCTGCAACCTAACCAGGCAACATAAGACGTGTTTCGTGGAATACCATTCAAGTTACAAGTTAGTGGATGTGAACAAGTAAAAAAAAGCTTCAAATTGAGTGAAAGAATTCCTGATAAACAAACCAACCTATTAAATAATCTATTGCATTATAACATCATTCTGGATCCACTTTTAATAAATTCTATAAATAGATTGTTATATAAATTTCTTTCAGTGTTAGTTACAAATTCTTCTAAATAACACAAGTATGTGATGATGAATTTTCTTTCTACGATAAATCCTACTCTTTCATATATATATAAATGTAATGAATTAGAGGGTAATATACGGCCGTGGTGTGCCTTTTGTCAATAATGGCACACCTAGTACCTTAATGGCCTGAGGGCTTTAGCCTGTAGGCCATGCACTATGATATTAAATGGTGGAAATTGTTAATAATAGTTTTTATAGTGGTAATAGAGTTTTATATTGGCTGCTTCACAGTTCGAGGGTTCAATGCAACACTGCCGTAACTACATATAAATATAGAAGAAAATACAACAGTGTTGCATTAAACCATCACAGCACCCTAACTCTACATCTACAATACAATAGATCAGACGATTCTCAGTCTTCTCCGAGGAATTTGTGACATCAAGTCGTACAAAAAGCTTGTTTTCTTGTTTTTATTTACATGTATATGCATGACTTTAGATATGATAAACAATTTATTACAGTCATTTAACATTATTTCTCATGACATTAAAATGATGTCCATGACTGTGTTCAAGACTATTTAACTGGATGTGTCATCTGTCACACAGAATATGGTAGAATGATTTCTTAATGAAGTAGTTAAGTGTAATCATTCTATTGTAAAAATATTATATATTTCTTTTTTAAGTAAGCGGGACTGTTATGGAATGGTGAACTTCAATGTTTTAAGTTATTAGTTATAATAATATAGTAATTAGCTCCATTAGAAATCAGAAAATGTGATGCTGGCCACCCTGATAATTCATAATTTTTCATTGCAGAGATGTTGAGATTTTATATTATTTTCAGTAGGTGATAAAATTTGTGTTACTCAGTTTTTATCCTTAATTTTTAAGATTTCGATTTTGAAAGATACATATACTGAATCAATTTGCATGAATGTGCATGAAATATGTAGGGTTTTAAAAGAATCACACTGTAGATGCCTTAATTTTAACAGTAAACTTGGTTGAGCATCAAGGATAAAGACCGAGTTTATCACCTACCAGAATGTATTGGTATGACTTTTCTCTCGTCAGTTTTTTTTGATGATACTCCATCAAAATTATGAATAGCCAGTGTAAAACAAGTTTATAACCAGCGTGAAGCAAGGAATGGATGTGATTGACACATTGATAGGTGTTAATATAAAGCTAGGAACTGTCCCCCGCTCCCTCCCCACCCCCACCATCTGATTGAGATGTTTAACTGAAGATAACATATACACAGTAGTAACGGCCTTGTATAGACTAACCTTATAATACTGTGGAAATCATGAACAATAATTTATATATAACCCAATGGAACATCTAGGTGGATACATTAGCTATTGCTTTTCATCGAAACCAAAAATTGACCTGGGGTGCTCCATTTTCCTCCCACATGAAGATTATGTTAATGCTGTCACACGCCTCATCGAGAGTGATTTGTATAAGCTTTGTAACCCATTTAGTAATCAATGTAAAATTAATAAAGTTTATATTTCATTACTAGCAAATCTCTTTTACACAGGCATTGCTTCGTTCAACTATTGCAAATCATGAAAAAATTATTTGTTATATACCCGTATTTCATTGTGAACCCGTATTAAAGGCCCATATTTCAATACCAGATTCATCATTTTCTGAACTTGTCTGGTTGGAGCACTGGATACTGTAGTTGTTACCTCTGAGCCTATGTTGATTTTGCATAATTCTGTTATGTTTTTATTGTTGTTGATTTATAATTATCCTAATAAATCTTAATCAAAATGTAGTTTCCTTTTCATTATAATGCAGTTTGTTTTCCCTGGTGTCCCCAAATATTACAGATCGTCCACACATGATGGATGATAAAAACTCTTCCTAGATGTGAATTCAAGGAATCGGGGGTATTAGTCTTACTAGTGATTCTGGTTGTTTAGTTACATGGCTGGGATGGTAAAGCCATTCTCCATTAAACCTTCTCGCCTCTCACCACTGCGGGTTTGAATCCCGCAGACGGCAGGTATGCAGTACTGTTATTTCCCAGTGTGTGGTGTGCCTCCACAACTAAAACATCAACCGTCATGTATAACCTAAAACACCATTCAACCAACCAATATTTACATGGGCCGAGGATACGTTGGTACACGTGACTGCCCAGTTAACATTCCAGTCTGCTGAAAGTAACTCGTTATATAGACTTAATCGAGGCAAATGTCAGTCTGCTCACAACTCGGCAGCAATACTTATGTCTGCCATACTACCAGTCAAGAAAAACTAGAGACGACTTGTGTTTAATAGGGTGTGTGGATAACATAGACAAGATTTTTACTTCATAACAACACCTTGGGCGTAAGATGTACCAGAGCTATGTAGACAGTCATTTCCCAGCTGTGCCCGTATATTTGTTCAGTTTCGAGTATGAAAATTGAACATCTGAAAGGCAGTTTAACTCCTAACTCAAACCTTCAACTAACATGAGCACCACCTAGAGGACCGTATACACCCATCATATAACATAGTTGTTCAGTCTTAGCACTGATAACTAAAAATTAAAAGGCAAGTTTAGGCAAAGGGAAATAATTCAAAGAATATGATTCAGAGAGTTATGGACCTTTTTCAGATGTATTCATTTGTGTAGAACTAATAATTGGAAGTTAACAGCCACATTCACTGTATGTGTGTATGTATCCGGTTTAATGAGGTTTTTAACAATCTTTCAGTGAAGATGGTGTCTACTTGTAGCTGTGAGCTCTAGGATCAACTTTATAGTACCACACTGGAGTACCACCCCATAGACCAGTCACTTGTAAAAGGTGACTGGTTAAAAAAAAAATTTCAAAAGGAAATAATTCAAAAATTATGATTCCCGAGCTATCAGCCTTTTTCAAGTGTATTCATTGGACCATGCTGGAGAAGTGTATCTGACATAGTTTTTTAAAATACTCAATGCTGATTGGTTATTGCAGTGGTTTTAAAATTCCTATCAAGACCTCTGACCTCATGTCCTTCATTAGGATGTCAATTTAAATGATTTTAAGTTTTTTTAAAGTAACTGCATTCAAACAACAAAATGAAATTGTTGAAAACAGGAAAAAGCTGCATATTTTCCTCGTTTGGTGTTGAGAGGGGCATACAATGTAACTTGCGAGAATTTGTTGGTATTTTGTTCAATCTGTCGATAATGTGAGTTTTAAATACATAAAAGTCCACGTCAGATAAGAAATAAAATATTTCCAGTGGGTTTATATTATGAGATCAAAACCTGTGTTTGGGACTTTAAACACAATGAAACCGCGGGCCTACAGCCCTTGGTAACCGCGGGCCTACAGCCCTTGATATCGATGAACTTTTAAGTCCCGTCCATCAGGTATTGAAATGTGACAATATAAACACACTGTCATGGCGACCTTTACAATTTGACCAACTGAATGAATAAGGGATAGGGGTCATCTTGTCACTGTTGACCCATGTGATTTAATGAACGTAGCTACGGAGTAGGAGTTATCATTAATGCAGGACTTTCATGATCATGGTGAATGAATGGTGTTTTACGTCACGTCGACACATAAATAGGTCATATTGTGCGCAAAAAACGACGAAAGACGAAGAAATTAAGTAGTAATTAAAAATTAATGTAAATATATAAAGATGAAACTGTTAAAAAATAAGGGATGATATGGTAGTAATATAAACGATATATGTAAATCAACAAATGCCCGTACGGGTATATAAACAAGTAAATATATATAAGAACACATTATAATGATTTATATAGTCCCGATTTCTTTTAGGAAATCTAAAACAACACTAAAATCTATAGTATCAAATAACTCTTTCATAGTATTAAAATGCTAGTACCTTTGACGCATAAGATCAAAGTCTACACATTCCAATAAGATGTGTTTGACCGTTAACGGTGCAAAGCAGGGTATACATTCTGGTAATTGCTCAGCTTGTAATAAATACGTATGAGTATACCGTGTATGCCCTATCCTGCACTGGGCTAGGACAACTTCTTCTCGACGAATGGGTGTACTAGAAGAACGCCATTCTCCAAGTAACGGTTTAAGTGAATGGAGTTAACCGTCAACTGAAAAATCCCAAGTGGCTTGCCAATGATCATGGTGACCTTGACATTTGACCCCAAGATGAATTGGGGATATTTGCTCACTGTCGACAGTGTAGCCATTAAGTCTGATGAACTATACTAATGGTAAAAAGAAACGCAACTCAGGAATTTCCGCTAAATATTGTCTGTATTATTTGCTGCTGTTAATTGAATGGTACATGGCTATATTAGACCTTTCCTTTCGGAAAGAAACCACTAAACAACACATAACTCAACAAATGTTATCTCTTCAAAATTTCATTATTGACAGAGTACATGTTTGGCTCACGCAGATGAGCAAACTTAGGATGTAACATTTTGCAATCTCTTTTTCAGTAGTGAAATGGTTCAAATTTTCAAAGTGGAACTACAACGTTAGTTAATTTCGTGTTACAAATTAGTGTAGCATGATTACAAAGTGTATAACAAGATAGTTATGTCCTTTCTCTAACTAGCTGCAACCCTTTTTTTGGAATATTACATGGCAGTAAGTGTGCAGTAAATAAATTATATAGCGGAAATTCCGGAGTTGCATTTTTTTCCTCCTTTAGTATAACTTCAGAGGTTGAAGCTATTTTGTACAGATGAGAATTTTCATGACAGAGACTGGAGTTATGGTGGAGAAAAGAGTTTTTCATGATACCATTGTGCCTTGATCTTTGACCTACTGATCCTAAAATAGACTCTTCCTCTCACCTTGGACAGTCATCTTCTGGCTGCAGTCAATCTACCCATGACATTTATTCAGGTTTCACAGCCCGTTTGGTCACGGGGCAAAGAATAGGGCCACTGCAGATCCCTTTGGAGGGGTAGGCAGAGGGTAGAATCCCCCCAAATTCATGTTTATTTTATCATTTTTTGTTCATGTTCATTAAAGGTCTTCATCATGATCCCTGCATTGTTTCAGGTGCTATCTCGCTCGCATCAAAAGAGCAGTGGCAGAAAAACAATAACGTGGCTTTTATCTCTATGTACATGGAAGATGAGCCTGGCATGTTCATGCCTGTTAGGCGCCATATAACCTTTTCATGTGTTGGTGCGCCTTAAAAACCCAATTCAATTCAATTATTCAGGTTTCAAAGTTGTGAAACAGAAATCCAATTGAGGAGTTGATGGACAGGGTGATAAGTCCAGTAATCACATGCTGGGCCTAATAATTTAATGTTTGGAATTACAATATAACAGAACAAGATGAGTATTGTCTCTTAGCTAGATTTTATTGATCTAAATATATGAAAATAGGTCATTTACAAAATGTATAACATCATAAACTTTTAATGTATTAACAAATTATCTAAATATTACAAAAAAAGAAAGTTTTATGAAAATAATTCCTCGCTAGATCTATGTCCATATAAAATCTAGCACAATAATATCATGGTACTGCATGAATATACGATTATCAAGCTGCCTATAAGGTAGGGCGGTTTTGTTCAACCATATTTAGTAACTTATCGTAAAACTTATTTAAAAGAATAGATCTATGTCAATAAATGTTGCAGGCAAAATGATACCTTTTCACATAATTATTTCAGAATTATTTGAATTTATCAAGAATTATGTATGTTTAAATATAACTGATTTTTATAAATCATAAGAAACAAACACACATTGAAACATTTTCAACCCCATAAGATAAGGTACACATGTCAAAAAGTCAAATACTACTATGTGTACAAGGTATGTATAATATAAAAGTTTGATATGCCAAATTCCAAATTTCCGTCTAAAATATTTTCTATAGTCATGATCTTTAAAAGCTTTATGGGGGTTCGTTCACCAAGCCTCTACAATATTTGATTCTATGTTCTTTAGCTGTATAGACAGGTATGGTAATCAAAACTGCCTCTTCAAAAGACATTATTTCCGATAAACTACAGAAATTAGCGAGTGTACGATTGACAGGTAAAGGTCATCCACAATGGTCACCCATTTGACATTTTGGGGGAAGGAGAAACAGGTAGCAAAATAAAGCAATAGTTTATTGGCAAGCTCTTATTTTGCTATAATATCATGATTTCGGCTAATTCACTGTGCGTGATCACAAATACTGGTATACTGGCATTAAATAGCACATTTCACAAGGATGAAATGAACAACAAAATGTACGATTATTACCGCTGATTTAAAACCATTGGCATTCACAATTTAGCAGATCTATTAACAAAACATTAATTAATACCTTTAGATCTCTCAAAAATCTAGATTACTAAGAAACATGGTTACAGTTCTGTACAAATCTGTCCCAATACAGCGATTCAGGACTGTCAAATTTAATTTGTATGGTTTAATACAAGTCTGTGCATTACAACATATAGCATATGTATGAGTCTATGACCTAGAGTTATATATAAATACGAGTCCTGTGAACTTTGACCAAGCGTGATATATTTATATTAGATTGTACAGTACGACTTTCAGTACTAGTACGAGTGTGTATTATGAGCTAGAGTTATATATAAATACGAGTCTGTGAACTTTGACCAAGCGTGATATATTTATATTAGATTGTACAGTACGACTTTCAGTACTAGTACGAGTGTGTATTATGAGCTAGAGTTATATATAAATACGAGTCTGTGAACTTTGACCAAGGGTGATATACGATTTTGTGCACTATGACCTACAGGGTATATATGATTCGTACTGTAACATGTACAAATGATTCCACCATGATATATGACATGCACCCAGCGTGTGTGGCATTAACAAGTGTAAACATAAAGAAGCATGAGAAGATAAATACAAGCTCAAGCATATGTGACCAGTGTAAGCCCTTGCACTAATATTAGGCTTACATAATTTCCCGTGCATGGTTTGTGTAAGGTGGGGCGTTGTGCTGTGACATACACAACTAAAGATTCAGCATCACACATAGTGATAACATTGTCAATGTGCAAATAAAACAGCAAGCTCAAATTTCACTATTTTCTTATATATGAGCCTTTACAGTGAGGCCTAGCCGACTGATTTGATGGTTGGTGCCTGGGTACCTCGCAAGAGCAAGGGTTCATCTTTATCAGCCTTAGCCCTGTGTGATTGTATAGAATGAACTGGGTATCATGGTGCACCAACACAACCAGGCCAACTAGCACCAATAACGGGGAACATTCCAGGCCCAGTCTCCATTTACATTGAAATAAGAACATGCAGAATGGACATAGATCATTCTCATCTACAGAGTGGCTGCAAATTACTTTTTTTTTTTAAACTCCATTGACACACTCTAGTATCTTTTCTGCCATGTAAGTGAAATTTCAGCTTTGTCTGGGATTAAATATATAAAAGTGCTATATTTTTTCTTTTTAAACTCAATAAAACGGCATTTTTACTTCAAATTACTGAATAAAAATAACAAAAATAACTACATTGCTTTAAACAATATCATATTACTGAATGCATAGACTTTATTACAATATGCTTAAATCAACAATAATAAAATGTACATAAAAGTTTAAAGGAAATATAATATTATTGGATAATATTAAAGTATGTTCCAGCATTATGTGCATTTCAGCATTATGTGCGTATATATGAAATAATGTAACATTGCACAGAAACACAAATATTTAGTTTTAATTGCCATGGTAACATGTATGAGAGATGATACTGAAATAAATGGTAATATTAATATAATACATTGTTCATTGTCATAAAGTCATATTAAAAATGGAATGCAGTAAAATGATCACATGAATGATTTGAAAAAATGGTTATAATAAAATAAACATGATAAAATGAAATAACACGGTCATGATAAAATGAAATAACATGGTCATGATAAATGAACATGATAAAATGAAATAACATGGTCACGATAAAATGAAATATAAAACAAACACAAAACTGCACGATAAAATGAAATATAAAACAAACACAAAACTGAAATACCGGTAATGCATTGATGATGTATCAAACTACAATAATGATAAACGAACATTTCTTGACCGAGAAAAATGGATGTGAACCAACGCTATCCAATTTGGTTTATTTTGATATTAAACAGGGTAAAATAAAAGGTTCTTATTTTTTGAATGAACAGAGCTGAAATAACCCTTAAGAACTGCTCAAACTTATTATTTTAACCTGTCAATCAATAAATACTCCTAATTGGACATGTACATACACATTAATTAATCCTGCTCAATTAAACAGTACAAGTAACCACCATATGGGAGATCATTCTGGAGACAAAGTCATCCAACAATATTGTGAAGATAGGATATTATACATCAAGTTGATAACAACATTGGTGTACAGTATATTTCTCTTCATTCATAGTTATATTGTCAATCAAAATGTCTTCCAAAATATACAACTCAAAGTCTGCTAAGCACCAAACCGTTTTCGCCTTTCACGGCAAATACCATGTGAAACTGTATTTTGTAGGGTGACATGCAAAAATACACAATAAAATTGTTTTTTAATCAATTTTTCACAATAAAATACTGAATTTCACATAAATTAACTGTAAAACAAAATTAATTCTGGAGTTTAACGCTGTTGGTAAAACCAGCCACCACAAAATGTTGAATCTTGGTGCTTAGCAAACTTTTAGTAGTTTACTTCCAATATGTTGTTACATTCACCACATATATAGATACATTAAACAAGTTACTTGATAACTCTATATCAACAACACGACTGCATGAATCCGTTTATACCCCATTTTTGATTACTGATTTAACATGGGGTACATAACATAACATAGTCAATTAATAAAATAAAAACAAATTTGTTGTTACAAAAATACTCAAAGCCTCAGGAAGCACAAGAAAATAATGCTTTTGGAATTTTTTTTTCAGAAAAATAAAACGATTTCTTTGTACATCACAACGATATGCAATTACATATTTATAAAAAATCCAGCAATTATTTACAAAACTGGTCTAATAAAATGGCTGAACTGTTAATGAAGGTTAAAGGTATCAAAATGTTCGGCAAATTTTTGATCAAATAATACTTTTTATCTTCTTTGTTCAATAACCATATTTTGCATGTGTGCAATGCCAACTCCTAAAACCTAAATATGTGAGAGGCACTGGGCACAGTACTAATATTCAGTACAACATCAGTGTATCATTATTGCTGGACTGACAACAGCAAGTTTTACTGGCAATATTTTATTACTCACAATGACAACATAATAATTGATAATGACAACATCACTGACAATGACAACATGATTGACAATGTCAATATCACTGACAATGGCAACATCACTGACAATGACAACATGATTGCCAATGCCAACATCACTGACAATGGCAACATCACTGACAATGACAACATGATTGAAAATGTCAACATCACTGACAATGACAACATGATTGACAATGTCAACATCACTGACAATGGCAACATCACTGACAATGACAACATGATTGACAATGCCAACATCACTGACAATGACAACATGATTGAAAATGTCAACATCACTGACAATGACAACATGATTGACAATGTCAACATCACTGACAATGGCAACATCACTGACAATGACAACATGATTGAAAATGTCAACATCACTGACAATGACAACATGATTGACAATGTCAACATCACTGACAATGCCAACATCACTGACAATGCCAACATCACTGACAGTGACAACATGATTGAAAATGTCAACATCACTGACAATGGCAACATCACTGACAATGACAACATGATTGACAATGTCAACATCACTGCCAATGGCAAATAACTGACAATGCCAACATGATTGACAATGCCAACATCACTGACAATGCCAACATCACTGACAATGACAACATGATTGACAATGCCAACATCACTGACAATGGCAACATCACTGACAATGACAACATGATTGACAATGCCAACATCACTGACAATGACAACATCACTGACAGTGACAACATGATTGAAAATGCCAACATCACTGACAATGCCAACATGACTGACAATGACAACATGATTGACAATGACAACATCACTGACAATGACAACATCACTGACAATGTCAACATGACTGACAATGTCAACACCACTGACAATGACAACATCACTGACAGTGACAACATGATTGATACAACATGATTTATGTGATAACACATTGATATGACAACATGATTGACACAACAACATAACTGACAATGACAACATAACTGATAATGACAACATACCTGATAATGACAATATTACAACAAACATCACTGCCAATGAACATCCACCACTACATGTAAACATCTTTACGTCTAAATCTTGAAATTCGGCCTAGTGCCGTATGAGGTAGTATTATAACTTGTATCTATGTAGGGGGCGCTGCTAGCAGAGTTATCCCCCATGGAGTAGGAGTTATCCTCTCCGTACATATTGCTATCCATATATGGATTATCGTCCTTCCTGTATGAATTACTGTCTCTGTAATACATGTCATTATTGTCCATCAGCTGTTCTCTCTCCGTGTATAAGTTGTTATTGTCCATCAGCTGTTCTCTCTCCATGTACGAGTTGTTATTGTCCATCAGCTGTTCTCTCTCCGTGTAAGAGTTGTTATTGTCCATTAGCAGTACTCTCTCTGTGTACAAGTTGTTATTGGCATCACCATAGTGTTCATGCTCCCCTTCACTGAGGTCACCATTTTGTTGCTCGGTTTCAGATTTCTGCGGAGTTCCAGACCAAGTCTTGCGTCGTTCAGCTGTCAACAGAAATGTTATAAAAAGTCGGTTATTAAACAATTTATCTATAAAAGCTTTAAAGATAAATAACAATAGTCGTAAAATTGAGTTTACTATTACAAGATTGCTGCAGCCAGCATGTCAAGCCATCAAAAGGATGGTGTGTTTGTAAAAAGAGGTCAAGGTTGGTGCCCTAAATTTGGTGTAGTAGCTGCATAAGTTTGACGGCTGCAGGGGTTAATTAGTCTTATAACTGAGCAGATGCAAACATTAACATTTTCAGACAAACTGAATAAACAAAGACACAGGCTTGGTGTTTCTTTCCTCATCCAGAGTAAAATGACAAAATATGCAAAGACTGGACGCTAAATGGTAGAAGTCAGATTCTATCCACATTGGACAATCACTATGACAACCAGTATTTATTACAATAAACTGTGAATTCAGATGATAGACCACCGATTATAAAGTATTAAAGACCTTAACATGTCCAATATTCACTTACATAAGTTTCCCTGTGTGCCAACATCTACTGTGGTATTTTACGTACCTGCGAACTGTCGTGACTTGCGTTTGACCTGTTCTGCAAGCTCTTGGCCGATACCTAGCAGCTGAGCACGCTTCATTTTTTCTTGCTTTACCCTCTCGTGTACCTCCCCAGCCACTCTGCTTACATCTGGCTGTGACAGGGAGTGTATGCTGCCAAACAGATAAGAATACAATTATTCTGCATCCTTATTAAACCCGGAGACAATATGTTCAAATAGATTTTAACAGGCGAGTTTTACAGTGCAGGTATTAAAGCAGTATCTGCTTTGGTTTAAAAGTATGGTGAATAAAGATGATAGTGCTGATGATGGATTGAATTTATTTTTTATTTTATTTTTAGACTCATAACAGGTTATTTATAACAGAAAACACAAAGCAATGGCTTCCTGAATGTTAAGGGCATGTCAACGACACAGATATAGTTGAAATCTAATGATAGACTATCAGAGACCTGCTGTAAGGATCATTCTGATAGTGCCCGTCACACAACCATGCAGTCTGGCTAACACACTACTACTACTACTATCACCAACCACCTGGTCACACATTTCTCTGTGTGTTATAATGCTACAAACATTTGTAACAAACAATGATTAGTATAAATCAACTCCTGCTACGAACAAACGTTGTCCAAATCTAAGTAGACAGTGAAAACGAAGATCAGCCTTCAGTAAATGAATTTATTTGTTCATATTCCCTGTCACTTATAAACAAACCATGCCGTTAACTAGCCACCACCACCTTGTCCTGTAGCTCTCTAGCCATTCATCACCATAACAGACACAACTGGCCTTGAATTCACCAACCAATTCTTAAGAATATTCTTAGACTTAAGCCCAAGTATGCAAATTTCAACAACAAATATTTCTATAAGTTGGAAGAATAAACGTTCATAAAAAGCCGCTATGTAAAAATATTATACCGATAAATACTAATAAATAGTAGCATTTGAGCTCAAGTCTGAGAATAGTTTGAAGAATGATTGGTGAATTCCAGGCCTGACATTTAAATGCCAGCCTCAAATGTATTCCGGGGTTAACCAATGGAGTATGGTGTTACATTCTAGTTTCATCTGAGTTATACATTGTTACAATTTAAACATAGGCATAACATATGTAATAATTTCCAAACTAGTTCGGAGTAACACATAATTCTAATTACCCCAACATTGCCCTGTGTCGCTTTAATAAAGCATATTAAAGGATTGGATGTGTGCTGCAAATTTTCTATTTCAATATTGAAAGAAAAGGACGACACATCTTGTCTACATATGAAACATCAAAGCAACGTTACTAATAAGCATCACTTCTATCTGACTATCTACTGTCTATGAACCACAGAATATTATCAATGCTAACAAAATATGTTGTTAGCCCTTAACCCGCTAAGCATTACTATAATAGCCTTTGCGTCCATTGTAAACCCAGATCAGCCGGCGAATTTACAATGTCTGGCTGCTGATCAGTCATTTCCCCCAAAACACTCCTTTGTCACATAAGTGGAATGGTCTTAATTCAAAGAAAGAACACTCCATTATATATATCTAGCGGGTTAAGGGTTAACAGAATTAAAAATCCAGTAGAAATTGAGTATACCGGTTAATATGTACTCCTAAAGGGACAGATGACAATTCTTATACATTTTCAACCATTTTGAGAAATGTAATTCTCTATTTTCTGTTTTAGTTATAGTTTGTCTTATTTTCATGATTTACAGAAAGCGTTACAGCTCACTCTGAAAACTAAAACCTTCAAATCTTACAAAAAGTGTCTTTCTTTTTTAACTAAAGTTTTCTAAATGTTTAGCAAATCATGGTCACTGAGTAAAAAACTTTAAACTTTCAAAACTAAGAATCAAATACAATAATAATTTAGAACTACTTTTAATGTTGTCTTAAAATTATCAGGATTTCAATATTATTCAAAAAAAGAAGACACTTTTAGATAATGAAATAGTGGGTTAACGGAGACCAAAAGAAGACACTTCTGTAAAACGCGACAATTCTCAGTTCTAATTCAACTTGCTTATTCGTTAAAATCTGAAAAATTCAGAATAAATTATGTAACAATTTCCATTTATGAAACAGAATTAATATTGTTCAACAACTAATCAACACATTTTGTAGACTATTTTGAGCTCCCCCAGAGAGTGGGGAAGGATACAAATTAAGGAATTCAACTATAGTGGAAGTGTCCTGCCTAAGGACACACCTAAGTAACCCAGTGGCACCTAGCGGCATGGCTCGAACCCGTGACCTCCAGATTCGGAGTCGAACATGTTATCCACCGGGCCACCGTGTTATCCACTGGGCCACCGCAGTTAACTCGCATTGAAATCCTGCCATATAAACTAGTCTGAACAAACAAGTTAGAATTTTTCTGCCTAAAGTGCAGTTTAGAAGATTGAAGAATTTAAAGGAAACAATATTAGTCAAATTATCACATTATTAAATTGGCCAATCACAAGCTGTGATTATAAGAAGCCAAGTTGAATTAGAACAAATTAATACAAATGGTGCTACACACTATAAATCAATGAGTGCCTCACAGCAACAAAAACAACAACAACAATGATGACCCTTTGACCTCTGTTACTATAGCAACAATAGATATATGTTTACAAACTTACCAGTTGCTACAATTGATTTCAAATAAAACAAAAGGTTTTTATTATACATCTAAATGTGTATTAGTTCATCTCTTTGTGCAAAAACTTTTTCATTCCTATGTTAGTCTACACCTTGGTCATGCAAGTTAAATGAGGGCTGTGCTATTTATTGTTTACTCAGGAATTGCCTTCACCGGTAAATGTCGTACTAAATGTATCAATCCTAAACAAACATTTGTCTCGGTGGTCAAGCTGTATTAAGAAAAAAATTTGTTTGTTTGGTGTTTTTCAACACATTTTAGGCTATGTATGATGGATATTTTTTTTGTGGAGGCAGACCACCCACTTATTCCTGGGTAGAACCATACTGTAAACCTCCCACCATCCGTAATAACTGACACATTCTCACTTATAAGTCGAGCTCCCAGTAGGATTTGAACACAACCGTGAGAGGTGATATAAGCAAATAAGAATGGTACACTAATAGTCAGGGGCGGACCTGGATGATGGAGGAGCTGGTAAAGCAAGTTCCACATGAAATCTGGAAAGTTATGGAAAGATAATTTTGCTTTGCCCTAAAAAAAAGTATTTGTGCTCCCCACCCAGACCCAAATGTATCCATCCAATCTTTTTTTCCTTAAATGTTAGAAAATGCTTCAACTCCCTAGTAAGTTCATCTGAAATCCGCCCCTGATAGTATCATATATAGTACATGTATATTAACATCATACAATTATATGTGTGTGTATTGACGTAAGGTTGATACTTTAATATTCCAGAATAGTTACACTTTAACATTCTATTTGAAATCCATTTTGTAGTATAAACAGGATGCAAAATAATACTCCTTACACTTTAAATCCATGTTAACAATAGACTAATTAACAAATAATGTGTGTGCTGAGGTCCATACGCAAGGTTATGGACTGGGCAGTCAGACCTAGAATGGTATATGGACCGAAGCAAAGCCAAGGTCCATATAACATTGTAGGTCTGACTGCCAAGTCCATAACTTTGCATATGGATCGAAGTATCCTACATTATTTGTTATATTATACCAAATCTGACCAACAAATGAAAATGATACGCTTTACGTTTTATTTAAATTTCACGTTGTATATTGTACACGTCCGAAAATATAGCTTTTGGACCGGGGCCGATCACTATCACAGAATATTGACCTGATGTCACATTGCGCAAAGAAGGAAATACACAAATGAGGTATTTAGGTATTATATTCATGAATAATAATTATCAAGTCTCATTCTCTCTTTTAATGATAGGTGATGGCGTCATCAGAATTATTTGATGGGTAGTGGACATTTTGAAAAAGTACCCCTCCCCTCATCCAATCATCTAAGTCTGGGAAGTCATTATGAGATATTGAGATCATCAGTGATAAATAAACTGAATTAGTAAATACATGCTAAATGGCAACTGTGGTGTCACTTAAACTGTCAGTCACACTTCCATTGTGATTATATAATTGATTATTATAATATTCACGCTCATAAATGTGTAACAACAGCAACTCTATCACAAAACTCTGTTTAATAAACAACCATTCATATACAATGTGAGATTCAAACCAGTGCAAATAAAACAACTCAGTGGCGAATATAATCAAGTCACAATGGCAGCTTTAACTTGTAAACAACTCGTATTTAACTTTGATCCAAATTTTGCTTTTTAAAGATATTATTATAGAACACTAAGATATTAAGCTCTGGGAACAAAACAAGATGCTTAGCTCTGGAAAATCATTTCTTAGGCTCTGGGAACTTAATTTGATATTCCATTAACTAAAAAATATCAATTCTCTCTTTCTAGTTTAAAACAAGACAGTGTATCAGCCAAATGACATTGGCACATCTTTTTTCTCTTTTCTTTTTTCCTTGCATACATTTTGCCTGACACATGGATGAGACTTTTAGTGACATACAATACAAGATTATGTGGTTACGCAACGCCATGATGCATTAATGAAGTTACACAATAACCGAGGCATGCCCACTTACCTCTAATGGAGGGTAATGATAACGACTTTAACAAAAATAACCAGTCAATTAAACTCTTCAATGATGGTTGATTCACTCAAGATTATCAAGTGAATAGAACTAGTTTCGGTGCCATAATAAGAAGTACGTATTTCATTCTAGGTCAACAATGTCCGTATTTTAAGGTTCACTTCTTCTTACTCAAACACATTATCCGGACAGTAATCAATGTTAGACTGTCCAGAATGTACAATAGAGGAAGAAGAAGCAGTAAACAAATAATCCGGACAGTGTTAGCATAGCAAATACTCAAACCAGTCTGCAACTCCTTATCATAGCTTTTCTTCATGGATTTTTAATCTTTAAAAATATATTACGCTAGTCTGACATATTTTATGTATACTGTTTAACCATTTTTAAAGATGATTATTTATGTTTAGCACATCTAACCAATATAATTTAAGTTTTAAATGCTAACCTTTTAGAAGGAATAGTTGTTAGTTTGTGAAGCTAACACTTTCACGCAAAAAATTTGGTCAACTTGGCATTCATAACTGGAACTATCACTGAAGGTGATAAATAGCCCCGCTTTTTTATTCTAAGTCAAACAAAGGGCCATAATTCTGTAATAAATTAGGCAATCAACAATGGGTATGTCGAGTGACATAAGGTCATCAGTTGTTATGAGTATATGAAGTTTGGGAACAACCCATTCAAAACTGTTTGAGAAATTCTAGCAATAAAATTGTTACGGGATGCGACGGAACAAACACGACACAATGTTACAAAAAAGACGTTACGGACAGCGTGATTCCTATATAGCCCCCACTTCACTTTGAAAGCGGGGGTATAATTATGAAATACACAATGCTTCAGAGAATAATTAGTTCGTTATTTGGAGATCTGCAGACTGGTTTGCTCGATATTTTGAAATGAAAGGCAATTTTTTGTTTGCACTTGAAGGGTACACACACTTAGGTTTTACCGGTAATAAGTTTACCTAGAGAAATATTTGTTGCAGCTACAGGCTATATCTACAGGATAAAATGTGAAATAAAGTTACACTCATCAATCTAAATATATATTGGTTATCACCTACTGACATGTTATTTTGAGTTCAGGTAAAATGGTAACTTTGGGAAACCATGGTAACTATATATTATTGTGCACTATTATGGATGAGTTGTGCGTACATGCATGGTCAGAACTATGGACCAGGATAAATATAGTAAAGCAGAAATGTCGAAAAATTCATATTTAAATCAGAAATTTATAAATTGATACCAGACCCGCAAATAGCTTAGCTTTTTTTTTTACCAATAGATATATGCACAAGCTTCAGCTGGGGCATATGACACTATGATTTTGAATCAGAAAGTCTGAATCAGTCTGCAAATCACAGTCTGGTCTGACCATCCATCTGTCAATCAAAGACCATCTGTCAATCACAATCATGGTCTGGCTTGATCAATGACCGTCTGCTAATCACAGTCTGTGTTGACCATCTGCCAATCAGTCTAAGGCAGTCTGTCAATCAGTCTAAGACAGTCTATCAATCAATATCATGGTCAGGTTTGATCAATGACCATCTGCTAATCAGTCTGTATTGACCGTCTGCCAAACAGACTAAGCACAGTCTAAGATCATCTGCCAATCACAGTCTGGTTTGATCAATAACCGTCTGCTTGTCACAGCCGTTCAATCACAGTCTAAAACCATCTGTCAATCACAGTCTGATTTGATCACTTATTGTTAATCACAGTCTGTTCTGTCTGTTGATCACAGTCTAAGACCATCTGCCAATCACAGTCTGATCAATAATTACTGGTGTTTTTATGAATAGTCAACAGTACAAATCAAACAGAAGGAGGACATCTGTCTGTAATCATATTGTCGTCTGCCACAGCTGACATTGTTTCATCAAATGCACAAAATGCTGTATGTTATCAAGTGCAACAGCGTGTCTATAAATTGTATGATCGTGTTTTATGCCAACAATGAAATATAATAACTGTGATATTTACCTCTGCTGCGTTAGAATTCGTTTAATCTTGTCCGCTCTTTCACGTCTCTGAACTTTTTCCTCCTCCGTTACACTCTCTTCGTCTGAATCTGGCATGTAACGCTCCGGAATATCTACCTTGTTTGGGAAGAACAACTGAAATACAGATGAACAATAGTAAAGAAAAATTATGAAAACTTTAAAAAAATAACCAACTTTTGAAAGAAACTAACCCTCCTAACAAGGGCAAAATTACACTACAAAACCGTAAAAACCTTAGAATACGTAAATTATATATATACCTCGTCATCAGCAGGTTTTGAATGGTTGTAAAATTTGGCTGATATTGACAGGATAGCTACTATAAATAATACAGCCTATACCCGTTATACAGCCTATACACATTATACAGCCTATACACGTTATACAGTCTATACACGTTATACAGCCTATACACGTTATACAGCCTATACACGTTATACAGCCTATACACGTTATACAGCCTATACATGTTATACAGCCTATACACGTTATACAGCCTATACACGTTATACAGCCTATACACGTTATACAGCCTATTCACATTATACAGCCTATACACGTTATACAGCCTATACACATTATACAGCCTATACACGTTATACAGCTTATACACATTATATAGCCTATACACATTATACAGCCTATACACGTTATACAGCCTATACACGTTATACAGCCTATACAGGTTATACAGCCTATACATGTTATACAGCCTATACACGTTATACAGCCTATACACGTTATACAGCCTATACACATTATACAGCCTATACACGTTATACAGCCTATACACGTTATACAGCCTATACACATTATACAGCCTATACACGTTATACAGCCTATACACGTTATACAGCCTATACACATTATACAGTCTATACAGGTTATACAGCCTATACGTTATACAGAAATATAGAATTTGCATATTTTATCTCGATGTACATGGAGGATGAGCCTGGCATGTTCATGCCCGTTAGGTTTCATTGTCCTTTCATGTGTTGGTGTGCCTTAAAACCCAATTCAATTCAATTCCATTTCAGTGGTTATAGCCAATGATAGGGTACTTGTAACAGGTACTCACAATTTCCCTGTCTATGGTTCTCTCGTCAAACTGTTCTATCTTGGTTGTGGAACTTTTTACAATGTCTGGGACCTCCATCTGTAACATTGCAAGGTGTATACATTATAAGGGAACGAAGTCAAACATGTTTTTGGAGAGCAATTGTATCATATCTGCTCATATTTCGGGCTATTATAGTAACTCTGCAGAACTATCAAGCTATGTACATGTATACTGGCTCGAGAATTTAATGCTTCACATTTTCAGAAGCACAAAAACATGTTTTATGTTTCGCAGTATGTAGCTTAATGCTAATGTGTGTGTGATTTGATAGATTTCGTTTCATGTAATCCTGGAGTGTTTTTTCGCCCAAAAGTTATGATTCAATAACAAGCAACCTGTAGTTTAAGGTTTGTTATCTTCAATATGAAAAAAGAAATTCTGACTTGAAACTTTTATCTCACCATCTTGACTACCATCAATATCTGTTCATAGACAAATGTCACAATGAAGGAGGAACATCATGAATTACTTTGTTAATCGATAAATATGAATTGTACAAAGTTTACGAATAAAATAACTCCAACTTACAGATGATATCAAATCGCCTGCCTGCGAGTAGAGTTTCGGCGACTGTTGAGGATGTTGCTCCAATTTGACTGGCTGAGAGCTAGATATCGTCATGTAGCGTGCCTTCTGAGAACTTCTACCATTCCTTCCTGAACCCTTCTTCAAAATGGTTGGCACAGGTGTCACATAGTTTCTGCCCGGCAATTTGATAACACTGTCATTGTTATGGCCTTGACCTTCACTATATAATTGCGGTTGTGACGAGAAATTATGCTGCGATACCTCTGCGGTGATGAGTTTACTGGTTCCCCGCACTGGTGGAGGGGGCGGAGTCTTGGTGGTAGGTGGATCTGTAGATGCAGTACTGTTATTTGATTGAATACTATTAAACTGATTACCACCATTGAACAACTGATTACCTTGAGGTGTGTCTGACTGGTTAATGTTTTGGATACTAGTATATGGAGACGCTAAGTGTGATACACTGCTATATGGTTTAGGTTTGCTATTGTATGATGCAGAAAAGGGTTTAGGTGCAGTAAGAAGAAGGTTGGAGCGCCGGCGCTGCTTGGTTGATGGGGTATTGTTCTCCGGAAGTACCGAGGACCAGGGATATTTTGGCGTAGTATCGGTGGTTTCTGTGGTAGAAGTGGTAGGCTTCTGCTGGGGAAGGTTTTCATATACGTGGAAGTTGGAGTCGGTGTAGTCGGAGGGAATGACGCTCACACGTAGCGGTGGCTGATCTAGAAATAGACAAAGCACATGCATATTATTTATATATACATGTTTATATATGCATATAGATGTATAAATATAAAGCGTATATAAGTGCAATATGCTAGCTTTTGGTGTAAATATAACCTAAAGTAAGCTGTTATTAAAAGCATTATGTAAAAACTATTAATTTATATGCATGAGAATTAATTACTGAACAAACAAGGTCACTAAGACCAGTGTGTTTATAAAGAAAATTTAATGCATTTACTTTGATCAGTATCATGAATTCATCTAAGCCTGACTATACACACGTAAGAATCTCTCAATCCAATTAGGATGTTAAACATTTTGTATCAGTTGTTTACTGGCCACAAATCACATTAATTGCTTCGTTAACCTGCCACCAGTCAACACAATCTGCAACCATTTAACAACTTATTTACCGCTGCAACATTCAACATTTCAATATATTTAAGCCTATATTTATGCTGCATCTGGTCAATACAGAATGCGTATTACCAATAGATGATTGCTCCTATAAAATCCCGTTGAATATATAAATATTTTATCATAATATACCAGAGATGTAAGAAGTGGTTTATTTCTACTCTGAATAATGTAAATTTAGAATTAAATATGTTTAAATCTAAAGATAACTGACAGATACAATATGTTACCAGGAGCTATTATCTATGCTCAAATGTACACACTTACAGATTAGTTTAAAATATGTAATAATAAAAATAAGGGTCTAATGCCTCTGGGTGGATTTCAGATATGTTAAATAACATATACATACTGATGCAATATTGAAGATATTAATTTATAAAACTGTATCAAAATAGAACTATCACTGAAGGTGATGAATACCCCCCACTTTTTTGCTCTAGCCGATGATGGGCAAAATCAAGAATAATAAATGTCTACAACAAGTCAAAGTTGTTTGTAAGTCAAACAAAGGGCCATAATTCTGTAACAAATTAGGCAATCAATGATGGGTGAATGTAGAGGTACATAAGGTCATCAGTTGTTATGTGTACATGAAGTTTGGGAACAATCAATTTGAAAATGTTTGAGAAAAAATGTATTAACAGGCCATTATACAATATATAAGTCGACAATTCTAAGTCAAACAAAGGGCCATAATTCTGTTATAAATTAGGCAATCAATGATGGGTGATGTGCAGGGACATGAGTTCATCAGTTGTTATGTGTACATGAAGTTTGGGGAAAATCCATTCAAAAGTGTTTGAGATATGCAAGTATTAAAAATGTGTGAAGCGACGCGACGGGACGGGACAGGATGTTGGGGACAACGTGATTCCTATATAGCCCCCACTTTACTTTGTGAAAGCGGGGCTATAATAATCATTAAATGCCCGTTATAAATATTAAATGTTTACAATGTCCACTGATAAACAATCATCAAACAGAAATAACAACACGAACAAACAATAAAACACAACACGAACAAACAATAAAACAAACACAAATGGAATATCCATTTGTTTAACTTGCCCATGCCGGACACATTCTCTGGTTAAACAATGTCCAGTCGAACCTTGATAGCTGGAAGTCAGCGGGACCATAGGGATATGTTCGAGCTATCGGTGGCTTTGAGGCATTGAGGGAACGATAAAAACCAAAATATCTATCCGAATTTGTGTACCGCCCGAAATAGTGTTACTTGTGTACGTGATGTATCGTTCTCGGTATGCTTTTTATGTTCATGCATGTTTGTTTAAACCTCATAACAGATATAAAACATGTAATTGTTACACTGAAAATACGAGGAAAACTGCAATAATGTGTCTGTTTTATCATTTATTTCAAAAAATATCACAATAATAGATTTTAACATACAAGCCGGAAGTCCGAATAATGAGAACAAGGAAAGACTGGTTTCGGTACATAGAATCGTCTCCTTATATACACATGTAGCCATTAAATTACTAATCAGTAAATCACTCGCGAAATGCTCTTATCTAATTAAAAAGTGAACACACACTTTATTTTAATTATTGTTTTATTTTTATTAAAACCAATTAACCAACGTTATTTAATTAGAAAATCAACCGTGTTTAATTTATCGTAATTAACAGTAAACGAAGTTCACTAAACATAAATTGTATCCGTCTATTATCGCTTTTCAATCATAAATGTTCGCACCTTTAACAACCAACTTGATCTGTTTTCGCACTATGATCGAACTTGCTACAAACAAATACAACGCCGTCGATTACAATTAATACGGATCATCACCTTCGATTTAGCGAGGTTTAAATTCACACAAAAATGGATCTTCGGACCGTAAAAAGTACTCAAGTGAGCCGGGGTATTTGAGAAATAATATTCGAATAATCAAGGTTAAATTACATTGAATTATATAGGAGTTGTGTCGGGACCGGAAAATGTGCTCGAGTTACCGATGGTATTCGAATCACCGGTGTTCGAGCTATCAAAGTTCGACTGCATATTGTAATGTATAAACATTAAATGCGTACAATGTTCAATGATAAACAATTATCAAACAACAGAAAGTGATAAACAATCATCAAACAACAGAAAGTGATAAACAATCATCAAACAACAGAAAGTGATAAACAATCATCAAACAACAGAAAGTGATAAACAATCATCAACCAACAGAAAGTGATAAACAATCATCAACCAACAGAACTAACAACACAAAGAGACAATAAAACAAAAACAAATCGAATATCCGTTTTCTGTACTTGTTTTCTGTACACATTCTCTGGTTAAACAATATATATTTTTAACAAGTTAGTATCATGCTCTCATGTTAAGGACAAGGTATTATTTGTTAAACCAACATGCTCAGAATTGTCACATTAAAATGCCCATTCCTGCCCATAAAGAACTGGTTATGTCTGGTGGCTTCTCTATTTTTACCATATTTTCTCTAATAAAACCCCCATACTCTATACACCTCTCACTATTTTGGTAAGAAATGACATTTTAAAGATAAAATGGGATTTTTCTCAGGCTCTTATCCATCATTTTATTCAGCCAACTATTTTAATATAATTTATACATATCAGCAAAGAAGCGGATCAAGACGAAAATAAAACCTTATATTAAAATGAACTTTTTATTCAACACTGATACTAACTATCGCCCACCCCCAACTTCAAACTTCAAAATTCTTCGTGATGTTTTTTTTTTTGAGAGAAATATGCTATTATGCAGATATGAATTGTTGGGATATAATATAAAGCTGTCAGGCAAACTTGTTGATAACTGTTAATGAAGTAATGTGCGAATAATGTCAAAGCACATCAAAGCATGTAAACTTTCTTAGCAGTTATTGTGTATGATGTTATGTGATGTCGTGAAGCTAGACAAAGAATGAAAAAATTATCTTGAAACTTATAGTAGTTTTTTCTGTTTAGAAACGATCCAGTTTGCATGTCATTACATGTGATGTACATGCTCCAGTTCACACAACACAACATGCCATGTACATGCTCCAATTCACGTGACATTACATGACATTTTAGAGTGACATTAGATGCCATGTATATTTTCCAGTTCATGTACAATTACATGAAATGTAAAGTTTGTGTAACTTTACATGCTCCAGTTCACGAGAGATTAGATGTCACATACATGCTCCAGTTAGCATGACCTTGTGTCTTACCATCCTCTTTCTTCTTGCCCTCTTTACGATTTTCCGAATGTCGCTTCACGTCTCTCACTGTCTGGGACTTGGGCATGCTCTTGGGGATCAGACCTGAATATAAACAATGGCTCGTGTCTCAACATGGCGAGACCTGGAGCATGCCACCTCACGTGTATACATGGAACGTCTTAGGCCTATACTTGTCTTTAAATTGTCTTAGGGCTTACCCGAGGGAAATGATATGCAATGGAAATGGTAGAAAGGGAGAAGAGGAATATGAAACAGTCAGACTGGAGTGATGAAAGCGTCAATAAGCTGCATAGGAAAGGGGCAGGGAACATGAATGGGAGAGGATGGAAGTGATCATTCCGACAGTCAATTTCTAGCTCCGCCCTCTAATGTCCATGGGTCATTGGGTCCAGATCCCACAAACATTAGCTGAATGCTCCATTGTATTTTATAGCTGTTCGAGGGACTACATGTGCTTCTTACAGCTGTAAATACCTACTACATTTTTATTTGGTTCAAATCTCTGGTGGATATGAGCTTGACTGACTGATCGGAACTATGTATACTATAATGAGATTGGTTGGAAAGCCATGAAGATGGACCTCCTGCCTGTTCACTCAACTAACTACTGAAATATTCTGATCCAAGTTTATTCAGATGTCAAATTAATGTAACATGATTTGAAAAATGATTTAGTTTTCATGCATAACTAGGAAGTTAAATTGTAAAAATAATTAACCCGAACCAAAAAAAACCAGTAACAAGTAAAACTACTTATCCCAAGCCAAAAAAACAGTAAAAAGTAAGAATGCAATATCTGAATCTGCAGCTTACCGAAAAAGCGTTTGGTGTTGTCGTCTGCTTCTCCAATATCCCACTGGTCAGCACCGTCGGTCTCTACACCACTCTGTGACCATGATGACAGAAAAATAATTATGGCAATCATGTTTCGTTTATATGGCTAAATTAATTAAGGCTGCCTTTTCTTTAAAATGCTACCTTCAGATTCAACAAGCACGAAACATAGTATGGTCAATGTAGAAATATGATGAAGTAGATTCTAATCATAAGGAACTACTTTCATTCAGTCACAGGGAACTACTTTGACTGAGTCACAGAGAACTACTTTCATTCAGTAACAGAGAACTACTTTCATTCAGTCACAAAGAACTACTTTCATTCAGATGCAGAGAACTACTTTCGTTCGGTCACAGAGAACTACTACCATTCAGTCACAGAGAACTACTTTCATTCAGGCACAGAGAACTACTTTCATTCAGTCACAGAGAACTACTTTCATTCAGTCACATTGAACTACTTTCATTCAGTCACAGAGAACTTTCATTCAGTCACATTGAACTACTACCATTCAGTCACAGAGAACTACTTTCATTCAGGCACAGAGAACTACTTTCATTCAGTCACAGAGAACTACTTTCATTCAGTCACAGTGAACTACTTTCATTCAGTCACAGTGAACTACTTTCATTCAGTCACAGAGAACTCCTTTCATTCAGGCACAGAAAACTACTTTCATTCAGTCACAGAGAACTACTTTCATTCAGTCACAGAGAACTCCTTTCATTCAGGCACAGAAAACTACTTTCATTCAGTCACAGTGAACTACTAGTATTCATTACTTTCATACAGGATTGCATAAACCTGCGCAGGGCAAATTATAAGTTTGCAAGCATTCAAATTTTAAATTAAAAGTTACAATATGTATAGTGTCTTCATTGCCGAGTGATTAACAATGTTGCGTTGTAAACCTTCTCGTCTCTCACCGCTGTGGGTTCAAATCCCATTGGGAGCTAGACTTGTGAGGAAGTGTCGATTCATACGGATGGCGGGAGGTGTACAGTACAGTACCCAGGAAAAGTGGGAGGTCTGCCTCTAACACCAAAAAATCGACCTTGTATACAGACACATCATACCACTGAAGAATTATCAAAATAAAAACAAAGACTGCCTCACTTAATATAGTGTACCATGTGAAAAGTAATATTTCGTACCTCCAGTTGTGCCTGTGTCGTCTGCTGTAACATAGGCTGTGCAGGTGACGCGTGGAAAATCCGTTCATCTTCTCTGTGACTTGGACTCTGACAGGGAAGGTAATAATTTAAATTAACAACTTTTATTCATATTCTAGCATTGGATATAAATCTATCAATCTATTTTGAGTATTATGAGCAGCCTGTTTTTGGGGAAGATGTATGGGCGTAAATCGCTGATTAACGTAGTGTTTAGCAAGATCTTTAATGTGCACAGGGTATAGTTCTCCCAGCAAACAGGACCAACAACTTTACATACCCTCCAAGGGATGGCATACTTTCACAGTACCTTGCTTCAGTAAAAAAAAAGTGTGTTTGAAAAATCCGGGACGTCATCCCGACCGGAACTAAACCTGGGACCTCAAATATGCTAACCATTAAGTTACCACTACTTCGTTAAATTACTTAAGATGATTTTTTTACGAAGTATATGATGCTTTTTACCAGCACTCCAGTCACTACATCTCCAATAATGACCTCTGTATGTTCACTCACCACGGCCTTGAAAGCGCTGGCTCCTTCCTGACTGCGTGACTCAGTACCGGGTGGGGGACTACCATACAGCCTGCCCACACTGGAACTATAGGTGACCGGGTCTGGGCTCAACTCCCCCCTCTGCTGTCCCGGGATCAGCTGGTACGACGCCAGCAGGGCGGTCACCTGGGCCAGATCCTTGGACTCATTAGTATCTATGTCCGTCTCGTAATAATGGGAAGTGGGCGTCTTCTTTTCTGTTTGTTCATAACCTGAAATTCATTGAAAAAAACATTAAATCAGATGTTTATTTTAACCCTTAGCCAAGTTTAATAATATATAAGAGTTTTTAGCAAGTATAATAGCTGTCAAGTTCTTCTTTCAACCGATGTCATCATTAGATTTTTATTGGAGTATGCCAAGTATGACTTAGGCCTGCATAATGAACTCTTACCCTTTCATGAGGGTGAGGTGGGCATCTGTGAGTCACTGCCTGACTTAGGTCTGTGTAATGAACTCTTACCCTTGTATGAAGGTGAGGTGGGCATCTGTGAGTCACTGTCTGACTTAGGTTTGTGTAATGAACTCTTTAATACCATTGTAAGAGATCTCTGAGTCACTGCCTGACTTAGGTTTGTGTAATGAACTCTTACCATTGTAAGAGATCTCTGAGTCACTGCCTGACTTAGGTTTGTGTAATGAACTCTTACCATTGTAAGAGATCTCTGAGTCACTGCCTGACTTAGGTTTGTGTAATGAACTCTTACCATTGTAAGAGATCTCTGAGTCACTGCCTGACTTAGGTTTGTGTAATGAACTCTTACCATTGTAAGAGATCTCTGAGTCACTGCCTGACTTAGGTTTGTGTAATGAACTCTTACCATTGTAAGAGATCTCTGAGTCACTGCCTGACTTAGGTTTGTGTAATGAACTCTCCTTGTATGAGGGTGAGGTGGGCATCTGAGAGTCAATGCCTGAGTTAGGTTTGCGTAATGAACTCAACCTCGTGAGGTGGGCATCTGTGAGTCACTGCCTGACAAGTTTGTGTAATGAACTCTTACCCTTGTATGAGGGAGAGGTGGGCATCTGTGAGTCACTGCCTGACTTAGGCCTGCGTAATGAGCTCTTACCCTTGTATGAAGGTGAGGTGGGCATCTGTGAGTCACTGCCTGACTTAGGTCTGTGTAATGAACTCTTACCATTGTATGAAGGTGAGGTGGGTATCTGTGAGTCACTGCCTGACTTAGGTTTGTGTAATGAACTTTACCATTGTATTAAGGTGAGGTGGGCATCTGTGAGTCACTGCCTGACTAAGGTTTGGGTAATGAACTCTTACCATTGTATGAGGGTGAGGTGGGCATCTGTGAGTCACTGCCTGACTTAGGCCTGCGTAATGAGCTCATTATCCCCTGTAGTCTGGCTCCCTCCTCAGACAGGCCCTCCATGATGTTCTGCACCTTGGCCAGGTCCTTCTCCATCTTCATCTTGGTGCGCAGAGATTCACTCGACTGAAATAGTTTTGTAATAAGCTTAAGATTCGTACATACTCATGTTCACACATGCTGAACTAGCAGTCATCTGCTCTTCATAACTGAAAATTCATTGTTTTTTTGCATTTAAGTTTTTTACAGTAAAAATGAGATTATGAGATAGAGTTAACAAAACATTTTAATGAATGCTAAAACCAAGTAAAACATTTAAATACTGTAGGGTTAAATTCTTAGCTTCATTTCTTATGGCAATGTTGAAATTATAAAAATGTTTAATTACTAAAGTCAACTATATAATTTGTTGATCTGTTTGTTGTTATTCAAATTTATTCAATGACGCCTACCCTCAACGCTAATACAACCGTACATTTTAAGGACCCAGCCCTTACCAGTGATGGAGCACTCTTGCTGCGCGACACGTCTCCGTGAACCTTTGACCTGAGCAGGGCAACTTCGTGTTCCAGTTTGTTGTTCTCTGCCGTAGTTTCTTCGAGTTCCTGAAATTGATAATATAAAATATTTATCACATGATAGTGTGCCTCAGAGTAGCAAAACATGCATATGGCAGAAATCTAACAAGATCCTATTTATACTGATTTTGTGAAAGAAAGAGTTCCACAAAGTAGATTTTTTTGTCTGGCCTTAGAAGAAGATAGTGAGTGACACACAGGTATTACTTTAAATTGGCAGATAAAGCGTCAACATTTACGCTAATGTTTTATATTAAAAGTTTATCACATTCTTATATCTTCATCATTTTTTATTAAAATTCATTCAAACTTTGCATATGTCATCAGTATCATCCAGGTCACTCAGACTCACACATTCCATAACTCTGTGTTGCTATGGCCTTGTTTTGCTGACAAAACGGCAAAGACTCTTATATGGTTTTCATAATTGCACATGGTTAGGTAGCAATGAACAATTTCTTTGAATTTTTATTTTGATAACTTAACATGGTAGCAGTGAACAGTTTATTTGTGTTGTGATGCACACGCTAATGCACACATATCTGAAGAATTGTATTTCTGTGCTGATGTGTAATTCTAGCATGTCGTGCTACAAAGGTGAATATTTAATCAATTTATAACGCATGTCAAGGATTTGACCAGAACGAAGCGAGGTCGTCCACCTTGACTCAAAATACTTGATAGAAAGAACTGATGGTAAAAATTGGAGAAAGTGTCCGGTAAGGAAAAACTGTCGTGGAATGTTTACGTCTTTGTGACAACATTTTTTATTTTTTTTATTTTTTTTTTTTTAACATACGACTTGATGTTAAACTTTGTTCCCAGGTTCTACCCAGATATAATGCTGTTTTCTCTCAGCAGCTATTTTACACTTGCGTAAAAATCTTGCTTGTTTTAAAACACTTTAATCTAAAATGTATTTAGGTTATAACTTCAACATTTAATTTCTAGACAGCAATAAAGGCTAGACATTTATGGGGACTTTAATACCTGTATACATCAAATAGCATCGATAAGATTATGTTAACTTATAAAAGAAATAGAAGTCCTTGAAGAAATTTTTTCTTAGGCAGACAATAATTATCCCTACCCGTAACAGACGAAGCAATATCCCACTAATAAACTTTTAAAATGAATTCATACAAGAGATGAGAACTACAAAACGACTGAATGTTCCTCCAAAGTGCAGCAAGTAAGATCAAAGGCCAGCAGACTGTCCTACATAAAGATAAATCTCTTGGACTATGTCTAGGACACGCGTAATATATTGTGACAACTTTACCTTGGATGCCTCGGCCAGCTGCTGTAATACATGGGACAACTATTGTATGCGCGTATAAGCGTTTGTTTATCCTCGTGTTATTGCACTGGGCATTTTAGCGAGCAGACCTCGATTTCAAGTCTCATCCGAAGGACTGGTAAGAACGTAGGGAATACTTTTAAAATATTTTGATAACCCAAATTCGGTCCTGGCTGGGATTGAACGCGCGACCCCTGGGTTACTAACTATTACACCACAGTGCTACTCATACAACTCTTGTAATACATTGCAACAACCTTACCTTGGATGCCTCTGCCAGTTGCTGTAATACACGAGACAACTCCTTCTCTATGGTACGTTGTTGATGTATCAGTTTTTCTAGTTCATGATGGTTTGTACAGTTAGCATCTTGTTTCTTTAACAGACCTCCCAATGCTTTCTCCAACAATTCCTGCATTACAATATAAACCAGGTATTTGACTATGAAATGTATTTAAACTGGTAAAGCAGTCACTAGGCCAAGAGAACTATGCAATTCCAATATCATGCTAAAACAATTAGGGTACATGAAATGGGTTTTTATGATATGTTATATTGGGACAGCAATCTCAGAGAGAGATAAGATAAAGGATGAAGTTTGCCATGAGACATGCCTCCAGCAGAGAGTGAACCTGGTGGTCTTGACTCTATTGTGCAAGGTCTTATCCACTGAGATACCGAGGCTGGGTACATTAAGTAGGCTGAATTTGATTTTTTCTTTGTATTCTTGTCTCTTCTCAAATCAACACAGGCTTTTGACTCAGAATTTACCCAATTTATGATAAAACTCGAGTACACATCAATATCTATACACATCTGCATTTTACTCCGACGAACAAATATGTATCATCACACAGAAAACATAGGGATAGACTAGTAACCTGAACCATGTAATTATTCTATCTTGGACTATTAAACGGTACAGCAATATGATTTCATAAAATAGTATTAAACAATAATAAATCTTTAAAATCTTTAAAATCACATAAATATGTTTTGGCATTACTTAATTTTTAGGGTAGAAGAACAAAAGGGATGTATCAGACTTATTAACCCTTTAAACATTCCAAACTGGCTTCAACTGGTTTATGTCACAACTGCACATAATCTTCAAACGAGTGTGATGCAGTATCCATAGATAAAACAACACACAAATATTCAACTGAGTAACGTACCCTGTCCTCCCTGAGACTCGTCACTTGGAACGACTGTTCCTGGATGATCCTGTCCAAGTCATATAAACGATCAAGTTTCTCCTGTAACAGACACACAACCATGTGACAGTTTCAGCACAGTACTATTTCATCTCTTAAAGGGACAAACATCAGTCTTGAGTGTAGTAATCTGATTTATTTATTCAATGTCAAGCTAATCAGGGAAATATGGAAGTTATTGTTTTTTCCTTCTTGTTTTTTTTACTAAATGAGTGATCCATTACACTCAACTATTTGCCTACACCAAACTGCAATCGAGCAGAAAAGAACTGCTTAACTTCAACATGTTTTTTCCAGAAGCGTATTGCTATGTGTCCCTTTAAAAATCAAGAAATTATTATCAGGTAAGAAGGCAAATTAACTAACTGCGCATTTACTTTTCAATACCAGTCCCAATTTAGACATCAAACCATAGACAGAATTGTCTCACCATACTGTACACATCTAGATTCCAATTATACTACTAAAATATGGTCAAGTTGTTTTAACAACATTGCCTTGCTTTTAACAAGCAATGCAACTGTGCCTAGCACGTGTCTTTTGTCACCACTACTATACTCTTTCAGGCATGTTTTTGCCCCTGACTTTAATCCGGTCTTTTAAGAAAGTATCAAAGTAAGAAAGCACCAAAAATATAAAAGCCACCACTGAAAAGGTTGAAGAATAATGGCGATGTATAAAACCGTTATCCAAAACTTAAACATTGACCATGCTCAGAGGGACTGGCCCAAGGGAAGGAGGGTGTGCATTTGATTTGTTTTGTATGATGTTTTACGTCATTTTCAACACATGTAAGGTTATATATGACAGTTGATTTTTTTTGTGGTGGAAGTGACCACCCACTTTTCCTGGGTAGAACCAGTACTGTACACCTCCCGCCATCCGTAAGAATCCACACTTCCTCACTTACAAGTCGAGCACCCAGTGGGATTCGAACCTGCAGCAGTGAGAGGAGAGAAGGTTTACAACGCTAAGTCGTTGTGTGCATTTGAAAAGGTTTTACTAACTACTACAATGGTTAATATGAATTGTATCCATAAAACAAGTGGTGATTTTAAATTGGTATGACAAGCAGGCTTGGCAAGAATCATAATTTTAATTAACAAGTATAGAGATCGCTATAAAGATGACAAATAATATTTCTTTGTCCAGTGACCTTGAATGTAGTTTGTAAGGTGACCTTGAATGCGACCTTGAATGTAGATAGTCAGTGTTGTCTCCCATCTGAACCAAGAGGAGATAAATCTCAAAGAACCAGAACTAAGACAAGCTATATGCGCTGAGACTTTATTACAAACAAAAGGCAGAAATGTCCAAGGATTCCTATTAGGTATGTATTCATCCCTGGGTGAAGAAGATTGTTTACTGGTTCTTTTGGTGGTGTATTAGGTGAGAAAAAGAACCTGCAACTACTCAAAGTGTGTTAGAAAAGGATAATTAGATGTGTGGGTAGACAGAAGTTGGAACAATTGGAACATATTGGTGTTTGTAGCCTCGTACAAAGTGCAGAGTTACTATTGAGTATATGTGGATAATCCTCAACATTGCCATATTATTTCAGCATATGAATTGTCCTCTGGCAGGATAGAGTTATCTCGCATATGGGAAGTTTAGAACATCAAGTGTGTTGCCACAATTAGACCAGCAGGTTTGTTACCCATATACGACGGTGTTTGTAGCCTCTAACAATAAATTATACATAAAAGTGCAGATCCACTGTCCTCTAGTAGCCAAACTCAAAACATAATCCATACACCAAACTACAGTATAACTAAAGATTTTCAAATCTGATCTAAAACAATACCTCATATGCTTGTGACTGAAAATGAATTCAAAACAAATCTTTTTACTTTTAACCTCTGATCTAGGCCACCACCACCATTTTTTTTAAAAGTCTTAATTCAGGAGTTACAGGTATTTCATTTTGGTTGTTCCTTCAAAAATGTCAAAATGAGCATCTCAACTTTCAAATGGTTTTTAATCTCTGACATATATAATAACACTCAACTTTTTTCACACATTATTTCAGCAGAGATGTCAACGTAGTCGGATGGCACTCCAGTTTTGTATAAAGTATGTACTTATTTTTCATGATGATGATGATGAAAAATAGTTTTATTTTTTAAAAATATGTTTCCACTTCTTTATAAATTACAAATTTAATATGTTCGCATCTTATAATTTACATTTCATGTTCAACATAAGAAAGTAAACGGACAATATAAAGTAAATCTAAAAATTTAATTGTAAGAAATAAAGTTTGAATGCTCAAAGTTGGCCTGCTGTAGTGCTCAGTACATTACCTCAAGATCCGCCTGCTCCTTGGTGAGCTGTCGTACGTCATCCTCAATCTCCTGGACAATACGGTCCTCTTGGTTTCGACGAGAAAACTCCAGCATCTTCTTTGGTGGAGAGTACTGCTCAGGGGATAATAGGTGCTGTAATATATATAAAGCTCCTTCATGACAACGATGATCAAATAGGTATCTATGGCGATGCTGTCTTCAACTCCAGTATGGGTGAATATTAAAAAAATATCAAATGTTGTTAACATATAAAGAATGCAGGACATTTGCTTGAATTTAACAGCATTAATGAATAATTGAAAGTTTAAAGGGGCTATCATTCCACCAGTAGGAAAAGAAACTATAGGTTTTATTTGTTTTAGAGCACATTAAAGCAGACGCCAACTTCAGCAATCTGTCACACATCATAAATAATCCCATTTTGAGATAACATAGATGGACATATGAAAGTCAGAAAATACAGTCAGAGACAGAGACTTACCTTTCTGTACTCGGTAGCCAACATGAGGTTGTCCCCGCCATACAGACTGCCCATAGTGACCATGTTACACACCAGGTTTACCAGGGGCTTGTATACCTCCAACTGTGAAAAGTTAAATGATTTTAGTTTTTGTTTCAACAGACTTAGTCTGCAAGAGGCCTCTCATAGGCTGTACCGGTCACATGATGTAGGTACAAACAACTTGTACTGCTATAATATTCGGCACGTGCAACCTGGACAAGGCAAATTAGCCTTCGGCCACCTTGCAAAAGGTGGCGATCACCTACCATGTTTGCATCAACACAGAAAACCCATTCGGACCAATTCTGATAAGGACAATTCCTGACAAATGTTTAACAACACTGATTTAAACTGTCAAAGTATACAGCTGTTTGGAAATACTTCTGAGATTTTACTAACACTTTCATGAAGAATAAAATTTACCAAAAAATATCTAGCAATATCAAATTCAGATGTCATTTTAATAATTTTATTTACAATTATGTTTTCAAAAGCATTTGGCATTTCTGAATACATCTGCATAGATGTTTTCCATGGCATAGCATAGCATAGTATAGTTTGTACCTTCATCTCTGCTTCGTCCAGTTTATGTTTCAGCTCCATGTACTGCCTGTGTTGTGCCTCCTTCTCCGCGTCTATTGGTCGGCCTTCATTTTGTCTGAAAATTAACAACAAAAATATTCAACCACCAACAAGCAATTAATTAACCTTCCTTCAGAAGGTCTTCCTAATACAATGTAACTGTCAAAGGTACTTCATTACCCAAACTATCTCTCATAATACAGGACCACAGTTGGTGATGGGTTCAAGAAACAGCCAACTGTCATTCCCCACAGAGGGTAGATATCCCACAAAGGAGACTTGAAATTGAATACTATGTTTTTGAGTTGAATTAGGATCAATTTTACTATTTTCTATAGTAGAATTCTGTGGCCCGTTATTGGCCGATGTTTGTAACTTACAATTTTCTATAGTAGAATTCTGCGGCCCGTTACTGGCCGATGTTTGTAACTTACAATTTTCTATAGCAGAATTATGCGGCCCGTTATAGGCCGATGTTTGTAACTTACAATTTTCTATAGCAGAATTCTGCGGCCCGTTACTGGCCGATGTTTGTAACTTACAATTTTCTATAGTAGAATTCTGCAGGCCTGTACTGTTCTATGTTTTTCCTGATGCCATCTCTCTGTTCATTCAACTCCGCTTTATCTCGCCTCAACTGAATCAGCAGTAACACCAACTCGTCATGCTAAAACAGAAATGTCATATGAATACATAGGTTAATGTATGTATGGGGTTTAATGTCACTATTACCACCCTGTCATATCATGATGGTGTCCACCTGTAGCAGTGAGCTGCCACACTGGTATACCACACCGCAGACATCACACTGATATACCACAGCGCAGACACCACACTGGTATACCACACTGCAGACACCACACTGGTATACCACACCACAGACACCACACTGGTATACCACACTGCAGTCACCACACTGGTATACCACACCGCAGACACCACACTGGTATACCACACTGCAGTCACCACACTGGTATACCACACCGCAGACACCACACTGGTATACCACACTGCAGACACCACACTGGTATACCACACCGCAGACACCACACTGGTATACCACACCGCAGACACCACACTGGTATACCACACTGCAGACACCACACTGGTATACCACACCGCAGACACCACACTGGTATACCACACCGCAGACACCACACTGGTATACCACACTGCAGACACCACACTGGTATACCACACCGCAGACACCACACTGGTATACCACACCGCAGACACCACACTGGTATACCACACCGCAGACACCACACTGGTATACCACACCGCAGACACCACACTGGTATACCACATTACAGACACCACACGGGTATACCACATTACAGACACCACACGGGTATACCACATTACAGACACCACACTGGTATACCACATTACAGACACCACACTGGTATACCACATTACAGACACCACACGGGTATACCACATTACAGACACCACACTGGTATACCACACCGCAGACACCACACTGGTATACCACACCGCAGACACCACACTGGTATACCACACCGCAGACACCACACGGGTATACCACATTACAGACACCACACGGGTATACCACATTACAGACACCACACTGGTATACCACACCACAGACACCACACTGGTATACCATACCGCAGACACCACACTGGTATACCACACCGCAGACACCACACTGGTATACCACACCGCAGACACCACACTGGTATACCACACCGCAGACACCACACTGGTATACCACACCGCAGACACCACACTGGTATACCACACCGCAGTCACCACACTGGTATACCACACCGCAGTCACCACACTGGTATACCACACCGCAGACACCACACTGGTATACCACACCGCAGACACCACACTGGTATACCACACCGCAGTCACCACACTGGTATACCACACCGCAGACACCACACTGGTATACCACACCGCAGTCACCACACTGGTATACCACACCGCAGACACCACACTGGTATACCACACCGCAGACACCACACTGGTATACCACACCGCAGTCACCACACTGGTATACCACACCGCAGACACCACACTGGTATACCACACCGCAGACACCACACTGGTATACCACACCGCAGACACCACACTGGTATACCACACCGCAGTCACCACACTGGTATACCACACCGCAGACACCACACTGGTATACCACACCGCAGACACCACACTGGTATACCACACCGCAGACACCACACTGGTATACCACACCGCAGTCACCACACTGGTATACCACACCGCAGACACCACACTGGTATACCACACCACAGACACCACACTGGTATACCACACCGCAGACACCACACTGGTATACCACACTGCAGTCACCACACTGGTATACCACACCGCAGACACCACACTGGTATACCACACCGCAGACACCACACTGGTATACCACACCGCAGACACCACACTGGTATACCACACCGCAGACACCACACTGGTATACCACACCGCAGACACCACACTGGTATACCACACCGCAGACACCACACTGGTATACCACACCGCAGACACCACACTGGTATACCACACCGCAGACACCACACTGGTATACCACACCACAGACACCACACTGCAGTCACCATACTGGTATACCACACCGCAGACACCACACTGGTATACCACACCGCAGACACCACACTGGTATACCACACCGCAGTCACCACACTGGTATAGCACACCGCAGACACCACACTGGTATACCACATTACAGTCACCACACTGGTATACCACACCGCAGTCACCTTTTACCGACACCGTGTTGACTAGTTCTAGCACTGCCCTTTATACTGCCCTTTATACGTGTCAAGCAAAGGAGCTACTAGTATGTTTTTACGAAATCTTTGGGGGGACCTTGTCGAGGACTGAATCCACAACCTCCGGCACGCGAGGCGGATACTCCACCACTATGCAAACACCGCGGTGCACATACGCTAGTATGAAGCTATACTGTTCATATTTATGATAATGATCTACAAATCATCCCTATCCCTGTGAGTCGCATGAATGGTAGACAACTCCGCTAGTGTCTGGCAGTCAAGGATTCAACTTGGGATGGGTTTCGAGTCCAATTTTTGCGTTTGTTGTTATTAACAAACATTCCTTTATACGACCAACTGTCCTATTGTATGCATTAAAAACACAATCAGCTGTTGAGTGAGTCTACAAGTAACTTGCCAGGAATTTTTCAAAGCATGTTGCCTTTATCAGAGAAAATATTCTTCAGATTGTATCCTTATACCTGACCCCTATATGTATGGGTAGTTTGTCACAAACACACTTGATTTACATAAGAAAGAGGCTACTGATTCTATATATTGTGTTTTAAACTTATTTGAGCTAATCAAAAATGAAATAAATGAAATGTGTTACATGTCTTTTCAAAATTAAGGCATGTTGCAAAAGCATTTTGGCTGTGAAGGCATGTTAAATGCGACATGCCTTAATAGCCTGGGGAGAACACTCGTATACAGCAACTCTAAAGGGTAAAGCAGTCAAACACAGCAACATAGCTTAGTTATATCAGCATGATAACATACCATTTAAACGACAAATCTGCGCTGAATTCAAACACAGACAAATATTTCTCAGTATAAACGAATACTTACTGTTTTGCCCAGCAAATCCCCCGCAGATATGCTCATCCTGAGGCGAGGCCCATTGAGGGGAAATACCTTCATAGGGAGCGCTGTCTCCTGTATAATATATAACATAAAACACATCAGGATTGGTCTGACTTTAAACAAAACTATATATAACAATAACAGACAAATTATACATAGATACTAAACATTTAACCTTAAAAACAGGCGGAGTACACCTTCGAATTATTTGCATGAAACTTACAAAAGCAAGGAGAGTGCTTTCAAAATATATAGGTCCATTAACAAGGCTCAAGCCAGGTCCAAATTACAGGGAGAAGTTTTGCCCACATGAAGGAGGTTCTAAATCATTTTCAAGTTTTTCTTCTTTATATCAGAAACTTCTCTTTCCAGACACAGAGAAGTCATTAGTTTGAGAGAGAAGTTTATGCACATTCTCCCAGTTGCATATGCCCTGCATTACAGCATTTATCAAATATATAGAGGTCCATGAAAGTGTTTATATAATAACTTACAATGACTTGTGAATCTGGCATATCTGGCTCTTCTCTCACTGTGTGAATACCTGGTGCCGACCTCATATCTCTGTGACCTTGACCTCTGTGACCTTGACCTTCATGATGCTGCTGCACTGGTAATGTATCTGCAACAAATCAACACTAAATGCTCACATGCAACTTTGTTTTTACAATCAAAGGACAATAAAACTCATTTTTAGTTTTAATTCTCAGAAAATTGTTTCTTAAATATTTATGTTTAACGGTCATCAACATATTTAAAATTATTGACTCGTAGGACAGCTTAATCTATATGAAGTGCAAAATTTATTTCTTCTTACTTTAACATGTAATTCGGACAGTAAAAAATATAATGTCCAGATTATACAAATGATGAAGAATAAATAAACCATTTTATCTGAACAGTATAGGTATAGTGCGATTTTAGCTATGAATAAAAAACAAATGAGTTAAACTAATTTATATAATACAGATAAACTTTGAAAAAAGTCTTAACTATTTTGGAAAAGAATACAACATAATATATCTCGTATGTAACGTTAACAACTAGATTTGATCACTACAAAATAATAATTTATATATTAAAACATTTTCAAAAGTTTTTTATGCTACATATTATACTTTCTAATGTTATGTTCTAAATTAGTTTACATGCAATATACTGCTTCACCTACTTGATATTTTGACATAAGAAATATGTCCAAACAACTCTTAATCATGATTATAAATTGCTCTGAGTTTAAAATTACCACCACCTCCATAACCCAACCACCATAACCATGACAACACAATACCTTGTTTCCTGGGCAACCTTGACTGAGACATTTGTGAACTAGCAGCAGACAATCTTTTCACATCTGTTTGATCTTGATCCATGTATCCTGGGTGCTTGTTGTAATCTCCTGACTGACCCTGACCAGGATAACTCTGTATAGAGCCCTCTCCACTTGGAAATCGCTGTAAGGAGTTGCTTCCCGCTGACAATGGTCGGAATGCTGACCTCCGCTGATTTGTATCATCATTATCCTCACCAACACGTAAATTTGAGTCTGATGCAACACTTGGTGGGGAAAGATTAACGTAACTATTTATAACTGGCTGTATATGCGGTGCTTCTATAGAGTGGGGGCCCTGTTCATGATAAATTGACGGCATCGACTGAGCGTGATCCGGTAAACTCCGCAGACGGAAATCTTTCTCGCCCGTCAATCCAGTCACGTTTCTCGATGGCAATGTTCGCGGAGTACGCACATCCATGTCTGACATAATTCTATTTTTATCTCTCTGAGGATCAGCATTCTTGTCATATTTGCCAAGACCATAAAATTCACTTATTCGATCGTTTCTGTCCTCATTTGTGAGTGTATTGTCACTGCCAGTGTTGTCACTGGAAAGCTGTGACACGTGATAGCTTTGACCATAATCAGTGGGTGGTGACAGATAAATGTCTCTAGCCTCGTGACTAACTAGTGGGGGCGCTGTGCTAGAGGGAGCTAAATCTAGAAGAGAAATACACAACACTCAGTAACACATGCACACAACAGCATGCCATAGCAACACTGTAACTATAGCAACACATCGTGGAGGCTCAAATCAAATACTGACAAATAAATGTTTATGACAACAATGCATAACATATGTCTGACACATTAGCAGAAAAAAACTTACAACACAGCTGGTTGTTGTTAGACTTCATTTTTGCTATGCAAAATAAAAGCAATAAAAGAAGATCCTAATCAGCGATATCCAAATGGGAGAGAAATAGATAACAGACATAGTATTCGACACATGAAAAGTTTCATAAAAATATTTAAAATATGATCTAGAAACATAAATAAATTATCAAAACACCGCAAGGACACTATGTTGATATATTCACCAAGTTTCATAAAGATTCTTTCAGCAGATTGTTTTTTGAGCTATGCATTGGAAACAAATATTTTGATAAATATACTTAATTTCAACAAACCCCACCAAATAGTGATATTAGAATGTTCTACATAGCAAAAAGCACCAACTAGGTTGAAACGTGTAGCAAGTTGAAACGTGTAGTTTGGACAAATGCCAAAAATATTGATATAAAATAGTTGTATATATCAAAGGCATAGCAAATCCACTAGAGATTTTCTATGATGTTTCCACAAAATGCCAAATATCAAAACTATCTTGTTTCCACAAAAATGCCACTCAAAAGGCACCACAAATCCACTAGGTTGACATGTGACAGTGTACCAAGCTTCATGAAGATAACTTAACAACTTAACAACTTAACGGTATAGATACTGTGTGGAAATCAAATTTAACATATTCTCGTAACATCATTGTCTAAATTGTACTCTCAAAACAGAAAAGAATAACTTTAAGGCAATGTCAACATCAATTATACATGTCACAGTTGATTACACGCCTGGTGTTATTCAAAACAGATGTAGAAATAAAGTTTATTTAAATGCTTTAAAAGTCATACAACTGCTGATATTATTAGTTAGATATCATACATGTCATAAGGTGACATATTTACACAAATAGGCATAAATTAACCAGATTAGAAGAAAACAAAGAACATGCCTCAACCCAATTTAGTTTCAACAAATTCACACAAGAATCACTTCACAAAAAAAACAAGTATTAAATACATGTCAGATTGATAAAACAGTGCCAGTCATAAAACAATGTAAAGTTGTGTTGTTTATTATTACAGAAATGTTCATGCATTAATCTACTTATTCTAGCCTACAGTGGTTCTTGAGAAACATTTATTTAAACCTGAATAATTTATTTATATTGAATAAAATACAGAGGACCATTCAAAATGTACCAAACTAATCTCCATCAATGTGCCTCCATCAATGTAGCCTCCATCAATGTAGCCTTCATCAATGTAGCCTCCATCAATGTAGCCTTCATCAATGTAGCCCCCATCAATGTAGCCTTCATCAATGTAGCCTCCATCAATGTAGCCTTCATCAATGTAGCCTCCATCAATGTAGCCTTCATCAATGTAGCCTCCATCAATGTAGCCTCCATCAATGTAGCCTCCATCAATGTAGCCTCCATCAATGTAGCCTCCATCAATGTAGCCTCCATCAATGTAGCCTTCATCAATGTAGCCTCCATCAATGTAGCCTCCATCAATGTAGCCTTCAAGGGCCACTCAAAATGTACTAATCTCCATTGATATACATAAGCCTAGAAAGAGAGGAGTTCCAATTAACAGAAGCTCTAAGTCAAGAAGACATGGTGAGTTACCAATAACAAAATGTTTATTTTTATTTTTTGCATGACATTTTAATATTTCATATTTTCTGGTTTCACATTTTAAATGCACCCCTATCATGCTGGCATATGGTTTAAACTTGACAACAGGAGAATGGATTTAAAGTTTAGCTTTTTAGCAACTTAGCTAAAGTAAGAAATGTTAAAACCAACATGACATCTACACACATGGCTTCATCACACTATACCAACCTGGTCTCCTTGGTTGCTGGAGTTGTACGCCTGAGTTGTCGTCTGGATACCGCGACCTTGGTTCGGCTGAAGCATGCGACCTCTGTGACCTTTGTGAGTGTTGGGATCGAGGACTGTCCTGTTAAGTAGAATAGAAACAGTTTGAACAGCCATGTTTTGTGTGCGAGACATTCAATGTTAAAATTCATAAAATTACAAATAGTAGCGATTAAGATGGGTCAGAAGATCAGCCATTGGCTATAATTCTCAGTCTTTATAATGACACAGCAAACTGCATTCTTATTCGGCATGGCATAATGAAGTTCTATATGAAAAATCATAGCAACAACGCGGTAACTAAAATATTATTTAAACTGCTATGTGGCTAACAACACCTTAGGGTGATTCTATTAAAACATACCCGCCGGACCCAAGGAAGGCAAGTAAATAAACATATATGGGTGAACCCTATTTTCTAAAACCTGGTTCTTAAAACTCAATTTTGCATCTATGGGTGGGTGTTCAATTTCAAAAGTGGCTTCCTGCGATCCCATGTATGTTTTAATGGAATAACCCTTGTAAAGGTAATAAATATAGGTTTATGAAATGATTTTCAAAACAAAATGATTTACAAAAACTAAGATAATATTGCACACAAAACTGTTATACAACCAATAATGTTTACAAAGAATCTTAAGTCACTTATGCTAATGAAAAAGAAACCACACGCAATTATTCAACACAGCAGACCTGCGGCAGGGGTGGTAGAGATTCTCTGGTGGGGGTGGGGTAGTTGAAGAATGCCGGCTGTTTCATGCGTACCTCCAAATTCTTCTCCGCTACTATCATTTCGTGCCGGGTTTTTGGAGTATGAGTTTGGGCAATATCTGCCACAAACCTCTCTCTCATCTCAGCAGGGAGGGGTGGTCGTGTTGGCAACTCAGGAGGGTTGTCTGGCAGAGAAAAACTCAAAATTAGAAAATGTTATTTATGTTTTCCTAAAATCGAGTTCTGACTATGTCCAATGACTAAATATTCAACTTGTAGTAGGGGAAAACTTAAGGGAATCCTCTGTTAATTGGTCACCAAAGAACAGGTGAAGTCACAAAAACATGGATAGGTCACCAAAGGGATGAAGAGGTCACCAAAAGGATGGAGAGGTTGCCAAAGGCATGAAGAGCAACACCAAGACAGGTTACCAAAGGCATGGAGAGGTCACAAAAGGGATGAAGAGCATCACCAAGAGAGGTTACCAAAGGTATGGAAAGGTCACCAAAGGCATGGAGAGGTCACCAAAGGCATGGAGAGGTCACAAAAGGGATGAAGATATTACCAAAGACATGGAGAGGTCACCAAAGGCAAGGAGAGGTCACCAAAGGGATGGTTACAAAGGGATGAAGAGATTACCAAAGGGATGGAGAGGTCACCAAGGCATGGAGAGGTCACAAAAGGGATGGTCACAAACGGGATGAAGAGATTACCAAAGGGATGGAGAGGTCACCAAAGGAATGGAGAGGTCACAAAAGGGATGAAGAGATTACCAAAGGCATGGTGAAATCACCAAAGGCATGGAGAGGTCACCAAATACATGGAGAGGTCACACAAGGAATAAAAAGATTACCAAAGGTATGGAGAGGTCATCAAAGGCATAGAGAATTGGAGAATGTATCAAAGGGATGGAAAGGTGATCAAAGGCATTGATAATTTGCCAAAGGGATGAAGAGCACCACCATGGTATGGAGAGGTCACAAAGGGGATAAAGAGATAACCAAAGAGATGAAGGTCATCAAAGGCATGAAGAACACCACCTAGAGAGATCACCAAGGAATTTAGGGGTCACCAAAGGGATTTTGTATTCATCAAAGGGATGTAGAGATTACCTAAGGCATTGAGGTCACCAAAGACATGGAGGGGTCACCAAAGTGATGGAGAGATTACCAAAGGCAGAGAGAGGTCACTAAAGGGATAAAGAATAAATAAGATGTTTTAGTAGAAATTCTAGTAATGGTCCATCAAGACAGGTGGCCTCTTATATAGGTGAAACTGTACTCAGATAGCATTATTGGATAAAACTAATCTTTTAATAGGTGATCTCAACAGTGGTTTGACTGTACTGAAGATAAGATCTATCACATAACAAATCTCTTTTTTAATTTTCTCCAATTGTAGCATGCAACATGAGTAAAAATAATTTGCATCAAATGTGTAATTTGCTTACCTCTGACTTGAGATTCATCGTAAACATTGACATAGGTATGTGGTATGTCCACATACAGGTCTGGCCGTTGATGTTGTTGTTGTTGTGATGGAGATGTGTGGCTGGACTGGGATGTAGGTGAGAGTGTTTTGCCTCCACCCGAGTCTGACAAGTTCTGATCTGTTAACAACATACGGTAACAGTATACAATGATATAATACTTCTAACTAGAAAACAAGCTGCTTCTATTCCGCGATTACTGGAAAAAGGAAAGTATAACAATGGCATGACATGCTTACATACACAATGTCTGCAAATGCATATTCCTTGCTTTATATGAAAACACATTTATTTTACTTCAAGATCATTTAAGTCATTTGTAATAAAAGTGTTTCACTTTGTAACTGCTACACCGACGGAGACCCGCCGCCCGGTACCCGTCCACAGCTAAGTGGTGGGTCCAAAGGTCTTTCGTTCTGTTAATGGGACCAATACTGACCAATAATAAGCAAGTTGCTGCTTCATTACCAGAGTAATATTTTATAAATTGATGCACTAAGGAGTTATCCCCCTTGATTATCCAACATTTTAAAATAGAAAAAAAATCCATTTTGCCATCAGTTGTAAATACAGTCTAACCTCGATAGCTCGAACACCGGTGATTCGAATACCATCGGTAATTCGAACCCTATTTCCGTTCCCGACACAACTCCTATATAATTCAATGTAATTTAACCTCGATTATTCGAATATTATTTCTCGAATACCCTGGCTCGCTCGAATACTTTTTACGGTCCGAAGATCCATTTTTGTGTGAATTTAAACCTCCCTTAATCGAAGGTAATGATCCGTCGCCATGCGACGTCGGCCATATTAATTGTAATCGACGCGTTTGTATTTGTTTGTAGCAAGTTTGATCATAGTGCGAAAACAGATAAAGTTGGTTGTTAAAGGTGCGAACATTTATGATTGAAAAGCGATAATAGACAGATACAATTTATATTTAGTGAACTTCGTTTACTGTTAAAACACGGTTGATTTTCTAATTAAATAATGTATGTTGACTGGTTTTAATAAAAATAAAACAATAATTAAAATAAAGTGTGTTCACTTTTTAATTAGATAAGAGCAATTCCCGAGTATGTTTATTGAACTTCGTTTACTGTTAATTACAATAAACACGTATTTGTATTTTCAGTGTAACAATTACATGTTATATATCCGTTATGAGGTTTAAACAAATATGTATGAACATAAAAAACATACCGAGAACAATACATCACGTACACAAGTAACACTATTTCGGGTGGTACACAAATTCGGATAGATATTTTGGTTTTTATCGTTACCTCGATGCCTCGAAGCCACCGATAGCTCGAACATATCCCTATGGTCCCGCTGACTTCGAGCTATCTAGGTTCGACTGTATTTTTAAAAAGATATTTAGTTAAACACAAAACAAATACTTCTTAAGCGTTACAGACCCATATTAATTAACAACTACAATTTAATACAACAAACAAGAGGCCCAAGAGGGCCTGTGGACGCTCTACTGGCTAAAGATAAAGTTTATGCACAAGGGGCCATAACTCTTTTAAATATCGTTCAACCAGAACATGGTGATGACATAGGCAACTAGGCTTGGTACTGATTGTCCCTGACAAGTTCCATTGAAATCCAGCCAGAGATTCAGGAAAACTAGTCTGTACAAAGTTAGTGTATTAAAACTTTTAAAGGGCCATAACTCTGCCAAAATTCATTCAACCAGAACATGGCAATGATAGTTGCAACTAGGCTTGGTACTGATCATCCCCATCAAGATTCGTTAAAATCCAGTAAGGAGTTCAGAACAGACTAATCTGGTTTCTCTATTAAAACCTATAAAGGGCCATAACTCTGACAAAAATCATTCAACCCGCATATGGCGATGATATGCAAAACTAGGCTTAACTAGTGACCTAGTTTTTGACCCCATACCCATTTTCGAACTTGACCAAAATATAATTAAGACAACATTTCGACAAAGTTTCATCAAGATCGGGTCAAAAATATGGCCTCTAGAGTGTACTAGTGACCTAGTTTTTGACCCTGTGTGACCCTGTGTGACCCATTTTCGAACTTTAGCAAGCTATAATTGAGACAAATATTCTGACAAAATTGCATGAAGATCGGGTCAAAAATATGGCCTCTAGAGTGTACACACGGTTTTTCCAAAGTTTGACCTAGTGACCTAGTTTTTAACACCATGTGACCCATTTTTGAACTTGACCAAGATATAATTAAGACAAACATTTTGACAAAGAGTGTACACAAGGTTTTTCCAATATTTGACCTAGTGACCTAGTTTTTAACCCCATGTGACCCATTTTCAAACTTGACCAAGATATAATTAAGACAAACATTCTGACAAAGTTGCATCAAGCTCGGGTCAAAAATATGGCCTCTAGAGTGTACACAAGGTGTTTCCAATATTTGACCTAGTGACCTAGTTTTTAACTTCATGTGACCCATTTCCGAACTTGATCAAGATATAATTAAGATAAACAATTTGACAAAATTTCATCAAGATTGGGTAAAAAATATGACCTCTAGAGTGTACACAAGTTTTTTCAAGTATTTGACCTAGTGACCTAGTTTTTGACCCCACATGACCCATTTTTGAACTTGACCGAGATTTCATTTAGACAAACATTCTGACAAAGTTTCATCAAGATCGGGTCAAAAATATGGCCTCTAGAGTGTACACACGGTTTTTCCAAAGTTTGACCTAGTGATCTAGTTTTTAACACCATGTGACCCATTTTTGAACTTGACCAAGATATAATTAAGACAAACATTTTGACAAAGCTTCATCAAGATTGGGTCAGAAATACGGCTTCTAGAGTGTACACAAGGTTTTTCAAGTATTTGACCTAGTGACCTAGTTTTTAACCCCATGTGACCCATTTTCAAACTTGACCAAGATATAATTAAGACAAACATTCTGACAAAGTTGCATCAAGCTCGGGTCAAAAATATGGCCTCTAGAGTGTACATAAGGTTTTTCCAATATTTGACCTAGTGACCTAGTTTTTGACCCCACATGACCCATTTTCGAACTTGACCGAGATTTCATTGAGACAAACAATTAAGATAAAACATTCTGACAAAGTTGCATCAAGCTCGGGTCAAAAATATGGCCTCTAGAGTGTACACAAGGTTTTTCCAATATTTGACCTAGTGACCTAGTTTTTAACTTCATGTGACCCATTTTCGAACTTGACCGAGATTTCATTGAGACAAACATTCTGACAAAGTTTCATCAAGATCGGGTCAAAAATATGGCCTCTAGAGTGTACACACGGTTTTTCCAAAGTTTGACCTAGTGACCTAGTTTTTAACACCATGTGACCCATTTTTGAACTTGACCAAGATATAATTAAGACAAACATTTTGACAAAGAGTGTACACAAGGTTTTTCCAATATTTGACCTAGTGACCTAGTTTTTAACCCCATGTGACCCATTTTCAAACTTGACCAAGATATAATTAAGACAAACATTCTGACAAAGTTGCATCAAGCTCGGGTCAAAAATATGGCCTCTAGAGTGTACACAAGGTTTTTCCAATATTTGACCTAGTGACCTAGTTTTTAACTTCATGTGACCCATTTCCGAACTTGATCAAGATATAATTAAGATAAACAATTTGACAAAATTTCATCAAGATTGGGTAAAAAATATGACCTCTAGAGTGTACACAAGTTTTTTCAAGTATTTGACCTAGTGACCTAGTTTTTGAGCCCACATGACCCATTTTTGAACTTGACCGAGATTTCATTGAGACAAACATTCTGACAAAGTTTCATCAAAATCGGGTCAAAAATATGGCCTCTAGAGTGTACACACGGTTTTTCCAAATATTGACCTAGTGATCTAGTTTTTAACACCATGTGACCCATTTTTGAACTTGACCAAGATATAATTAAGACAAATATTTTGACAAAGCTTCATCAAGATTGGGTCAGAAATACGGCTTCTAGAGTGTTCACAAGGTTTTTCAAGTATTTGACCTAGTGACCTAGTTTTTAACCCCATGTGACCCATTTTCACACTTGACCAAGATATAATTAAGACAAACATTCTGACAAAGTTGCATCAAGCTCGGGTCAAAAATATGGCCTCTAGAGTGTACATAAGGTTTTTCCAATATTTGACCTAGTGACCTAGTTTTTGACCACATGACCCATTTTCGAACTTGACCGAGATTTCATTGAGACAAACAATTAAGATAAACATTCTGACAAAGTTGCATCAAGCTCGGGTCAAAAATATGGCCTCTAGAGTGTACACAAGGTTTTTCCAATATTTGACCTAGTGACCTAGTTTTTAACTTCATGTGACCCATTTTCGTACTTGACCGAGATTTCATTGAGACAAACATTCTGACAAAGTTTCATCAAGATCGGGTCAAATATATGGCCTCTAGAGTGTACACACGGTTTTTCCAAAGTTTGACCTAGTGACCTAGTTTTTAACACCATGTGACCCATTTTTGAACTTGACCAAGATATAATTAAGACAAACATTTTGACAAAGTTTCATCAAGATTGGTTCAGAAATACGGCTTCTAGAGTGTACACAAGGTTTTTCCAATATTTGACCTAGTGACCTAGTTTTTAACTTCATGTGACCCATTTCCGAACTTGATCAAGATATAATTAAGATAAACAATTTGACAAAATTTCATCAAGATTGGGTAAAAAATATGACCTCTAGAGTGTACACAAGTTTTTTCAAGTATTTGACCTAGTGACCTAGTTTTTGAGCCCACATGACCCATTTTTGAACTTGACCGAGATTTCATTGAGACAAACATTCTGACAAAGTTTCATCAAAATCGGGTCAAAAATATGGCCTCTAGAGTGTACACACGGTTTTTCCAAATATTGACCTAGTGATCTAGTTTTTAACACCATGTGACCCATTTTTGAACTTGACCAAGATATAATTAAGACAAATATTTTGACAAAGCTTCATCAAGATTGGGTCAGAAATACGGCTTCTAGAGTGTTCACAAGGTTTTTCAAGTATTTGACCTAGTGACCTAGTTTTTAACCCCATGTGACCCATTTTCAAACTTGACCAAGATATAATTAAGACAAACATTCTGACAAAGTTGCATCAAGCTCGGGTCAAAAATATGGCCTCTAGAGTGTACATAAGGTTTTTCCAATATTTGACCTAGTGACCTAGTTTTTGACCACATGACCCATTTTCGAACTTGACCGAGATTTCATTGAGACAAACAATTAAGATAAACATTCTGACAAAGTTGCATCAAGCTCGGGTCAAAAATATGGCCTCTAGAGTGTACACAAGGTTTTTCCAATATTTGACCTAGTGACCTAGTTTTTAACTTCATGTGACCCATTTTCGTACTTGACCGAGATTTCATTGAGACAAACATTCTGACAAAGTTTCATCAAGATCGGGTCAAATATATGGCCTCTAGAGTGTACACACGGTTTTTCCAAAGTTTGACCTAGTGACCTAGTTTTTAACACCATGTGACCCATTTTTGAACTTGACCAAGATATAATTAAGACAAACATTTTGACAAAGTTTCATCAAGATTGGTTCAGAAATACGGCTTCTAGAGTGTACACAAGGTTTTTCCAATATTTGACCTAGTGACCTAGTTTTTAACTTCATGTGACCCATTTCCGAACTTGACCGAGATTTCATTGAGACAAACATTCTGACAAAGTTTCATCAAGATCGGGTCAAAAATATGGCCTCTAGAGTGTACACACGGTTTTTCCAAAGTTTGACCTAGTGACCTAGTTTTTAAAACCATGTGACCCATTTTTGAACTTGACCAAGATATAATTAAGACAAACATTTTGACAAAGTTGCATCAAGCTTGGGTCAAAAATATGGCCTCTAGAGTGTACACAAGGTTTTTCCAATATTTGACCTAGTGACCTAGTTTTTGACCCCACATGACCCATTTTCGAACTTGACCGAGATTTCATTGAGACAAACATTCTGACAAAGTTTCATGATGATTGCATCAGAAATGTGGCCTCTAGAGTGTACACAAGCAAAAGTTAACGGACGGACGACGGACGGACGACGGACGACGGACGACGGAAGACGGACAACACACCATCCCATAAGCTCTGCTGGCCCTTGGCCAGTAGAGCTAAAAATTGCCGAGACGTCAAGTTTTCCAGATCAAACATTTTCATAAACAATAATTACACTGGAAGAAACTTAAGGTCTAATAGTCCCTGAAATATGTCCAGGGCTCGAACTTAACGCTCGCATACTCGCAAAATGCGAGTGGACTTTGGAAAATGCGAGCTGAAATTTTAGGTACACAAAAAAAAATGCGAGTGCATATTTTCGTATATCCATTTTAAAAATGATAGTAAAATGCATAAACACATGCAGCAAGTCGGAACTACATAATCCTACAGGTAAATAACGCTTTCATTTTCTTTCTGTCTGTTCATCTCTCGGCTCTTTATATCTTCGGGAAAGCCTGCGCTGTGAGGCTGCGCAGTAGCATGTTGCCTCGGTCCCGGGTTCTTTCTGTCTGTTCGTCTCTCGGCTATTTATATCTTCGGGAAAGCCGGCGCTGTGCGGCTGCGCAGTAGCATGTAGCCTCGGTCCCGGGTTGCTGCCACGCGGATTACGACTAATCACACTCAACGCGGGGATTTTATCTCACCGCGGACACACTAATTTTGTTCCCGCGATCGGCGGACAATAACTTTTGACCACCGCGACACAATCACCGCGATTCGCCGTGATCCGTTTTGATTCGCACACCGCTTTATCCGGTGGGAAATCGCAGGCCTGCCGCCATCGCCGCGATTTACCTTCAGTATCAATGTACATTTTTGCAGTCAATTTAATGCATTATTATTCAATAACTATTAAAAAATCGAAGCAGAAGACAATTTTATTTTGTTTTCGAAAAATTCAAATGCCCGGATAATGTATTCACGATAGTTATACGGCGGTTCCTATTACCGACTTCGCGGTGACTGAACATAAATTCAATTAGTAATTCTTATACTGAACATTAGAATTATATTTTTAATTAATCGTTATTTGTAACACATTTTACTATTCTGCTGTTGATTATTAATACATTGATGGGTTCTTTAGTTAGAAATAATCCGAAAGAATTCCGGGTCATAAACCCGTTATAAGTGCCGCCTTGTTAATAGGTACACACATCGCAAAGGATTGTGGGTAGCCAATTTATGTCCGGTGAAGAGAAATGCGACTTTTGGACAACAAAAACGAAAAATATGTGTTATTGAATGCATTAAAAGTTTGAAATACGTATTGCTTTCGAAATTTATTCATTGTATTTATCAGTTTTATTACATTTTTTATCGATCCCTGCTCTAATTTCCACCGCGTTCCCCCGCGAACCTATTACAGAGAATCGGTGATTGCTTTCTTTCGAGACTGGATTTTGCAGTCGCGGCGATTTTTACGGTCGCATGGAATCCCCGCGATATTTCAGTTGACAATCCGCGGTACGATAGCGGGGATTTGTGACTTCGATTGAAAAACGGCCGCGGGAATGCTGCGAAAAAGTCGTTATCCGCGTGGCAGCAACTGTACGAATTGTATACCAGTCGGTGCAAACGCGGACCAGATTATTGTCGTCTGTCAGAAGCTGAGAAGATACAGTAATAGTTCAAAAGGAATTGTAGTCAATTCATTATAATTTCCAAACTATAGTATAGTTACTTACCAAATTAACATAATATAACCATAATTTGTATTAATTGTAACTGAACAAAACTGCCAGTGAAAGATTGGTTTTGCCAGTAGAAAATATGGTCACTGGGAAAAAAAGTTAAGTTCGAGCCCTGATGTCTGATGTTTATGAAGTATAATATTTGAAAGGTAATGACATACTTGGCCATTTATCCCGGATCCTGGTTAGACTGGCATAGTCCCCGCCTCCCGACTTTCCACGCTCTTGCGTGGGCGCTGGAGAGGGTTCCTGGGGAAGCGGACGATTACTGTGCTTTAGGGGATTCATTTTTCTGCAATAACATCATATAAAAAACATACTGTCTGCCTTTAAATAATCGTTTATATTGACAACTTAATACAATTCATGGAAATTAACGATTGTTTGTAAATTAAAATCAGATATTAAAACAAAGTAACAAAATAAGGTCAAGGGAAACAAATTTTTCTATTTACGAATTTTATATTTCATAAAATTTACGAACTGCACTAATTCATAATACATATGAATATCATTAATTATTAGCCTTGGTACATTACCTTTCATTAGCGTTTTTTTGCTGGGGTGAGGTCATCATCATATAAGGATTATGGTCATCCTTTTTTCTCTGACCTTGACCTTGGCCTTGACCTTTGCTTGGTCTCTCTAATGTCTGTCTAGGTGAAGAGTGACTGCTCGGTCCTTCATCTTGAGGTGGCAACCTTGACCGTGAATCTCTTGGTAACGAGCTATAACTTTGACCTCTATGTGAATTTTGACCCCTGTTCTCATAGTGACCAGGTTTTAAATCTCTTGGTAATGTACTTGCTGAAAAGTGTCCTGACCTCGGATCAAGAGTTGACCCCGGTATTTGATTATCAGGTAAACTATGATTTGACCTTTGTGACCCTCGATTTTTATCTGGCCGATTTGGAGGATATTTAGGGTCATATTGTCTATTTAAACTAGTATCTTGCGGCCTGTGACCTTGAGGTCCAGGTTGTTGACCTTCATAGGCCAAAGTCCCATAATCACCACTTGGGTTATATGCATGTGAACCCCTGTCTGACCCTCTCTGGGAACCCCTGAGAGACCCCTGTTCATCACGCTGTTTATGTGGTCTGTTTGCAGAATCATGTCTCTGACTATTGACATTTGGATTCAATTGTCCATCACTAAATCCATTTCTATTAGTGTTTGGAGTATTTTCACGGGGCTGTAACGGGGACCGGTCCCTGTAACTGGCGTCTAACTCTGACCCTGTCCTCGAAGTGTCGCCCATGGGGTTGGAGAAGGGGTACTGCTGCATGTCGGGAGGGGAGACAACACCGGGGCTGTCACTGTTGTCATTCCAACTCATGATTGGAGATTTAGGAATTAGTTTCGGCATATGTCCTGCCCTGGAATGTCAATAGATATGAATGTTCTACCAAATGGGACAATTATTGAAAATGTAATGTTTTAAAAGACATATAGCAATCTGAAAGGTTTAATTATAAGTTTATATTCTGTCAAAATATTAATTTTCAGGAATAAAAACAATTTATGTAAATCATATGCAATTGAGCTCTATGACCGATTCTAATGCAACTATTATGTAACACGTTGCTCCTTTGGCTAATGTCTCAAATTTGCGACCATAAAACCCCCCGCATTACTGTCTGAAAAATATATGACTTCAAATAAACGACGTCATTGGATGATGTCAACAAAATGCTGGCATCCTTGAATTTGAGTTTTCATAGAAAAGCAAGTATGTATGTGTCGCCATAAAACGAAACTATGATTCAAGTTTGGCTGATAAAGTGAAATAGAGTCAAGCTCAAAAACAAGCAATTGACCAAGTTAATGACCTGTAAGAGACAAGAGCCAAGTCATTTGTGGTACTGCTCCATGTTATGCTGAGCTGCTCTACCCTATACACAACTATAATCCAAGTTTGTGGTACTGCTCCATGTTATACTGAGCTGCTCTACCCTATATACAACTATAATCCAAGTTTGTGGTACTGCTCCATGTTATACTGAGCTGCTCTACCCTATATACAACTATAATCCAAGTTTGTGGTACTGCTCCATGTTATACTGAGCTGCTCTACCCTATATACAACTATAATCCAAGTTTGTGGTACTGCTCCATGTTATACTGAGCTGCTCTACCCTATATAAAACTATAATCCAAGTTTGTGGTACTGCTCCATGTTATACTGAGCTGCTCTACCCTATATACAACTATAATCCACGTTTGTGGTACTGCTCCATGTTATACTGAGCTGCTCTACCTTATATAAAACTATAATCCAAGTTTGTGGTACTGCTCCATGTTATACTGAGCTGCTCCACCCTATATACAACTATAATCCAAGTTTGTGGTACTGCTCCATGTTATACTGAGCTGCTCTACCCTATATACAACTATAATCCAAGTTTGGTTGATCTAGTGCATGCTGTTTCAGAGAAACAGAACTAAATGTTACGCTAATGCCTCCGTTATTCCTGACCTAAAAGTTATTTCTACATATGTTGTCTAAAAAGCAAGACAAAAAGCGATCAGTTGATTTTGTTGTTTTTCCCTACATTAGGAAAAACAGCAAACCCTACATTACGAAAAACAGAAATGATTTTTGATTCTTATATCCTACCCTGGAGCCCTCTGTACAAGGGAGGCCATCCTGAGAGCGTCGACCCATGTATCCATCTCCACCTGGTTGTCGGCAGCAAAATAAAATGTCTTCATATTCTCATGCTCCGCCTTGAACGCAAACTTTTTGTTCACTGCTGCAGGACTACACGGGTTGATACTGTAGCTGGGTAGGAGGATGGAGCCAATACAGTTGTGCTCACCCTCATCCTTGTAAAAGAATAAACCAAAGTCTGCCAGCACGCACCATTTCTTCTTCCAGAGTTTCAAGCCACTGCTTTCCTAAAATTATATAGAAAGCAAACAATAATGTAACTTATACATCACTGTAATTATCTCTGATACTATATGATGCATATTTAAAGATAATATTGCAGGTTCATAATGTAATAGCATTGCAGGTATCTTACATAAAAAATTATATCTTCTGTAGAGATGGAAATATGTTAAAATATGATAAAGATAAATTCCTTTTGGTATTAGTTTTACTAAAATGTTCCTTCTTTACTAATTGGGGGCATAGCATTAGGGTAGGGTATAGTGAACCCTATACTTATATAACATATAAAGCAATAACTTTAATACCCCATAAAACAACTAAGGGCCTGTGGATTCTCTACTGTAACAGAACTCAGTTGTGGGGTATGTAAATAGATAGGTTTATAAGCGCGTTACTACTGTCTCGCCTTAGAGCTAGCTTTTATAGGTTCTGTGCCAATATCGGCCCGCTTCACATGCAAAGGGTCCCAAGTTCAAAGCCACTGAGTGAGTAAAATATTTATATGTAATTTTTCAGTAATTTTTCCGGTCCGATTACATTGGTGGAGAATCCGGGTAGGCATTGTATGAGGTTCTGCCCAGATGCCTAGATCATTGTATATGTTGTTGTCTATATATGTTGTATAGCTATAAAGCTAGGATAATAAGCCCGCTGCTACTGTCTCGCCATAGAGCTAGCTTTTATAGCTTTTATGGCGATATCAGTAGAGCGCCAGCTTCACATACAAGGGGTCCCGAGTTCAAACCCGCCGAGTGCCTAAATATTTATATGTAATTTTCCAATGTAATTTTCCCGTCCGATTACTCTACTGGCTAACATGGCTCTTATAACTGATGAGTGGGTATCAAGACTGGGTGTCAGATATGGCTGGTTTTCAAACCTTTCCAAGATTTATTGAAATAAAGATGCTGAACAAGTCTAGTAAAGATGAACCATGCGTGACAGTGGGGTAGTGTCCGCCACTCCGCCTCGCATGCGGGACGTCATGGGGTCAATCCCTGACTGGGTCATACCAAAGACTTTATAAAAATAGTACCAGTCGGGATGATCCAAGGGGGGCACACCCAGGTAAATATTTGACGAAAAATAATGTTCCTATCATCTTAATAAGGCAACTTACCATGTTTACCTAAATGAAGTGTGTAAGACCAAGGCTAGTGGTAGGGTGAGGATGGGCTTAGCTGAGTTTACCTGCTGTGAATATCTAGATCAAGCATCAAACAAAAAATTGTTTTGGAAAAATAAAGCTCAAGAAAAACTTAAATCTAAACTTTAACCAAAACGAAATTGTTTTGCGTTTATGGTCAGGGCTCAATCTAGGCCAGGAATTTAGGGAGGAGTCACTTCTCCCTCAAGTGATTTTAGGGAGAAGTGGAGAGAATTTAGGGAGACTTCACGTGACGTGTTTACGTAGACAATGGTTGAATAGTCATCACCATGTATATTGCAATGCAGTGAATACAGTGTAATGCACACTAATTCTTTTTACTCTATAATATGAGCTTGAAATATTGATGCAAATTTCTATGATAATGGATTATTACTATACTGTAACTTTTTAAAAAAAAAAAAAAAAATTTTAAATTACGGCGACTTGAACTTCGCTTTGATGTGCTGCCAAGGCGAAGTCAAGAGATCGCGGGCACGTTCTTCACCCGAATCGCCCAGTAGATTGAGCCCTGAAGGTTAAGGTCACTGGTGAGTGAGGTGGTGAGAGCTTTCCCCGGTGAATGTCCATTCCAAATTTCAAAGAAATCTTTGATGGTTTTAAATACATATAGCTTTAAAAAAAAAAAAGAGTATTATTAGAGAGAGAGTCACCCGCCACTAAAGTGACAATATAATGTCTTACAGATGTTCCTGTTAACTAACCTGTTTTTGCAGCCAACCCCTCAATATCACTTTAGAGTTCTCTTCCCTTGATGCAGAGGGAGCTTTGATGCCACGTGACTTTGTACTCTTCCGCGCTGAGCCTGGCTTTAGACCTGTGGGACTCTGTGGTGGTGTGCGTGTTGGAGGGTCCATGTTGGGCCTGCCACTCATCGGATGCTCAAAGGTGGTCTGGTGATTATTATGGCTGAAAACAAGGTAATACAGTAACGATAAATAATATTATTATACCTCATGTCAATCCCCCATGTTAAATTCCCAAAGATTGCTATTTAATATTTCGCACTGTCGTACGCTGTTGTAATGTCACACCCTGGAGTGACGTCACAGGAGGGCAGCATTTTTTTTAAATGTTACCCACCCAATCATATCATCTTGGAAACGATATATTTCTAATGATAAAATCCGATGTCACAGCAAGTTTATAAATAGATATTGGTGTTTTCCTATGATCAACACATTATGCATAAATAAATCGGTGAACACTTTATTAGAATATATGTATTATGTTATTCATGTTTTTAAAATGTTGATGTAATGTGCAGTTTTTATTTTAAAGAAATGAATAATATTTTTGTTGGCTATAACATGTTATTTAAATCAAAATTACTTAAAAAAAGCAACAAAAAACATCCTCTTTTTATAAGAACGAAATAGACCTTTTTTACAAGTATAATAAAATAAATACTGCATCCTAGTGAGGGTGACAGTGGATATTGTCATCCTGAGGAAAATGATGGTCAACCTCGGCTTCACCTCAGTCAACATTATATTCCTCAGGTTGACAATATCCACTGTCACCCTCACAGGGTTGCAATATTTATATAATGTAATATGAAAAAGATAGTATCAGCACTCTCTCTTCATTATCTGCGATTAATTTTAGGGCTGAATTTGTGGACCACAGACATTCTACTGTACTTACACGCCAGACACTGCCACATACAAATGCTCTGTTTGTATGGGGTTTTACATTACATTATTTTCAACACATGTAAGGCTATATATGACGGTCAATTGTTTTGTGGTGGATGCAGATCAGACACTTTTCCTGGGTAGAACCAGTACTGCACACCTGCCACCATCCGTAAGAATCGACACTTTCTCACTTACAAGTCGAGCTTGTTAAGTTTTTTTTTCCAGATAACATTATGTCATCCCAATAAGGTTTTATATTCAGATACACTCTTCAACCTATAATTTGTAAGTGATTTATTGCATCACAAAGCCACTTTACTTGCAGCAATCTCTGAATATAAACAGTATATTAAACACTGTGAGCTTCAAAAAATCACTGCAACTATGCAATAATGTTAAGTATTTTATAATGATACCATAAATGGGTGCTGCATAATATGTCTGATGGAACTTACAAAACATATAGATTGCAGCACTTTAATAAACCATTATAAATTATACTGAAAGGTTTTGGCATCAGTTTTACTAACATATTTTATTGGTTTAATGCATATTTAATTATGCCTTTGAAATATTTATCTTGCAACAACATGCTGCAGCAAATACAGCTAAAAACAGACCACTATGGTTTTATTTTAAAGAATATACTGTGAGCAGTGTTCTGAAGTTCTTAATATATTACAAACAACAACAAACCTTTAAGGCAACGGTATTTTTTAAGTGTAAAGAATGATTGAAAACTTTTTGCAGAAACCACTTTCAAGGTAATGTTTTTAGTTCACTGTGACCTTGACCTTGGACTAAATGATACTGACATTATATCAGAAATTGCCCCTTTTATATATTAAGAAAACAACTGTTTGCCACTTTACTTAGCATAAATGATTTATACAAAACAAAACCGATAACATTTTTTCTTCAATTAATACCTAGCTTTAAGCTATAGGAAAAGAAACATAATAAATGAGATATTGAGCCGCTATAGGTTTATTAGATATTAATTTAATCTAAACTCCATCTTTAAATATTGATATACCTTGTCAAAAGTCACTTAGTCAAGAGCAGACCATCAATTATGTGGCAATGCTTCCAACATTTATGGTTTTAAACTTTCATTAAGGCAATTAAACACAAGTTAATGTGCCTGTCAAGGCTATAAGCAATGGTAAGCTGTAACTTAATTTACGCCCATTAATAATTTTGTTTCCACATGTATGAATTATGGCGAATGATAAATGAGAACTTGACTCATAGTCATTTGGTGGATGGAGTGTATGAATATTAATTAGTTTGTGTTTTATTATTATTTTTAAATGTATAAACATAGAGGTTAGATGTTTTTTTAATTATATTTGAACTAAAAATGTGTCCGTGGGACACAGATGCCCCCACTAATAACGATCAGCGAAACGTAAAATTCAACAATTTTGATGACAAATTGATACAAACATATTGACATCATAAATAGGTACCGGTAAGCATCCTGTAAAGTTTCAAAACAATAGGTTGAAACTGTGGGAGGACGCACAAGATATTTTAACATAAAATTTTAGGAAAAAAGGGCCATAACTCTGTTAATACAGGGTCGATTTTGATGCCGAATCGATATGCACATCTTCACATCAAAGGTTAGCATCCTGTAAAGTTTCGAAACAATCAGTTGAAAACTGTGAGAGGAGATAGACACAAAAAGGTTTTGGGGCTGACAGAAGGACGAGCACTCTGACAGACGGGACGGACATGGCTAACGCTATATGCCCTCTCAACATTCGGTGGTGGGGACATAAAAATAAGATGAGAGAAACAGAGCAAATGTGTCTTATTGTCCAAAGACACTACAAAATACCATTTTATCTATTAAGACTAAACGCATTTCTCATGCTCCAAATTGTGATCAATAGCACATGTAGATCAAAATTGGCGTCACAAACTACTACGATAAATTGTTGGAAAAGATCGAGCTACAGAACGAATTAAATATATTATTATTCTGACTGATTTTTCAAACAAAAACATCGGTATACTGTTACAAGCAAAATCTATTTTAGCAATTTTTAGATATTTCTCGTGTGATCACAGTCATCTTTAATAGTAAGACACCAACTGCAACAATAACACACAGGAAATAATTAAACCTGGTTGATTAGATAAAATTTACATTAAATTAAATTGCTTCTAAAAATATATACAAAATTACTGTGTACATTTTGCGTTACATGTATCAATGCAAAGAAGTTAATTGTATAGGCAGGTAATTACTATTCATATACTTTTCTGACTATTCTCAACTAATCAAAACCATGCTATTTAGATTTATCAGACCAGAAACTACATAATTTGGTGTAAGGAGATGAAAGAACAACTGAGGTAGGAGTATACACCTTTTCGATCAAGTATGGCAGGTGACAGATTATAATGATGGAGAGATGACCTAAAATCTGGACCTACCATGCTGTTTACTCCTTGAAAAAAGACTGTCAATAAAATGACTGTATCCAATAACTGTCAATTCAGTTTCACATTAACCCCAGTTTCTCCAAATTGTCAACACTTTTGTGAAATCTAAACACGATCTCAAATCTCAAATCACACAAAATTCCCACATCATTCTACAAACATAAAAGTTTGATGATAAAAAATATTGAAAAGTTCAACACTAGAACGTACCAAAGTAACCTTCTTTGAAATAAATTATACGATTTGAATTAAAATCCCTTAATCAGGTAGTCGAGAAAGCGATTCACACGATCAGAATAGAAACTTTTCACCAGGACAAGATAATTATACAAACCAGTCTAGCTGTACATCCATCTCTGAAGATGGCAAAGATAAGAGAAGCATTCTACTGTGTTTGACAGCAGACGACAATACTTATAATCCCTGGAGGCAAATACGGATGACAACAGTAACACCTTCTCATTAAAATTGTGTGAATTTTAAATCGGTGTTTCGAAACAACGGTACATTAAAAGACCCTTCTTCTGTAAAGCCCCGTGTGGTTCCCAGGCAAGAATAGGGAAAGGTCTTCATCATCGCCCCTGTCTTGTTTCAGAGGCTACTTGTGTCTTGGCGGAAAAAATAATGATTTAAAACAGAATTTTCAGCAACTCTACAGGTGAGAAGATTCTAGGCCCATTCTGCATGTTTGTCTGAATGTAAATGGAGAGTGGGCCTGGAAAGTTTATTTCTATTGGCACCATGTATCTTTTTTATGTTGGTCTAACGTAAAATCGTAACATCTCTAAGAAATACCTCCATGTTTCCTCCTGACCATATTTGAATAAAAGGACAATGACAGAGTTTACTCTTTGAAAATCAGGTTGTGTAAATATATTCAGTTGTTTTAAAGTTAGCCCTTCTGTTAACGGATAGCTGTATCCTGAAATGAGAGGTTGTACCTACCCAGGGGAATATCTATGAAATGGGCGATTGTACCTAACAACAATTAACTAACAGGGATGCAATGAATGTGAAATAGTTGATTTAAATAAACTGCTCTTACATATTTTTCATTTCTGCCATTTTTTTTAACTAATATTCAAAAACTGCTTCTTTGAATCATTAAAGTATATCAGAGATTAAAGTGTCCGCTTTGAAACACAAATTGTTTGCCAAATCTCACACTCTTCAGTCTTAAGACACTATACTTTCATAACAAAGGACGCCCTGTTCAAAGCATTGAAGGGAAGCTTGCAACTCTGCTACTTGTTATTACACTTCTTAAGGCATTGCAATTAACCCTTAACCCGTTACATATATATAATGGACTGTTCTTTCTTTGAATTAAGACCATTCCATTTATGTGATGGTGTGTCAGTGGGTGTTTTGGGGGGAATGACTGATCAGCAGCCACATTGTAAACCCTGATTAGCCTACAATCTGTGTTTACAATGGATGCAAAGGCTGTTATAGTCGTGCTTAGCAGGTGAAGGGTTAATGAAGAGGAATTCTATCATTATTTAATTATGTTCTTAAGGTAATATATCTACAACCTTATGTAAAACTAACCCAAAGGCCCAGACAGCAATAACAGACTTTAAGTCAACATGATTATTACAAAATAATAATTATTCTCTCCAAATACCTCCAGGGTTTTATGTAATACTAATTGAATTTCTGTCCTATGTTTGTTTTCTGATGTCTTATCATGATCTTCTAATTATCCAATGCTTTGGTATGATTGCTCATTCAAAAGGACAAGAAATAAGTTAACTGTCAACAGTGCTAAAGTTACTGGAGAGGGATGAACAATTATTAAACAAAATACACTGTCTGAGCAGGCTTGCCCCCAAGAAAATTGTGAAGGCATATTGTTTTGACATTAAATTTGGCAAATTGGACTTGAAATTAAGGTAAATAAATGCCATAGAATTGCTTTTATTGTTCTTCAGTTTTTTTTCATAAAAATTAAGACATGATTGACTGTGCTCTGGTGAAGGCAGGATGTTTGTCAATCTTCCCAAGCAAGGCATGTTGCACAATGTTGCACCTTGCATCTTACGGCCCTGCGAGAAAACTCGGAGTGTCTAGCAGAATCAATGATGAATCTGTAAACTGAATGGTGCCAATATTTATTTGTGTTTTATTCAGATATATAGCAGCTATTACTTGCAGACTAACAAAACTTCAATGTCAGACTTTTGATTTTTGATTTAATATGAAGCATTTTAACACAAGTGTGATGATTGTTCAAACAATCCATGGTAATACTGGGTTGATAATGGTCAGTGAGATGAAAATGTCCTTTAAGACATGTGTAAATTCTGCTGAAATCACCGAAAAATTGGATTTTATGTGTACACATATCAAATCAATCATTTAATCTAGAATCTAGGGTAATACAAATGAAATGAATGAATATTACTAAGGTGTTGTTTGATGCCTTTGTTGAACTAAAAATTAATTCTTTAATTGCTATTAAACTTGTTATGTATGATACGTTAAGTGACAGATAACTAGGTATACTATATATGAATGATTACGTTTATGGCTGTAGTTTGTCATGCATGCAAAACTGGGGTTAGTTATGCGTGCATAGCTAACACTGTAGTTAGTTATGCATGCATAGCTAACCCAGGAGAGCTCAACATATAAAACATATCATACATCGGAAAACAACACCTTAGTAATATTCATTCATTTCTTTTTTATTACCCTAGATTCTAGATTAAACTATAGACAGGGTTTGTAACAAAAACATTCTCCCCCCCATAATTTATGAACCAACCTGGCTGGAAGTTGTGCTCTGCACGTCATCTTGATATGGTGAGCATTTGCGCCAAGTTATTTCAAAATCCCTCAAGCGGTTCAAGAGATATCAAGTGGTTAAGAGATACGGAGAGGACACAAAATATAGTGCATATGACCTTTGACCTCTAAGTGTAACCTTGACCTTGAATGGACGTGGCTGGAATTTGTGCTCTGCATGTCGTCTCGATATGGTGAACATTTGTGGTAAGTTATTTCAAAATCCCTCCTGCGGTTCAAGAGATAAGGAGAGGACAGGAAATATATTGCATATGACCTTCAACCTCTAAGTGTGACCTTGAACTTGGATGGACTTGGCTGGAAGTTGCGCTCTGTACGTCGTCTCAATATGATGAACATTTGTGGCAAATTATTTCCAAATCCCTCATGCTGTTCAAGAGATATGGAGGAGACATGACTTGTGTCGGACAGAGATCCAGACCGACAGACAGACATTCATTCAAGATAAAAACAATATGTCTCCCCAGTTTTTGTGGTGGTGGGGGGTGGGTGGGGGGACAATAATAATGATAAAATGTCAACCTTTTGATGTCAATTATCAAGCAAAGTCCTAATAAAAAGGCATGCACAGAAAGAAGACAAGCAAAGCTATTACAAATATATACAAAATCAAGAGTTTAAGCTACCGGTATTACCTTCAATTCCATATATAACACAATGTTTTAATCCACCGCCACTATACATCTAAAGTGACATCCTGTTTTTTCAGACACATTTTAGAAAAATGTTTTAACAAAGATGAGAAACTTAATCACTGGTGAAAAAAATAGTTACAGTTTTATAAATTAAGAAGAGACAATGTTGCTACATCTGTGAATACTATCAGATAACCAGTGAACCAAATATTTCCTGTCAGTAACTTTGAACAACACACATAGGACAGTTTTAAGATGCAGTATGATAAAGCGCCTTATGTTACATACAGTTTGATACCAGATAATGGTATTGTTTTAGATTGAATGATTTGTTATTTCTTAACAAGTACACACTAGGTGATCTTATTGATCTGGGAGGAGATCTTATTTAACGGATCATTACCGGGGTGCCATCATTACTGGGGTGCCGGGGTAATGTTGGGTCTGGTCATCCCCCATTACCGGGGTGCCATCATTACTGGGGTGCCAGGGTAGTGTTGGGTCTGGCCATCCCCCATTATGCAGTGGTGAGAGGCGTGAAGGTTTCAAATGCAGCATCACTGTAGGTGTATATAAAATAATATATACGTACCAGCATGCGTCTACATTATACCGGTAAAAAACCAGTCCACGAGTTAAGTTAGAGTTTAGTTACTAGCTTTTCACTATGTCATACAAAAATTAAAGGAAACCAGAAGCTTGCAATTGATAGCCTAAATATATCATATTACATGCAACATGTTTAACTATGGATTTTCCATGTAAGTTCTTAGCAAAATTTAGGTCATTCTGAAATATAATAACACAGGTAAAGATCCATTTCAATAAATATTTTTAAATGTAAAAGTTATGTCATTAAAATGGAATTAATACACAAAAAAAAATGTATTTCTTCAGCTTTGTTTAAAAAATGTATTTACATATGAATACAATCTTGGTAATTAAATGGTTAGGGACGACTATAAAAAATTGTTGTTTTGCTGTTTCCCTACCTAACCATGAAAAAAAGCCCTACCCAAAACCTTTAATAGCAATTCTTTAACATTATTTATTTTTGTTGCTATCTTCAGCAAATATTTTTTTATTTTTTTAAGGTGTTTACTATCCTGTACCAAAAAAGAAAAATCACCCACACACCCACCCAATTTTTTTGTACTTTTCCTTGGTAGAACCAGTACTGTACACCTCCTGTCATCCATAGGTATCGACACTTCCTCACTTACAAGAGGAGCTCCCACAGGGAGTGACTGGATTTGCAATGGGTGATGCACTAATTAATAGTTGCAATTTTTTTAATGTCAACCAATTGGATTGCAGGGATTTTGTCAAGTGCGTAAGAAGAGAACATTGACAAGAATACATGGGGAGTTTGACATTACAAATAGTTTTGTTATCTGAATATTTTGCCACCTATAGAATGGACATTTTCCAATTCTGAAAATAAATTGAACACATCATCTTTTTTTAATTGATCTAATCTTTATCAAACATCATGACACTGTGTAAATATAGCAGAAACTGTTCTGTCCTATTGAACAAAGATAAGCTTCCGATATCTAAGTAAGCTTCCTATATCTAAGTAAATAAATGTACGTACAAAGGCATTTTTATGTCAAACTGTAACATAAAATGGGCACGTATTGTAAATTATTTATAAAATGTAATAAAAAATGTTGATTAAATGCAAGATGTCTTCTGTAATGTACCAGTAAATGAAAAGCAGGAGAGCCATGAAAAGATTCTCTGAATTCCAAAACACTCAGTGAGTTCTCAACAATACCAACAAATCAGTATGTTCTCTATTTTCGCATCTGACAATTATAACTATGCTTATTTATAATCTAGGCCGGGGTGTGTCTACATTATGACACCAATCTAGGCCGGGGTGTGTCTACATTATGACACCGATCTAGGCTGGGGTGTGTCTACATTATGACACCGATCTACGCCAGGGTGTGTCTACATTATGACACCAATCTAGGCCAGGGTGTGTCTACATTATGACACCGATCTAGGCCTGGTCGTGTCTACATTATGACACCGATCCTGCAGATGTTGACACTAATTGTGCATGATATAAGAAAATGAATGGATGATGTTTTACAACCATGTAACAGCTTTGTGAATTGTGATGAGCAAAAACCGACAATTATTCGAGATAAAGATGATTGCTGGAAATTAATATCATGTTGTCGCTCCTCAATTGTGTCAAAACCATGGTAATCAGTTTACAGTTCCCATTAGGGTAAGAACAGTTGGGTATTTCTCTGGCCGGGGCCGCGGTGACCTAGTGTTGTCGGGGCCATGGTGATTCAGTGTTGCCAGGGCTAGCGATGACCCAGTGGATAGCAAGGAAGACTCAGAGATCACAAGTTTGAGTTTCTCTGCTGCAATTAGGTTTTTTAGGGGTGTCCTTAGGCAAGACACTCCCTTAGGCACGTCCATCGCATGAGGATGGAAACCTGTTAGTCAAGTGCATGGAAGTCTATCCTCGGAGCATGTTAAACAACCAAAGAAATATATTAGATTATAAAGTGTAGGGAATGGTTTCCGGATTCTTGTGCATCTTTCCTGGCTTAAACTAACCTAAATAATAATGTTGATGTACACAATTTAAATTCTTTGGCTCATTGCCAACTAGGACCCATGACATAAGAGGACCACGCTATTTAAAGGGCCTCATACTATAATTATCCATTTATGTCAAATCGTGAATCTCCTAAAGAACTCTGTTTTAGTAAGCCTCCTAGATGGTCAAATTGCCAATCTTGTCATTATCTTGACTATAACGTTTAAAAGTGTGAACACATCAAACGCCGTTACATCAAACGCCGTTACATCAAACGCTGTTACAGACCATGACTAAAGTCTTACAACACATTTGTTTACAAATTAGCACCACTTTTATGATTAAATTTCTCTAAACAAGTTTACTTTACAGGTAAATGCATTAATTAAACATAAAATGCTGGCTATTATGACACGTCTATTGAAAGTTGATATATTAAGACAAGTGTAAACAACTTGTACAACCTTCATATAGAGATATAAGCTTGCTAGTTTGCAAATAAATGTATAGTGTTTTCTTGTGTGGGAGGTTTATGATAAGACATTGGTATGAAGTTTATAGAGGAAACATTCACCAAAGAAGATACAATAGCGATTATTTTATCTGAACGGTGTTTTACATATTTTTTAGCACATGTTAGGCCATATATGACGGCCGATTAATTGTGGTAAAGTCAGATCATCCCATTTTTCCTGGGTATAACCAGTATTGTATTCTTCAAGAACTCCCTAATAATCGACGGTGTCGATTTTCTCACCTGTCAAGTCGAGCTCCCAGTCAGAACCATAGTGATGATATACCATCAGAAGTAAGTAATCCAGACCCTACAGTCTGTAGCAAAATGCAACAATATCTAAATAAGATGCACTCCATCATCTTTCAGTGGGCAAATGTCAAGTTGAACCATGACAGCTTCCAAGGTGAATGTTGGTTGATGTATCTATGAAGTTTTCCTTGGCATAAAATGCAGATAAAATGAAGGCTGAACAATTTCACTTGTCTACTTGAATCGAGGAAAGAGTTTACTTGTTGCACTCATCTGCTTTGGACAAGCGTCTTTTGCAGAAATTGCCTGCAGGAAACTAGAGAAACAATTCACACAAAAGCCAAATAAAACTAAAAATGTTGGATATAACGTCCCCGCTATAGTAAGAACTTCCAAGTGTTGCATTCGCAGGTGATCAGAAATACAATGAAATGTTTTTGTACGACCTTAGTAATCAATAAATAAAATATAAAGTAATTCCGTAATTTCATGAAAGCATTTTGAGAAATTGATATATTAATATGAGCAAAAATGACGCACAGACGAACAAACAGACGGACGAGGCCAAAGCAGTATAGCCAGAACCATTTTGGGGCATTGCATTTTACAAATCTCAAGCAGTGCTCTCACTACTGTATGCCATGGTCGGCATTTGCGATTATTTTATAACACTGTCGATTATTTTAAAGAAATGTCGACAAGAAATGGCGGTTATTATTATTTATTTTTTAATTTTTAGTATAATTGTCTGTTTGACACCACAAGTAATAAATGACCGCAATAAACATATAATCCGTTCACGCCCCCTGTGATGTCGCCACGCGCTTATTAATTATCGCTTACAGTAAAAGTTGTTAATTCCCTTATTTGGCACTTAGTTGGCAGATGATACACGCAACCAGCATGTGATTAATGGACCGAATAGCCAATCAGATATGCCGTTATTTGTTATCTTTCGGGCGACTGATCAATCTGACAATCCTTTGCGCATCCAACAGTCGATACAGCTTCCTGTTTGTTTTTCTGTACACAAACTACGAAGAGATGAAATTAATTTGTGTTAGCCGACGAAAGTGGCTAATTGAACGCACTATTATGAATAAAGGCGCTACTTTCACCTGCTTTAATAGCTATCGTATCATGATCCCGATATGTAGCAAACTGCGGATCCATAATTGAACTGTTAAATTCCATGCGAGCAACGTAAATATGATGCGCCAATCCACATCTCTTTGATCTCGCCGACAACTGTTTGTGCAATTGTGTAAATGCCTCAATAGTCATTAATTATACGCGCGCACACAGACATAATAACACATTTGTTACTAGCTTGTTATTATGTATGTGGCAATAGGTTGTGGCGTGCAATACATCGAAGAACTATCATAGACCAGAGTTTTTATACAAACAAGAGGTCAATGACCTTGAAGCTCTACTGATTGATTTTGATTTCAGGAAGTAGTCGCTACAAACTGTTTTTTTGAAAATCTATTTTTAGCCGTGGTGGCCATCTTGAATTTCCGGCCGACCTGAAATTTTGCTAGGATCAATTAGACATCAAGAGCAACATTCCTGTGAAGTTTCATGAAAATCTGTCAAGTAGTTTCAGAGGAGTAGTCGCTACAAGTTTTCATTATATAACTCTATGTAAACAAAGATGGCCACTGACAGCCATGTTTAACATTGAATCAAAATAATGTTCGACTTGGATAACCATCATGTCATGCTGATCATTTTAGAAAAAGTCCCATATCAATATCTCTTATAGTTTTCAAGAAGTAGTCGCTACAAACTTATTTTTTAAAAATCTATTTTTAGCCATGGCGGCCATCTTGAATTTCCGGCCGACCTGAAATTTTGCTAAGATCAATTAGACATCAAGAGCAACATTCGTGTGAAGTTTCATGAAAATCCGTCAAGTAGTTTCAGAGGAGTAGTCGCTACAAGTTATCATTATATAACTCTTATGTAAACATACATGGCCACTGGCAGCCATGTTTAACGTCGAATCAAAATAATGTTCGACTTGAATAACCATCATGTCATGCTGATCATTTTAGAAAAAGTCCCATATCAATATCACTTATAGTTTTCAAGAAGTAGTCGCTACAAACTTGTATTTTGAAAATCTATTTTTAGCCATGGTGGCCATCTTGAATTTCCGGCCGACCTGAAATTTTGCAAGGATCAATTAGACATCAAGAGCAACATTTGTGTGAAGTTTCATGAAAATCCGTCAAGTATTTTCAGAGAAGTAGTCGCTACAAGTTATCATTATATAACTCTATGTAAACAAAAATGGCCACTGGCAGCCATGTTTAACGTCGAATCAAAATAATGTTCGACTCGGATAACCATCATGTCATGCTGATAATTTTAGAAGAAGTCCCATATCAATATCTCTTATAGTTTTCAAGAAGTAGTCGCTACAAACTTATTTTTTAAAAATCTATTTTTAGCCGTGGCGGCCATCTTGAATTTCCGGCCAACCTGAAATTTTGCTAGGATCAATTAGACATCAAGAGCAACATTCCTGTGAAGTTTCATGAAAATCCGTCAAGTAGTTTCAGAGGAGTAGTCGCTACAAGTTTTCATTATATAACTCTATGTAAACAAAGATGGCCGCTGGCAGCCATGTTTAACGTCGAATCAAAACGATTTTCGACAAGGACCAACATCATGTCATGCTGATCATTTTAGAAAAAGTCCCATATCAATATCTCTTATAGTTTTCAAGAAATAGTCGCTACAAACTTATTTTTTAAAAATCTATTTTTAGCCGTGGCGGCCATCTTGAATTTCCAGCCGACCTGAAATTTTGCTAGGATTAATTAGACATCAAGAGCAACATTCCTGTGAAGTTTCATGAAAATCCGTCAAGTAGTTTCAGAGGAGTAGTCGCTACAAGTTTTCATTATATAACTCTATGTAAACAAAGATGGCCGCTGGCAGCCATGTTTAATGTCGAATCAAAACGATTTTCGACAAGGACCAACATCATGTCATGCTGATCATTTTAGAAAAAGTCCCATAGCAATATCCCTTAGAGTTTTCAAGAAGTAGTCGCTACAAACTTGTTTTTTAAAAACCTATTTTTAGATTTGGCGGCCATCTTGGATTTCACATCTACATGAATTTTTGCTAGGATCAACTAGACTTCATGGGCAACATTTCTTTTAAGTTTCATGAAAATCTATTCAGTAGTTTCAGAGGAGTAGTCGCTACAAAAAAAAGTTAACGGACGGACAGACGGACGGACGGACGACGGACGCCGCACCACGGCATAAGCTCTGCTGATCTCTGATCAGTAGAGCTAAAAAACTGTCGAGAATTAATTGTTTACATTTTGGTAGTTCAGATGAATGGAACAAAGCGATGAGATGCACAAACGATAATTTCTATGTTTACATAGCTCAAATTTGAGCAGAAATGGTAAGATATGGTATGATATTAATAAAAGAATAAATATAAACGCAAATTGTCTCCGTCGGATAATAAAGTCTGAAAACTCAGTGCTTTTGGCTTTGGTGTTAATAGGCAAAGTGATCACTGCGATGACAATTCAGAAACGGATAATCATAATCAGTCTGAATTAGTAAATAATCAGATTCTGATTCTCAAAACCAAACAGACCGACTGGCATACCAATTCAGACATAATATCAAAGTGTCATGTTCGAAAGAGTGTAGTACTGTACTTAGTACTATTATTATTATTGAATAAGAGTAAAATACATAAAAATAATGTATCTTCCTTTCTATTTGCCCTCAGTGTTGTGTAGTATATTTCACATATTATCTCAGCTTCCAAGTATACTATAGCATACTTCAGAGTCATTTAAAAAAATAATATACATCACATATTATGTAGACATCATCGAAGTTAACCACTCCCTACGCCGCGTTGACTTCGGCTATCGCACCAGTAGACAATACCTTTAAGGCCTTTTTTTTTTTAATAACTTGGTTTACGGATCCGCCGAGTCTAATTTTCCCGTTTTGGAAAAAAACAAAATTGTACTTTTCACTTTTTTTTCCCCCACTCGTGTCAAGGACGTGCTCGGTTATCTAAAGTATGCTATTAAACAAGGATTTCGATAGGGATCTACGAAAAGTGATGTTCGATTTTTGATTCTCTACCCTTTGTTGACTTAAACCCCCCCCCCCCTATGCGAACAATATATATATAAAAAAACATCTAAAAAAAACACTTTTCCCTACCTACCTACCCTAACTTTTTGACATGGTGAAAGAAACACACATATATTTTTTTTAGGCCTAAACCAAGTTATTAAAAAAAAAAGGCCTAATGTATGAACTTATTATATGCCGACTGGTACTGTTGGAGACAGATGATTTGACTGATTTTTTTTAATTTACAGTCGTTATTGATAAGATAATTGTCTCTTTCAGAATGAAATTTGTTTTGATTTATTGATTGTTATTGATTGTTATTGATTGTTATTGATTGTTATTATTGAGATATTAAAGATATTGTCTACTGGTGCTGTTAGCTGTTTGGTTCAGTATAGTTCACAGCATCAATCAACATTCACACGGCCGTTTAACTCACAACGAGTGTTATTTATCCTTCGGTTGAAATGTTGTGGGAAGCTTCCGTTCCTCGTTGTGAGGCCCCATATTTGATGAATGACAGAGTAAACAAGGTGAGTTTTTCCAAAATTTTGAAAAATAGAGGCCTTTGTGTAAAAATATCGAAATGCAGTTAGCTAGCTATGGGTTTTCCGAGTACGCACATGTAAAAATATTGACTGTTGGTGGACATCTTAATGGAAAAACCGTACGACGCAGTCAATCTGAAAGACTTGAAAACAGGAATGAACTTATCTCATGACCAAAAAAAACATCCGAAACGTCAATCCTGGTCGACGTTTGGTGCATTGGGATCACAAATAGATGCCCAAAAGTCGCCTGCGTAACTGTTTTCTTGAAATTCGTCATAGTAACGAAGATATACCCTTTTTTGCTTTGTTCCTCGTTGTGAGCACCATAACCTCGTTGTGAGCTACACAAATGCAGTATTTGTTTGGTCCGGAAATTTAATTTAGATGGCAAGAATATACTTTTTGATCCACTAAAGCAATTAAAACGTGTTTACACGATTTTTTTTTATTACTATTAATATATGCGTAAAGATACATCATACTCGGTGCTTAGCAGTTTGTAAGTTGTGTCTAATCGGTGTACAAGTTATTTTTAGCTATGTACTGTTAATAAATCTCAGTTATATTCGAAATATTCATCAATGCCAATAACTACAGAAATACATCATAGTTTTACTTTGATCCTCGTTGTGAGCGTCAAATCGATCTTCGTTGTTAGCATTATGTATATCTTCTTTGCTTGTTACTGAACATGTCTAATTAAAAAAACGACTTTGATTATTTTTTATAAGGACTGGTATGACCATCAATATTCTTTTTAAAATTAACGTTTTCACTGTGAACGGCGTCAGAAATACAGTGTCTTTTTTCGTTTTGATTTTCATGTCGAGTAATTGTTAAAAGTAAAACCCGATTAAAACGGATTATTTAATTTAAAATTAATGTTAATTTGTTTACTTGCAAATATCAAGAATGATTTTCAATACTTTTTTATCAGGAATTGGATGATGGGATCGTTCAATGGAAAACCGAAGCGAGGTATCAAGTGTGCAAGTGTTAAACGTGCTTCATACATTGAACGAAGGAAACGGTCAATGTACTCACCTAGACCATCGCCAATATGTAAACGCTTCAAAAGTAACCACTCGATGAAATCTCCAGATATAAAAAATACCTCCGTCAACAAAAGAAGGCATCTACCAACGCCGAGTAAATCGTCACAAAAACGAATACATTTCATGATAGACACAGAAACTGATAATGTTACTATTAGTCCACTAAAATCGCCTTTCAAAAAACTTCTATCACAGCAGCAGTACACTAAGAGTAAGGTTAAAAATACAGATAAAGTAAATATCACATCTGATGACAAATCCACAGAAAGACTGCTAGAAGAACTTGGATGTACCAATATTTTAGATGAAAATGAATTCAACAAGAAACTTGACCATAATAATAATAATACATTGCCTGTCGGATTCAAGATGCCTCAAGAAATACTAGAAGATTTGAGTGCTAAGATACCTCAACAAATAGTGGACGACTTAAACACAAAATTTCATTTGACAGATGATGAATTTCAAAGTGATGATATAAACAGCGAGGAATCAAAACTTGCAAATTTATTGCCTGCTGTTATCCATGAATTTAAAAAACATGACAAGACCGATGTACTTATCAATTTTTTTCAATTGGTTTCTGAAATGTATTCGTTTTTGTGACGATTTACTCGGCGTTGGTAGATGCCTTCTTTTGTTGACGGAGGTATTTTTTATATCTGGAGATTTCATCGAGTGGTTACTTTTGAAGCGTTTACATATTGGCGATGGTCTAGGTGAGTACATTGACCGTTTCCTTCGTTCAATGTATGAAGCACGTTTAACACTTGCACACTTGATACCTCGCTTCGGTTTTCCCTTGAACGATCCCATCATCCAATTCCTGATAAAAAAGTATTGAAAATCATTCTTGATATTTGCAAGTAAACAAATTAACATTAATTTTAAATTAAATAATCCGTTTTAATCGGGTTTTACTTTTAACAATTACTCGACATGAAAATCAAAACGAAAAAAGACACTGTATTTCTGACGCCGTTCACAGTGAAAACGTTAATTTTAAAAAGAATATTGATGGTCATACCAGTCCTTATAAAAAATAATCAAAGTCGTTTTTTTAATTAGACATGTTCAGTAACAAGCAAAGAAGATATACATAATGCTAACAACGAAGATCGATTTGACGCTCACAACGAGGATCAAAGTAAAACTATGATGTATTTCTGTAGTTATTGGCATTGATGAATATTTCGAATATAACTGAGATTTATTAACAGTACATAGCTAAAAATAACTTGTACACCGATTAGACACAACTTACAAACTGCTAAGCACCGAGTATGATGTATCTTTACGCATATATTAATAGTAATAAAAAAAAATCGTGTAAACACGTTTTAATTGCTTTAGTGGATCAAAAAGTATATTCTTGCCATCTAAATTAAATTTCCGGACCAAACAAATACTGCATTTGTGTAGCTCACAACGAGGTTATGGTGCTCACAACGAGGAACAAAGCAAAAAAGGGTATATCTTCGTTACTATGACGAATTTCAAGAAAACAGTTACGCAGGCGACTTTTGGGCATCTATTTGTGATCCCAATGCACCAAACGTCGACCAGGATTGACGTTTCGGATGTTTTTTTTGGTCATGAGATAAGTTCATTCCTGTTTTCAAGTCTTTCAGATTGACTGCGTCGTACGGTTTTTCCATTAAGATGTCCACCAACAGTCAATATTTTTACATGTGCGTACTCGGAAAACCCATAGCTAGCTAACTGCATTTCGATATTTTTACACAAAGGCCTCTATTTTTCAAAATTTTGGAAAAACTCACCTTGTTTACTCTGTCATTCATCAAATATGGGGCCTCACAATGAGGAACGGAAGCTTCTCACAACATTTCAACCGAAGGATAAATAACACTCGTTGTGAGTTAAACGGCCGTGATTCAAGGAGCATATTTAAACAATATGCACATTATACAAGGAAGCAGATGCTGTAATGATAACAGGAACTTGTAGCCATGGATACCCTAACAAACCGCCTTATTTGTTTTATTTCATGAATTGAGTTTTTGTTTAACAGCTCATCAACACTTTATCTAAGGTTATAAAAGAGCTTATACACAAATAGAGTTTTAACAACACCTCAAAATAAAATTGGTTCTTCACAAGAATTTATGTTATGCTCAAAAAACGAAAATTAAAATGTTAAAATAACTAGGAAAATTTAGGAGAATTTCATGAAATTCACTTCATGGAACACAGATGTTCATAAGAAAAGTGGTGGAGAAGTAGCATTATATAAGTCTATAAAAACAAACATTGTTGCCATATTGGAAGCCTCATCAGCATGAAATTCATTTCGGGACAGGTGTTGTTTTTTACTTACTCAATGAAGTAGACAGCGCCCTCTATAGTCAGTGCCTGCTCCCAGCCAGGAGGTAAATCTGTAAAATAAAATTATCATTAAATGACTGTTTTAAACATTGTTATTTTTTACCCACATCGTATCATCAGTTCTATTTTCATTTCAACGTATAACCTTGGACCAAAAAAGCAAGCCAAAAATCACAGCATCTCAGACCAAGATTGATTCTTTATGGAACCAAAACATAATTCTAATACACCCGCACTATATAGCCTAGTTTAAAATATCTCGTTATATTGAACGATATATCACTGTAATTTTTGCAACGTTAGGAGAATAAGCATTGCGCATAGCGCATTGTAACGTATGCAACGTTAGGAGAGTAAGCAAAGCAATGCGAAAGATTTCAGATGTGTGCGTTATTTTCACATTTTAGGGGTATTAGAATAGAAATAGAACATCGTTTACGGTGAATTGTCTATAATATATCATATATATAAACGATGTTCTATTTCTATTCTAATACCCCTAAAATGTGAAAATAACGCACACATCTGAAATCTTTCGCATTGCTTTGCTTGCTCTCCTAACGTTGCATACGTTACAATGCGCTATGCGCAATGCTTATTCTCCTAACGTTGCAAAAATTACAGTGATATATCGTTCAATATAACGAGATATTTTAAACCAGGCTATATAGTGCGGGTGTATTAGAATAAAAAATAATTCCCAGTAAACGATGTTCTATTTCTTAAATATAAACCATAAAATCTCTGACCAAGTTTGATTCTTGATTATCTCCACCCCGGAACCACAACACAAACCATCTCAGGCCTAAATTGATTCTCTTTTCCCTCCATACATGAACCTCTGAACCAAAACACAACTTCTCAGACCTCAGAACATTTGAATAGAAAAGCAAAACACAAATACCAGCATCTTTGACCAGGGCTGGTTCTCAAATTCCTCCACTTCTCTAGTACCTTCACCCTGGAGCCTTTTAACAAAAAAACAAACAACAAATCACAACTTCTAAGAACAAGACTGATTCCCTATTGACCACACAAATCACAACATCTCAGACCACAGCAATCATGGCTACCAAGATGGCCGACACCAGACTGCAGGGGTCCTATCAAACACTGTCCTGATAAAGGATTGAGTTTAATTATTCTTACTGTACAATATAATCCAGACAAAAAACAGTACTCACTACTTATTGTAATTTAAACAAGCCTAACAGCCTTTGTATAATCTGGATAATAAAGAAAACAACGTGTTTAAAATTTGAACCCTGAAACAAAAGAAATTCCAGAAAGTATCAAATACTTCATGCACAACTCTTGAGAGTATTGATTTATGAAAATCTACCCCAATAAAATACAAATTTGATCAATCTTATCCCATTTAGAACAGTAAAACAAATCATAAACTACAAATCTTATCTCAGATATAGACTAGCAAGGAGCCACGTTTATCTTTTAATAATTATCCCATACAGTCTAGGAAGGAATACGTATGTCCTACATTGCATGTTGCTTACAGTTGTTTCTTTTTTTAGTAACAGCAGCCATTTTACCACACACCGGGATTCCCCATGTAAAGTTTTGAAGATAAAAATCAAAGTATCTATACTGTTTTAACACTGCAAAATATGTATTAGACACAATTAGTCCATTTAAACATTTTTATAGACAATTTATCCTTATTTGTATAGATGAAATATAGCATTTAACATTACCAGATAGTTTTGTTTTTATGCCAACAATTTTGTTATAAAGTGTCTTCAGAAATGTTTATTTTGGCAAACACAAAAATGTTATTTATGTAATCATAATAAATAGAACATGGACTTTTGCCACTTGTAAAATATGTGAGCTACATGTATACATTTTTTTTTAATTGACACTGTTTTAAAGGGGGCACATGGCAATCATAACGTTTTTATCCAGCATTAAAACGAGCGTCTCAATTTATTAATCCAATATCATTTTGACTTTAATCCTGCTTGTAGATAATTAAATAAAATGTTGAATTTTTATTTTTTATTCTTATTCTACCCAAGGTTTGAATATATTATTATTGCAATATTTAATTTATCAATAGTTAATAATATGAAAAGCAATTTGATTTTTGCTATTGTTATAAGTAATATTTATAGCATTTTTTTCTCGAGTATATGCGATTTATACGGCTTCTCGAGGGCCGTATAAATCGTATATATGAAAAAATATGCTATAAATGTTTCGTACCTTAGCCATTTATCCAAGACAAAGGGTCATTGGGTACACCATGGTATAACTGCCAAATCTGTTATTTATAACACGGCTGAAATATACCGACAGTTATTGCACGGTTTAGGCTTAGGCCTTCAGGTTTATGAAAATTATATCATAAGCAGGAACAAAGGAAACCCATTTGAGCTATGGTATTAATCGTGATATATAAATTTTTAAAAAATCTAGATTGCCGTGTTTCCATTTAAAATGACACTGTTTTAAACAAACAATAAATTATACTAGTACCTTCTTATCTTTTAGCTTTTAGCAAAATACAAAATGAAATAAGGCCGAGTGAAGCATGAATGCCCACTTTCGATGCAATAAAAAACTGTACTGTCTATATTTGAGTCAAAATATATCCAACAAATTAAACCCTTGCTACACAACATCCACACCCACCAAAGAAAAAGATGAAAGAAACTGAAAACTAATCCTACAAGCCTTAGTTAAGTAAGACACAAACTATTCTGGTAAAAAGACTAACCTCAACAACATATATCCGTTTTATCAATTGAAATTCAAATCGGACTTCGTAATTTATTACAGCGAAGGTACACAATATCACACTCGGTTCAGCATATTTATAAATCTTCTATAAGACACAGAGCCGGGGGACCATCGTCATATATTTATTGATTCAATATTATTCAAGATTAGGGTGATACAAGCAATGTAAAATATATTATCTAATGATCTTTTGAACCATTTGTAGATTTAGCACAATATACAGCCAATCAAAGTGCTGACGACAATAGAAGATCACAACCGGTAATGATGAGTTTTTTTAATATCATACAAAATCGGTATACTCTGAACTGGGGTAAATTAATAAGGATCTTTTATATATACTAAAAAGAAAAAGAAACGCGACACGGGAATTTCCGCTATATTTTGTACGTACAATATGCTGCTGTTAATCGAATGGTACATGGCTAACTTAAGTAAGATCTTTCCTTTCGGGAAAAAGACTAAAACCACACAACAAATAGTATTCTTGCAAAGTTTCATTATTGTTTGGCTCATTAGCATATGTGAGCAAACTTAGGATGCAACATTTAGTCGGTAGCGCGGCGGATTTGTAACCGGAGGCCCCGGGTTCAATCCTCCGTGGTGCCACTGTGTTCCGTCGGTGTGTTCTTGGGCAAGACACTTTTCCTTAGCCTCGTCCGTCGGATGGGGACGTAAACCGGGCGGTCCCGTGTATCGGTCTATCCTCCGAGCACGTTAAAGAACCATAGGAATCTATTCGATAATAAGAGTAGGGCAGGTTCCCGGATTCCTATGTATCCTTCCCCTCTCTCTGGGGCGGCTCTAAATAACCTGTACTGTGTTGATGAGCCGTTAAACAACATTCAATTCACGTTCAATACAGTACTGAACTGGCTCAATTTTTCAGAGGTATTTCAACATTTATGAATTTCTTGTTACAATGTGTACTGTGATTAAAACGTCTACAACATCCCAATTGTGTCCTTTCTCTAACTTATAATAACTGCAACATTTTTTTTTAACAAAACATCATGGGATTTCCTTGGAATATATATGGAATTAAGTGTGCAGTATATACAATACATAGTGGAAATTCCCGTATCGCGTTTCTTTTTCCTTTCAGTATATATATATATATATTATGTAAGTCTCTCCTAGTATATAGGTAGATGGGTATAAGGTAGAACTGAACTGAAATGGATTGAATTGGATTTTATAATTGCACCAACTGGCGACTTTCCAGCTTTTACTGATGGAGGAAGATCCAAGGTGCCCCTTGCAATTCTCGTGAACGGACGGGCACCTGGGTAGAGCCACTGACGTTCCGCAAGCCAGTTGGATAGCTTTCTCAAATAAAGATTCCTAAGCCCATGAGAACTCGAACCCATAGCAATGAGAGGCAGGTGATTTCAAGTCACAGACCACTACATTATAATTGTATTTCAGTTCTGAATTGAACTGGGGTTTTACGGCGCACCAACACAAGAAAGGTTATATGGTGCCAAACAGGGATGATGCACGCTTCAAGGTACTGGAGGGAAATCGGAAATATAAATAAAACAACCATACGCTTCTATTTCATATGAATGTTTAATATTATTATAAGAATAGTATAAATCAAATTGTTTTTGTACACATACATTATTAACTTGTGATTTTATTGCACAAATAATATATTTAAATCTATGGTAGAACAATATGAACAAATGAAAACTCAAATTTTATTTATATGCAAGCAGGTTTAAAGCCAAAATTATACTGAATAAATAAATCGAGACGCTAATTTCAACACTTAAAAAACACATCAAGATTGCCGTGAGTCCCTTTAATATCTTTATTAGCTATAGAGTAGGTGGGGTCACAATTATTATACCAAATAAAGAACAAAACAAAATAGAATTAACCTCATTTCTCAAGACCGCAACAATGTTGGGAATTTTGTGACATTGTGAAAATGAACACCTAAGTGTCTTATAATGACCTGTTAATCTATTGGATTATGATAAGGAATTAGTATATGGCTGATTTAATATAGAAAACAAACAACTTGAGTTGTGTATGGAGATGTATAGCATACAATGTCAGGCAAACATGAAATATTTGTAAGATATGGTTTCAAGCGATTTAAAAAAACTATGATTAACTTTCGTTTAATTATTGCGTTTTATATTGATTTGCTTTCTTTTGTTTCTTTGTGTGAATGGTGTTTTACATCATTTTAAGCACATGTTTGGCCATATCTGTTAGTCGATTTTTTTTTTGTGGTAGAGGCCGACATCACACTTTTTCGTGGGGTAGAACCAGTACTGTATTCCTCCCGCCTTCCATAAGAATCAACATTTTCTGCTTTCTAGCCATCTATTAAATAAACTGATCACCATATTATTTAATATTCCTACGTGAGATGTTATATAATTTATTTAGTCTAAGAGTGGATTAAATATGCTTATTAAAATAAATGGAATCAATGAAATGGTTTTACAGGTGCAGTGCTCACGCTACCATACGACATGGTCGCCATTTGCGATTATTTTATAATACTGTCGATTATTTTAAAGAAATGTCGACAAGAAATGGCGATTATTTTATTTTAATTTTTTTTTTTTTTTTATAAATTGTTCGTATAATGGTCTGTTTGACACCCCAAGTAATAAATGACCGCAATAAACATTACATAATCCGTTCATGCCCCCTGTGATGCCGCCACGCGCTTATCAATTATCGCTTGTAAAAGTTGTTAATTCCCTTAATTGGCACTTGTCGGATAATCGGCATCGTTGATACACGCAAACATCATGTGATTAATGGACCGAATAGCCAATCAGATATGCCGTTATTTGTTATCTTTCGGGCGAATGACCAATCAGACAATCCGTTACGCATCCAACAGTAGGTACAGTTTCCTGTTTGTTTTTCTGTACACAAACTACAAAGAGATGAAATTAATTTGTGCACGCACTATTATGAACATAGTCGCTACTTTCATCTGCATTAATAGCTATCCCATCATGATCCCGATAGGTAGCAAACTCCCATGTGTATTGTGAACTGTGAAAACACTTGCAATAAAGTAATTAAAACATTGAAACAATAAGAAGTTTGAATATTGTGCCTGGCTTCATGTCGGCAGTTTCAATTTGTCACAACTTTGAGATCGACAATTAATGACATAATTGATTGATTGAATTGGATTTTATAGTCGCACCAACAGCTAAGGTCATATGGCGACTTTCCAGCTTCCACTGGTGGAGGAAGACCCCAGGTGCCCCTCCGGGCAATTTTCGTGCACGGGCGGGCACCTGGGTAGAACCACCGACGTTCCGCAAGCCAGCTGGATAGCTTCCTCACATAAAGATTCCTAGGCCCCTGAGGGATCGAACCTTCAGCGGTGAGGGGCAAGTGATTGCAAGTCAGAGACTCTAACCACTCGGCCACGGACGCCCCGATTAATGACATAAAACTACATTATCCTACTATTAGGGTTGTTTTCTTTCCCCTTTGATAAGAAAGACCATTTTTGGCATTCAAAACACATTAATGCATGAAAAAAGTTCGTAATTGATGGTATTTCGATTAAATGTTTGAAATTTTCGGGCCGTGAAATTGCGGTGTACTTCGGATGGTACATAATTTTGGATATTTTTTTTTTTTTTACATAATCGAAGAAAAACTGTCCTTTACAAATACATGTTGGTGGAAAGAAAAACGATATATAGATGACAGATACATAAAGTATATTTCTATTCATTATTTAATCCATCATTCTTTGTTTTATCAATGTGTAAGGAGATCCTGGAATCCTACTTTTAAATGAATTCTAGTCTAGGCTCCTACCTTTTTCACTTGGAGAAAGTGGTGACAAAAAGAAAAAATATAGCCAGAGGAGGCCCTGATAGTCTAATAAAACCTGATTGAAAATTTGGCTCTTACGACTGACCAAATTGTCTTACGCATTAAAGTTTGCTATTATTTTCTTAACTAAAAAATGTGTGGCTATTAATTTAAAATGGCCAGTGTGAGCACTGAAGGTGCAAATGTTACATTGTGACAGCGACCACAGACTGAGGTAAGATAAAAGATTGGAGGATGCAAAAAAAGAAAATCAATAATTGGCAAGTTGCTCAATGGAAAAAAAACAGTCGAATGAATACACCTATTGACAGTATAAACCTCAACTATATCTTGTAATATCCCATAACCTAGATTCTGTTCACAATCATTGACATTAAGTTCATTTACACCTGACACAAACAGTTTGTATGTAGTCAACTGAATACAGTAACATATACAATTTGTAAGATTTGATTGACAATAATCTTAATCCAATTAAATGCTGATATAAATTCCAATTAAATGGAACAAATCTCCACTGAGGAATAAATTACTTATTTCACATTTACACCTATCTTCACGCCTTTGTTAACATAAATACTAGTAAAATTGTAAGCTGCTCTGTTTATATATGTTTATATTATATAACTTTGTTTTTGATTATTTGAAATTGGATTAAATCAATCTGAATTGATTTTATTTTAAGGGTATCAAAGGGTATCGGTATCTTGAATGAAAAGTATTTGTCCATCCATATTCTAAAAGCATCAATGAGGAACGCCAATTCTTTAAAGGTACAACATACACATAAAATGAAACGGATGATTTTTTTTTTTAAAAATCTTGTAACTTAGGAAATGTTGCAATTAAATCAATTGAGTAGAATAAAACTTTGCAAACTATGCCAAAAAATGGTTTCAATACAATACTGCGAAAACTCATGTGAACTATTGTACTATGTTGTACCCCATGTATACTGCTCTTATACATAAAATGGGCAGCTTGCAGGGCAAATGGTTTATCTATAGTACAGTTATGTGTACATAACAATCAGATAATTATGGCTAAAATAAAGGCAATGCTTTTTAACTGAGAGTATATTTAAGGTAAGTTGTTTCAATTAACACGAATATCAGGTGACTTAATGCAAATCTGAGGTAATATTATGCATTCTTCAGTGATGGTGAAAATATACTTTATGCTCTCCAAAAATTGAGAAACTATTCATCTAACTACATAACAATATTTATAATGGTTTGAACAATATTGTACAACAACAATCAAAGATGCGTTCATGAAAGGGAGATAAACGATATCTCCATGTTTATATTTCATCAGGTATCCCTGTATATTGCACTGAAGGAATGTGCAGGTGTAATTAAGATCCAATTATGATTGACTACCTGTAATGAACATCATTAAAACACCTCAATACACAGGACAGGGTGATTGTATGATGACATCATTGTGATCATTTGTAATATTGTGTACCTGGTGACAGTCTGTGGCCAGGGGCAGTGGAAGATTACATCTGTCTATTGACCAGCCAAGGTATAACATTTTTTTCAAGTTTGTCAATGCATCTCCCTTTTAAATTATCTGCCCTTTTTAAAAAAAAGAAGAGTAAATACCTCTCACCTTTGAGAAATTATCTCCCTTTATAAAACAAGAGAACAGTGAATCACCTCTAACCTTTGTGAAATTATATCTCTGGATAAAACCCCAGAAGGTTTCAGACCGGTGAAAATCAGCCCATTGAACACAATGCAATATAGGCTATATTTGGAGATCAGTCACAAGTTCCACAACATTCGTTCGCTTAAATACACTTGGCTAGCAAACGGTCCCATATCTGGAATAAAACACCGATTCAGTTTTTCAACATTTCGCGTCATTCATTAACACTATGCGTATTTTGAAATAAACATCTGTCAAAACCACATCACTACCTAACCTCTGTGCTCATACTCTCCAAAGAAATAATCCTGACAAACACAGTAAAATACTTACTATTCATGACAACAGACATACTACTTTTACTTTAACCTCAGGTTAGATTTAACAATGAAATAGAAACTAATCTTGGGAAAAACACATGCAAACTAGAAACTTTGGATTCTTTCAAGAAACTATTTCAGCACCCTACGACCCGGAAGTAATTCCTGACTGGTCTGACACCAGAACAGACCGATTAACTGCTTATATCAAGGTACCAAATCAAGTCTGAGAATGCATTGCATATTCATCAAGAGACTTTCTGATTTGATTGTTTTTTAGATTTTTTAAAATTAAGGTTGATAATGTCATATGGTCTAACCATTTATCTCACTGTCAGTTTACAGCAACTACAGAAAGTAATGTGACGAATTGAGATGAATTAATATTGAAACATCATTCAATCAAAAACCAGAAAGCAGTGAATGTACTGTATACATATAAATATACATGTAAATTTGGTTAACTGGCAATTAAGATACAAAAGTATATACTGTGTGTACATGTAGTAATTGCTATAGTAATTTGCTACACGTTAAAAATACTTGTTACAGAAATTAACCCTTAACCCGCTAAGCATGACTATATTAGCCTTTGCGTCCATTGTAAACCCAGATCAGCCTGCGATTAACTCGCAGGCAGGGTTTACAATGTCCAGCTGCTGTCAGTCATTTTCCCCCAAAACACCCTTTGTCACATAAATGAAATGGTCTTAATTCAAAGAAAATACCCTCGGTATAAGTGTTTTAATCGGAACCTCAGCTCTTGAAATTCCCTATCTTCACCAGATATGTATGGAAGATTCTTATATTCTCACGATGTTACCGGAGGAGGTCGGTGAAAAAAATGTGTGCCTCAACAAGGACTCGAACAACTGTTTACCAGCGCTCTAAACACCGAGATATAGGGGACACACAGATGACAAATTATTATTTACCATTTACTTGTAACCTGTTACACATTTTATTGTGACTATTCTCATCGAAATAATTTATCTTTATTGCCTGGAAGAAAACATAATGAGAACATTGTATGCATGTTTGGAATTCATCAAAAATTAATGCATATTTTCAGGCATTTCATAATAAAAATCGGTGAATATTTCACAACTCTTTTAATATCCAAGGCATAAAACTTTAATTTGTACGCTGAGGACCGATACCACTGAATACAGATTAGAAACGACTCCTACAAAGGAAACAATAATTATCTTCGCCAGTAAAAACTATTATATTGATCCTAGTGGGGATAAATCAAATAATTATCTAGTACTTCAAAATTGTATTTGTATGCATGCAGTGGAATGTATGCTCTGAATAATTTTATGGAGTACGGTAACAATTATTTTCAGTTCAAGGTATTTAAGTGGAGAATACAGATTGTTTGAAAAGATTTTAAACGTTCCAGCCATGGTTATAAGCATGAGAAGGTAGATACTGATTGCAATGCACTTAACCTATGCAATGTGACATGTTGAAACACTCTTAGAGTACTACTGAAACCAAGGACATGCATGAAACAACTAATTTTATGAAAAGTTACTTTTTAATAATACCCATAAACATGAACAAGTGTGCACAAGGAAGAATAGTGTACCGGAACTCACAACAAATCAAAGCGGACATAGGAAACACATTAGAGAAGCTCTAGGTCTTCAGTTTTTTTTTAACCAAGACCAAAATATTAAAATACACAAAACCTGTGCAAGGTGACAAGCTGGAAGATCTAGTAGGTTCAGCGTAAATTAAAATCGTGCAGTGAGACATCACATTCAATATATGACATACCTGGTGACTTGACCCTCACAGGGTCAAGGTCATGTGGAAGGTCATCAAGGTCACTGTCATTATCGTCATAATCTCCAGGAAATAAAATATCCTTTGGTTTAATATCATAGTATGGTTTTACATACACTGAATTTCTCAGTCCCATGTTTCCACAATATTCAAAAAATCTTTTTATGGATAAAAATTGTATTAAATATGATTTAATTTATTTTTGCATCTTTTTTATATACCGTAGACCTGACATTAGATTAACAATCCAAAAGTTACTTGGCATCTAAAAAACAGTGAGAATAATGAGAGAATACAAGATCTAGTCCCGCCTTGGAAACAGAGTGTTCACATACACCTGTTAAAGGCGGAACCACCTTAAGATTAAATCCTGATTCTATGGAAGAAAGCGGTTTCTGGTAGCAACAATATATCTGATATCATAACAATGAATAATGGAGGCACTTCAAAATAGAGTTGCTCAACACTTAGGGATGATTCTCCTGGTAACTGAATGGTGGAACACTGTGCAGGGAGTGAGGGTGCTCAACACTTAGGGATATTTCTCCTGGTAACTGAATGATGCAAGGGAGTGAGGAAAGGAGCTTTATGGAAATATGCTGTAGATTGGGGTGACTGATACAAGGTGCGTAGTTATTTTATCTACTGTTAAACTTGTACAAAAAGTTTAATACCGTATACCACTGTTTAAATGCTCCTTACACCACTATTTCCTGAAGTATGCTACATAAGGAGTTATCTGTCTTGTTATAATGGTCCCATAAAAGCACTACCTTTTGTATGTAAAATGTAAAATGCATCACCCCGGGGGACTTTTAAACAAGGTATATACATTTTAATTATAATGATCTCTGTCAACACTTAAAGTATATTATATCCTTAAATATATATTATTATTTTAAATATAGAATTATGAACCAGCCTTAAATAGGTCATTACGAACAAAAAATATTAATTTTGTTATTATAACCATTTATAGAATCATTTATAAAATTCTCAGTAAGGCAAATATCCAGTTGAGAGTATATGCTTATGTGGCAAGTTCGTCTGAGGAACTGGTTCTAATATTGACTTTATTGACTAAAATTTGGCTCTATAATCAAAGGCTATAGCAAGTCTTTTCTCTGCAAGGAAAGAAAATAATCCAGATCTGGTAAATTGAAACAGCTTCAAATAAATACATCAAGTACCCTGGTCGATAAATATTTCATGATTACTCTGACCCAGCAGATTCCATCATGATATTTCATTTACAAAGTATTAGGGTAAGCCACCTGATGGAATGTTATTGCTTCCACAATCAATACCATGACTGACCTACCAGAGCTGCAATAGAAGACTTATGCATGCCCGTTAAAAGTCCAGGTAAATGCAGGATTTCTTACCAAGACCATTTCATTCGGAAACACTTGCCTCTGTCATGACTGATCTCAAAAGTTTGCAGCTAACACTTTTTCTGTATTGTTAAGATTATACATAATCGCCATTGTTTATATTCAAATTTAAACAATTTTAATTTTTATTGCAATAAAATCATTTAATTGATTTAATCATTTTTAATGGAATTATTTTAAGTTCAGAATTGATTCTAATGAATGTTTAACTCGATGAGTCTTTACGGTTAACAATATGCTCAATCAGCTCTGAGTTCTGGAAACCGATTGTCTTGAAAGTGATGTATAAAACCAATTTAGACTGTTTGTATCACTCAAAGAATTATGAATTTCTTGAAATCGTGAGTAAAAAAAGCTCTTAAGTTAAAACATTAACTAATTCTAAAAAAAATCCTCATTTATTAAATGGCATGTTATCAAAACATTAGCAGACACATGCTTTGTTCCCTAGCAAATGGTTAAACATTTTGCTACATAATTTCGGATATACCTTTGTGATTTCTATACAATATTGCAGTTATCACAGAGGCTTATTCTATTTATACTTGAGCTTTTGCTATAAGCTCCTAGATTTCTAAAAAATATCTTGGCTCTGTTTTTTAGTGATTTTGTTCAGGTAAGTTGGAGACAAAGTGAGACTTTTTTTTTTAACCCAGCAAAAAGTAAAGTCTAGATATGCTCTATTACTCAAGATCGAAGATCAGATTCACCACTTTGTTATGGAATGTTGTTCCAAACTTGATGTTGATACAGTATGTATGTATACTTGTTCAGCAATACACATTCTTTGTTTTGTATATCTGTATCATTCAGTATGTTTTGGTTACAACAGAACTGTCATGCAATGATTATGAGCCAATACCATTTGAATTTACTAAAAAAAACTTTTTAATATTCTAACATAATTCTTCCACCCACAAAACAGAACCATCATCATCAGTGAAGTACCCTTTGTATATAAATATATATCTAATGATCTCTCCTGGAATAAACGCATTGATCAAATATCTAACTAGCATACTAAACCTTCTAACACACTTTTGGCTTCATACAAAAAAACAAAATCCATTGAGTATTAAACACTAGTTCGCCCTCAACTAAAATATTTCATGTGTATAAATCCCACCTATCCCCCAACCCCACCGCCCCAGACCGGTGTATGTAATAAGTTATTTTTCTTGTGATACAGCAGAGTTCGCTTTTGTGGTAACAAGGTACATGAAAAACGTACAATATTATTACAACACAATACTTTACTTACATGGTCGCAAATAAAGAAGCATTTGTGTTTTCTTTCTATAAAATGTTTCAGCTGTTCCAACACCTTCCGTGTAAATAAAAGCAATGTTTGAATGAACAAACTTGACGTCACCTATACACAGATTGTAATTTCCGACTAAGCAACAGCTATGAAAACACGTCAACATATATTAGTGTAAAATATATTTTGGTGTTTTTAATTGCGACATTGTACAGGTAAGTAGTGTTTTGTGCTATTACAAAACTTGGAAAGTTAATCGACATTGACTGTTTGTGTCTATGAATGGTACGGGCTTGAACAAACACGTGAGTAACAAACTTTCCAACTTCTTGGTGAGTCAACCGCACCCGTGGTCAAGATTTGAAGCTACATTTGAAACCTTTTCGCCTCTCACCGTTGCAGGTTCGTATCCCACTGGGAGCTTTACTTGTGCGAAAGTATCGACTGTTATGGGAGGTGGGAGGTATATATATACAGTACTGTTTCTAACCAGGAATAAGTGGGTGGCCGGCCGGCCTCCACCACGGATAATTGACAGTCATACATAGCCTACAATGTGCTGAAAATGATGTTTAACTCCAAACAAACAAAACGACTGTGGTAAGGGAAATTGTTTCGATCAGAACTTGACAGAAGACATTAATCTTAGACCTGAATACTGTGTGTTTAATATATGTACACATAATCCGAGCCTTCTCTGACCTTACCAGCCCTTTTTACGATTTTTGATATTTCATCTGACTGTGTATATAGCCGCAAAAAAAAAAGGAAAAAAAAAAGGCTTTTAGGGTCAGAGAAGGCTCGGATTAATGTACACATAGCGCATATGTAGGGGTATATATTCCTGGACCATTTACAGGTAGGTATCCTGATGACATTGCAACAAAACATGGCCCACTCACCAGGTGTAGAAGTATACCCCGTCTGTACAGGCTGGCCTGTTACGGGATGTAACCATGATGTTCTCTGGTCTCTGTCACTGAAATGGACAAAACAAAACAAACTTGTCAACCTCGATTTAAGCAACCAATTAGCAGCGCGGCAAGCACGACAGCAGTTTGTGTTTGTGAAATTTAATTGGCATTATTAAAAATAATTTAACAATCCGTTTACTTACTCCACAAAAAAGATTCGTCCGTCTCGCGATACGCCATAACTCCAACTTTGGGGTAACCGCTCCCCAATCAGTTTGGCGGCCATTTTTTGATAGTAAACGGGATATCCCTTGCTTTTCAAATGTACTCCCCTGGAATTCCCTCAGTAAGCATGTCTACTTATGTTAAAAATCCAGATAAAAGTTTGGCTAAAACATTCCGCAAACAAAATGTTTATATTTCTATGTAATTTTCATAGTTTGAAACAACTTTTACACTTTGTTAAAACACCGGTCTCGGTTCAGGTACGCAAACAACTTTACAGGTATTCTACCTGTCACCCAACTGTAAACAACTATAGTCCGTTTCAGTCTCTCAGTCTATACGCTCAACGCCACAGAGTTACACTGTTAAAGTATGTTTCAATATAATATACATGACCTGAACCTAAATAGTATTATACAGGTTGGTAAATATAATACACCAAAACCAGATACAATAATATAAATATAGAAGTTTGAGGGTTTTAATTGTCTATTTGAAGAATAAAAACGAAACGAAACGAAACGAAACGCAACCAACCAACCAAACAATGCATAAGCATTAGTTGCATAACCACAGACACATTAATAAACCGATAGGAAACTTCCTATCTTAACCAATAAAGTAACTAAAATATGACGTGGCACCTTAACTTTTCCTTCTATCTTCTCTCTCATTTATTCACCGATTTTTATGAGAATACATCCAAACGATTCGTAGTGAATAGCAAAATGGTATTATAATAATTTATGTTTAAAAGTCAAAGTTTCCATCAAACTCCTTTTTTGCTCTCAATGTAAGAGAAAACAAAATACTATCGTGGAAAGAAAAATAAATTTGTGATGGTATTTGGCTTGAATGAAACTTGTATCTATAAAACTCTTCATGATATGTGTGTTTAAAGTTGGGAAATATTTTGTGAAATTTTCGAACTGTGCCACTTGAAATTTACACAATTTTCATAGTGTCCAATCTATTTGTTATTAGGTCTGTGGCATAACCAATTAATTTAAATTTGGGCTTAAAAAAATTAGTGCGAAAATAAAGTCATCCCCTAAAATGCATCTAAAAATGTCCTTCGTGCGCTTTAAACGATATTTAAAATCTCAGGATTTTATGTTCAAAGTTTTGGCAGCACTGGCATAACATGATGGACACTGTCACAACTTATTTCCTTTGAACTGATGCAGGGCCTCAATTTTATGGTATCCGGTCAAATCGTACTTAAGTCAACTCGTACTTAAGTCAAATCACTCTCATTTTGGTCAAATCGTACTCATTGACATTTTGAAATAAGTCAAATCGTACTCAGTAATTTATTTCCTTAGAAATAATATAATTTCAGTTATTATTGATTATTTTTGATATATTGTTATAATAAAAGATGTTTCAAGTATGTTTTAATGTAATTAAATAATAAAAAGACAGATTTATTTTTTAAAAATTAGTACGATTTGACTTAAGTACGATTTGACCAGGAAGATTTCACCACAAATACAAATTAAATTGTTGTGATTAATATGAACGTCTTATTTTGTTCTCACTCGTGTTGAATGTCTCTCCACAGCATGCCGACATTTGATGACTACGGTAGCACACGAAATACACAAATCCATATTCTAAACATGCACAACACACACGGAAGTAAAAAAAAAAGTCCTAAGTTCCAACACAATTTAGAATCAAATTAAATTCACTATTATAAAAAGTATAACACCATATAGACTGAATGACTTACAGTACAGATACTTTTATACTAATGAATTTCATTTGAGTGAAACATCTTATATAGATCACTAAAATATCAATTATATAAATTATACCATGGCAAGTCTTTGAACATGAAATTAGTCTTTTGATATTTCGGTCTTTTTCAAGGACTTTCAAGGACGTTTTTTCCAAAATTCAAGGACTAATATTCGTGCAATGTAATAGGAACGCACAACCATTAGCCATTTTTGGGATGAACAGCAAAAATCCAGAATTTAAGGACTTTCAAGTACCTTATCAGATTTTCAAGCACTTTCCAGGCCTTGCATTTTATTTTTCAAATTCAAGTACTTTCAGGGATTTCAAGGACCCGTGGGAACCCTGATTAACAAAAGCATTTCTCCTCTTCAATATTGTATAGATATGAATGCACTCCTACCTATCAGTTTGTCTATAATTATCTTCATTATCCATTCGGCACGTACGGTAATCTATTTATCTGATAATACCTGGTTATGATAAATATGTCTTTTGTCCTTTGACAGAATATTTCTTTAATGTGCCGATAGATCCATCAATTAATTATTAACAAACAAAATACAAGCAAAGCAACGACTTCAGGTTTCCAATTTTATTAAACATTCAATTGACAATTTTCAAAATTCCATTAGCCATTAGGGATACAATATAACAATAAACAATAAAATATTCCAGACATAAACAACTTAGTTTTTGCACTAACATTGACTAATTAATCAACAATGAAGAATTGCTTTAATATAATTTGTTTCTACGTACTCCATATTATATATAAATTAGTGCGTTTTCGATAAAAGTCAAGTCGTACTCATTATTTTAGCCAAATCGTACTCATTATTAGCATGAGAGTGATTTGACCTGCCATGAGTACGATTTGATCGAAAAGTGAGAGTGAATTGACCAAAACAGTACGATTTGACTTGAGTACGATTTGACTTAAGTACGATTTGACCAGGAAGCAATTTTATGTGCATGGGAGAGAATTCCGTGGAAACTTGCCAGATTTTATTTATTGGATAATTTCCCTTATTACCTGTAAAATCTGCTTCCGGTTTACCGACAGGTCTTACAAATAGAATAGCCAAATATACAAATAGAATAGCGAAATAATTTAGCAAAATTAAGACGTTTTGTAAGAAATGTTTTAGAAAAGATAATTTATATCGGTTTAACGGAACTATCAAAATCAATATAGTAATAAAGTATTGAATGAATAAATTACTAGAGTATGAAAATAAAACCGTTAACGCAGGAGAAACCGCAAATAATTAATCAGCCAATAAGGTCGGTCGTGTGTGTTTTTGTAAGCAAAGGGAAATACATGTCAATATTGTTTATTTACAGAATATTTTGGTAAGTTTGCTTATATTTTCTTAAACAGAGTTATTTTGCATACAATAATCTTTTTTTACGAGTCCAACATGAGTCGCTTTTAAACAGAATATCTTCGATAAAATCATGAATTCTTTACGTGTGTGTCACCATTTTTTTTTTTTAAAGTTTGGCACTATTCGGTGTCCCCGCCGGTCTGCTTTGTGACAACACAAGAAACGTGCAAACCAACAGTTATTTGGTTGATTTTTTGTTAGCACTGCCTGCGTGTTTATAAATGCAGAAACTAACAGTATCGATTCACACCTTATTTTTACGGTTTGTTTACTTGATATTTTTACACACCTGTAATTACCAAAATGGCCGCCGATTCAAATTTGCGTTTGGATACGGTGCGATTCGTGATTTGTTCATAGATATGACATTATTTTGCATAGTTGTGAATTTTGTCAATGAAATTTTGCAATGATTTTGTATTGATCATGTTTTATTTCTGAGAATCATACTGTAACTGTTACAGTTTTATATTTTGTAAGCTATTTGAATAAGAGTCCTACCATGAATCCCAAACCCAGCGGGAAACGGGTAGTGCCCAGGTGAGCATATTGACCTCTTGATCCAGAGTTCACCAGTTCAGTTCCACATGGGTCCCAGCATTTTTAGAACAGGCTCCTCGGTATCTTACTCTGGCAAGGTACTGTAGATGAAAGTATGGCTGGGCCGTCGATCTGCCGATTTTGGGTCCGTTTACCGGACACTTCCCCACTCCAAAAAATATTTCCCCCCCCCCCCCGACTCAAAATTTCCCCTCGAAAAAAATAAAATAATAATAATTCTGGTACGTTAAACATTGAGTACGAAATTTGTAGATTGTGCCCCGTTTCTAACTTAATTATTTTAATTTACGGCGAATTTATTGTCGCAACCGTCTTTTTTTTCCCCCAAATCTAACGGCAGTGTTATACCTATTGATGAAGTGAAAATAAAAAGGTCTTAAACTTAATACAATGTAGTCTTTTTTTTTATTACTTAAACAAAACAAAACTGTATTTAATACAAATAAAACATGTAAACTGTTTCAAATCATGATTATAATCAAAATTATGGCCGCAAAATAATTCCCCCTTTCCTGTAAAAGCGTGCTAAAATTCCCCCACTCAAGGGTATGGGTCGCAGTCCCCCAAAACAGAGTGAAGGCCCTGTATGGCATCTTTGTGAGGGGTAGTGGGGTTGGAGAGAGAGAAAGCTCTGACCTTGGATTGGAGTAGAGCGACACTCTGCACTTGTTGCAATCACTAAGTGGTTAGCCTCTTGTCCTACAGGTTTCATGTTTGTTTTCCAATGGAGCTGGTCCCACATTTTTCAAACACTCCCGCGGTATTTTATCAGAGCACTAGTCAGCTTTTAGGGGACGGGCCAGGGCCTTCAAGAAGGGGTATTTTGCGTTGTTTTCATATCAAAGGGGAATAAGGCCTGTGCACATCTTGCTGAACTCAGGTGTATTAATCAGCGATTCGCACCTGTAAGCCTTAACCTTAGACCTCAGGGTAGAGGCTTCCTATGTCCTCAATAGGGGTTTGGAAGTAAAGGACATGCATTGATACTAAACGTCTTATTGGTTTGTCAAGTCTTCAGATGAATATATGAAGAGGTGCCCTTACAAAACACTAGATATAAGTGTATAACAATTTAACTCAAGTATCTTTGTATGGCCTATTGAGAGCTATTTATAATTTTAAAAAGAAATTTGCTCTGACTTTAATACTAATATACTAAATATATAAAATGGCCAAATGGACATCTGTGACTTGTGGTGTATTCTTTTTATTTTATTAATATTCAAAGTTTTATAATATTAGTGAATATATTCAAATAAATGGAATATGTAATGTATGAAACAAAAAATATTACAAACTCTGTTACCCATCATTTAGGCTGAAAATGAGGCAATTGAGGTCAAGGTCACTGTTACGTTAAATATGAAATTGGTTTTAGTTAAGAATGAGATATTGCAACAAAACTTCCTGTGTATGTAGCTTACCATGAGCGGTTTTATTTTTTTGACGGGAAAGAAGTACAGGGTTCTCCAAGTCTAGAAATTATAGGGTGGCGGTGCAAATCTCTTTTTTTGCGGTTATTTTATACCATTTTGACAGCGACACCTGGATGTTGGAGGAGAGTTACCTCTGCTATACGGTTTGATCAATGCGATTGAGGCGCTTGCTTTATTGTTGAAGACTGGATGACAAGTGTCTGTACTTAACTAGATGTAACCACAGAGTACCAAATCGGTCTAGATTCAGGTTATGTTATGGTGTTTGTTTTGTCAATTCATACATTTGCCCAGGACCATTTTTGTCCAGATGAATTTCTGGTGAAAGCCCTTTGTGTTCTGCATCAAGTTTGCTAAATTTATTAGGTTTTATTTTACTTTTTTTTACTTTTTTTTTTAAGTGGCGCTTGACGATTTTTACGTGGCGGTGCTTGTTTTGCATGGCGGTATGTGACCCGCCATCGTATAAGTGCTCTTAGAGAACCCTGCAATATACAATCATTTAGTTCATTCGGTTTTTCTTTCATATTTCAGTTGAATTATAAAGAGTTGTGCTAGTTTCATCTACATACAAGAACTATATGTGTGCCAGTGAGGTGGTGTACACATGCCTGACATTGATGTAGGTGGTGATGCTAATATAGAACATGCCCCCTGGTGTCAGTTATCAAAACTATGGTGACCAAGATTCCTCACGCCAACATCATCCAGATGTCAACCACAACACAGCGGATATACTGAGGACAGTCAAAGATCAGGTTTGTAGTGTTCGTCTTCAGTGTGAGGAAATGTTCTGAACAATGTTCTGAACAATTTTTGTAACTAGAAGAAGAAAAAAGGCCACCATATTATCAGAACAGTGAAATTGTTTAACCAATTGTTAGAGATGAAGTTTTTATAAACAATATTTGCATAGTAAGACACTTCCCCTAGCCTCCTGCGCCGGATGTGATCATGAACTGGGCAGTCCAATTTATCTGTTTTTCCCAGATATTTCTCTCCCTCTAGGGTGTCTTAAAATAATCATAACCTTAAAAAAAAATTAGTTAATGAGTCGTTAAACAATTCAATTGACAAGAGTAAAGCCCCATTACCGTTATATTAGTTTCCCCAAATATGTTTACAGCTCTTGTTAAGGAGTAGTCCTTTACTGACGTTACAAGTCTTGTACTCGCAGTGGGAGGGATAAACAATTTGTTTGTTTGCCAAAAATGCTCAATTATACTCATTTATATGTTCTCTAAAATGCGCTTATTTCTAATGTTTTAAATCAATATTGAAAAGTTGATTCAGTCAAAATGTCTCCGTGCTCTAACAACATTGAATTCCCTTATTTCCTTTATATATTGCAAATTAACAATTAAAACATATTTGTAAACAAGGATTTGATGTACAACATTAAAGATTTAAACAAATATGTGTACCAACTTTTGAACATGTAGGACCAAAACTTGTAAACACTTTGAGTAAATAAAACTTGTTTGCATTGTGTGGTTCAAATGTGAGGTACCAAGGAGTGAGGGAGTTCTTGCAATGTAGTAGATGCAAATTAACTGTTTTGAAATACCCACTTTCTCTACCTTTTTTTCAGAAATAATGTTACATTTATGTTGGGTAAAGATTGTTAGATTTGAAGGTTAGATGTATAGATTCATTGCTCTTCATATTTGAAAAGTAAGCAAATTTCGCCTTGTTACATGCATACTAGAGTTATTGTCCTTGACTTTTATAAATAATCAAATTTCACCTTGTGGAACTTTAATAATTAATCTCATTGGTTTCACTAGTTGTTACAAATGTCACTCCCTCTCAGTTGTTACAAATGTCACTCCCTCTCATTTATTACAAATGTCACTCCCTCTCAGTTGTTACAAATGTCATCCCCTCTCAATTGTTACAAATGTCACTCCCCCTTGGTTGTTACAAATGTCACTCCCCCTCAGTTGTTAGATTTGAAACAACTGAGGGGGAGTGACATTTGTAACAACTGAGGGGGAGAGACATTTGTAACAACTGTGGGGGGAGTGACCATTTGTAACAACTGAGGCAGTGACATGTGTAACAACTGAGAGGGAGTGACATTTGTAACAACTCAGAGGGAGTGACATTTGGAACCAGTATCTCAAAAACACTGGTTATTAAACTATATATATATTACATAATTTAAAATGATATTTTATTCACACCTTTTTACACCAGTTTGCATGAGAGTTACGTCAGACAAACAAAACAAGTGGAACCAGAACTCTTTGTTAATTCCGTAATCGGTATTCCCTAGTGGCGGAATCTGGCGACGACGTCTGTAAAACAATCGGAACGTCATTTGGCGGTCCCGCCACTGATGGAAAAGGCCGAGCAATGTTCCGTACTGCGAAATAAGTCCCACTGGGAGATATTTCGCAGAAGAGCAAACGAGTAGATATAGCTTTTCTATTCCCTGTATTTCCTATACAAATCACAGACAAATATGTAATATAATACCATTGTATCTAGATATATATATAGAAGATACATTAGTTTCATTTTGTTGTTCAGTAATGTGTGGTCTACAAGGTTCATACAGCCTTAAAAAGTCCTTAAATTTCAGAAGTAGCTTTTAAAAGTCCTTAAATCCACTCCAGCCTTAAAAAGTCCTTAAATTCTGAAAAAATATCATTAAAGGTCCTTGAATTTCATAATCAGTCTATTAATTATACAAGAGGAATAATATCTGACATAGTTTGAAAAAAATCAGCAAAAAAAAATAATCGATAATGTTATGAGTAAAACCTTATAAATAGGTTATTAGGGCCTTAAAAGTCTTTAAAAAGTCCTTAATAGGAGACTAAGTAGTCCAAAATGTTTATGTCAACAAGCTTATCGCTTCTCTGTCAGTATGCTTTGCCACTTTTCATAGGTTTGAATCTCACTTGTTGGCATGTCCAGTCCTCCCATCACACCTCCAAAGTTTCGTTAAAAATAGAAGCTTAGTATGCTTAGAACGAATAGCGCTTCCATGGTCGAGGTGTTAACGATGTTGCGTTGTAAACCTTCTCGCCTCTCACCGCTTCAGTTCAAATCCCACTGGGAGCTCAACTTGTAAACGAGAAGTGTCGATTCTTACAGATGGCAGGAGGTATACAGTACTGGCTCTACCCATGAAAAATGGGGTGGTCTGTCTCTACCACAAAATAAATGACCATCATATATGGCCTAAAATATGCTTAAAATGACGTAAAACACCATCCAAACAAACAAACTTAGAACGGATATACATACAACCTTATTGTGATTGCTTTTACCAGTTACCTTCACACTCTATTAAGCTGCAGATGCACCAGTGTAGAATTTCATTCCGGGGATGTAGTCATTGTGATGTTACTCGTTCATCAAGGACATTTTGTATATGATATAACCGCCTTTGTTGCCGTACATAGTCGCCTTTTGTGTTGTTTTGTTCGGTGTTTTAATCTTTCAAACAAAAGCTTCAAACATTTAACAGAAATGCTTGTTGTCATGTTTTAAATATGTAGACCACCAAAACATCAGGTGTTGTGTATAACATGGCAAAATGGTTGTGTCTGGTAAATGTGCAAATAATGTTTGTGCGTTACCAAACTATATTATCATTTTGGGATTATGATAGTATATAAAATCTCTTTTTTGAGTTAAACAATAAATTAAAGAGCTTGAAAGGCAATTGAAATTAAAATCGAACGACAAATACTGATATAATACATGGTAAATTGTTATAAAAATGATTTTAGTTATTTTCTTATACCCTTAAAATACAATAAAAAATAATGCACAAAATGAAATATTTCATTAACTGTTATCATATTACGTCATTGTATCCGGTCAACCAATCAGCTGGTCTTCAAAGGTCATGGCCATATATTCCAGTGATCTAATATATTTTAGCCTATATCATATAACCTAGATATTATAACCAGATGTTTCATGAGTGTATTAAAATAAACTGAACAACAATGATTTTGACAATAAATCATAACTGGCTGCTTGACAGGCTCCATATCAGGAAACAGCCCATTTCTGGAGATTTTATGTTACTCCTGGAAATATTAGTTTTTTTCAAATGAATTAGGCCAAATAAAATAATAGGTGTGGTTCTGGTTTCCCAACCGACCGTGTTTTTAGGGGCCAACCCTAAACATTTTATGACCACTTAAAAAAAATTACGTTTTGCATTTTATGCTTTCTTTTCTTCTTTTTGTTTTTAATTATTTTTTCTATCGGTTCTGTATCTGATGATATCAACAAATATATAGTTAAGTTTATTTATTTATTGGGTATAAAAGTATAGTGTAAAAAAATAAAATATATATAAAATAAAATGTTTTTAGAAAATAAAATATTTTCTCTACCAACGTACCCTATTTTTTTTAACCATGTAATAGGAACCACACATATAATTTTATTTGGCCTTACCTAATATGCGTTAATAATAACTACAGTTTACACCACCACATATTTGTTTGATGACAAAACATGTAAGTTTGGGTAATTAGCTTGGGTTTGTTAACTGATTTATTGATGTCATTATGAAATGCTAAAAGTAATCAATTCCTGGATGTAGCCAAATTTAACAACAATTAACATACTGTCAAAACTAGCAATAAAGCTACAAAATGCCACACAAAATTGAAGTTTTACAGCATTCTTTGTGACCAGTATTGGATGCATATTTTGAAAGGAGGGTGATACCCGATACCCAACTCTCCCTCCCCTTGCGGACATAACTTGATATTAAGAAAAAATTACAGAAAGAGTCAGGAATAGGAAAAATGTCTGTTACTAGAAGCAGTAGCCTCGATAAAAAGAGGCATCAACATAGATATCATGTGACTGTTGCACCATATTGTCATTATTATGCATTTTTGAGAGGGGTTAACAATGTTACATTGTAAACCTTCTCACCTCCCACCGCTGCGGGTTCGATTCACACTGGGAGCTCTACTTGTAAGTGAGAAAGTGTAAATTCTTACGGATGGCGGTTCTACCCAGGAATAAGTGGGTGGTCTGCCTCTCCCACAAACAAATTGACCTTCATAATTACATGGCCTAACATGTGCTAAAATGACGTTAAACACCATTCAAACAAATCTTCTGCATTTATCACTCATAAAATCCATTTTTACTACCTATATTTCAGGAAGCCCAGTTTGAGCGACTAACTCGTGAACTTGAGGCTGAGAGACAGAGTGTAGCACACAAAGTACAACAGGTAAGGAAATGTCACATATATTGTCCCGGTACCGAGACGGACCAGACGTCAATAGATTTACTCCACAATCGGTCACGTGATGAAGATGCAAACCTCTTATACTGTTAGAATGTTCATCAAAGAAAGTTGTCCTACAATGTTTGTACCTTATTCAGACTAATTCTGAATATTAAACATTGCCCGAATTGCATTGTACTCTTTTATCGGAATCACTGAGTGCAATGAACTGTATACACGGTCTCGCATTGACTGCTCGACTTTGTTTATTAATCCCATTTGTTCAAAAGCTGTGAAACTATTAATAATATTTTCCCAATGGGTGCAGTTAGCTTTTGATCTAGTTATGTATGGCATAATTACAGGGATTATTGTATTACTCAATGATCTACAACGCTGGCAAAGTGCCCTTAATGGCATCAACCGTATATTGGTTCTTAATGTTGACCTGTGAAGAAAAACAAAAGAAAAAAATAGGTGTGTTTAGTCGGACCGTAACTATTTTTGGAGCCAACCTAATGTTTTTTTTCCTTCAATAAAAAAAAAACAGTTGAAAACACATGCCATAGATTCATAGCAAATCCAAACAAAAAATCTACTTTTTTAGAGCTCACATATATTTTTAAAGAGTTACAACAAATTAGAAGCGTATTTGTTTTGTAACAGAATTTCAGTTTTAGATACATATACATGTATTAGTAATGTCCTTGTAATCGTGTTAAGAAGAGATTTATTTATGCTGTCACTGCAGTGTCATATTTTATGTGTATATGGTACTTGATGATGGAATGAATTCACTAACATGCTTCTTATCTATGCACAGAAGTACTTTTATCTTTCTCCCTCCCAGATTGTCTTTATTATGACATTGATTTACAAAAGATTCTATCCTATAAATTATACTCTTATTGAAATCTGAGAAAAATAACGAGAGTATTATGAAAGTGACTGATCAGTCGAGGCTTAGAAAACTGAAGTTGGATGACTACGTATCTCACTCAGTTCTGAGGAGTCTTGCTTTATTTCTAAACAAATCTGAACCGGAAACTTAATCAACGGACCCTGTGTTAATAAAAATCTGAAACCTGAAAAATGCATTTTGCTAAATAAAATAATATTTAATTTGTGGCTCAATATTAGTCATGGTGGTAATGCTTCCTACAGTGTTTTCACAATAAAGAAAACACATTTATAATCATTAAGCGAGACATGGTGTTTTCACATGGTGACAAATGCAGTATTAATTCTTATCAGTGTGATAAAGGAGCCAACATTTTTCTGCAAGATTATCACAAATGTATTGATTCTGCATATTTAGCAGGAGTGAAAATACACAGGGCAAAAGTGTTTGTTTACATTTCAACTTGTGTTTTAACCCCTGAATTCCTTCACCATGTGTGTTGCCAATATTTGAACTGAGATTGTACTTTAATGTATCAGCTCTAACTGTAAGAATCTTGATGTAATAGAAATAATAGTGGGCGTTCTTTAAGTTGTAATTTTTGTGCCATTTTGGTAATTTTGTTGGAAATATTACAGATTTGTGTATATGTTAAATTGTATGATATATGTATTAATACAGAGACATTTATAAACAATGTGTGAAAATTGTTTCAGGAAAACCAACAGACAGTATAAAACTGGTATTTTATTGTATTTAATTTTGTAACTTTTCTTCGTTTTATCTCTTTGGTGGTCTGCCTGATAAATAATGTCTATATCTGAGTGTGGATTTGTGTTAGTAGAAAGTTGATATACTTTACTAAGCGGATAACAGAGAAATAACCAACTTGAGCCTTCTTTTGTTGTTTAATGGTAATGGAATGATGGTAAATGTTCAAGCAATAGACTGGTGCTAGGCCAGTAAGTCATTTTAATACCAGTCTGTTATAGTTTTGTAGGAATGCGGAGATTGATATGGTAGATGGGTACCTTGTGTGGCCTTGAAATGAGCTTTCTGGACTCATGGTATGGTGCTATATAGGAATGTAAAAAGTTTTATATCAGCGGCTCTTTGAAGTATGATTGAATCACTGTCATAGAGACAGCGTTGAAAATATTTACCGTATACCCCTATATAAAGGCCCCAGGGGGCATTTTACAAAAGGTGGGTGTGTATTTGAGACCATTTTTTTAAAATATATATATGTATACATATTATACTTCTAAAATGCTTGTGGGTGTATTTTTCTAAACTAGACTACTGGCAATTGTATTTTCTCTAAAACTAAATCTTATATGTAAAAATGAATTATTTAGGTGAGGGATGGGGGAGCATTTATATGGGGGTATACGATAGATGCTTTGATATGTTTTAAGGTACTTACCTGGACGGTAACTGTTCACAGCTATAACCTAGAAGCAAGAAGCATCATTTTGCCATTACTGATTTTAGAACAATACTTGAACAGCATTCAGTCTACTAAAGTAGAATAGAAAATAATGACAGTAATATCTGGGTCAGCTTTTTAGTCGATAGTCAGTTATTGAGTAATAAAGCTACATTTATTCCAAAATGGAAGTGGTTACCTTCAACCCCATAATCATTCGGTGTCACAATTTGTTGTTTGATTTCCCATACCACCCTCACTGATCGGAGTGTTGTGTTTTATCTGGAAATACGTTCAAAAATTCTTCCTACATTCTGTGAGCAGTAAGGTTACCTATCTCAGGTATATGTATGTCCTTATCATATGGTATTGCAAGCTTCTTTGTCTTCTTATCTGTGAGTCAGTTCCACCACCAAGGAATATGGCAGCTTCAGGACCTGTGTTTTGTTCTTCTTTAGTGTTTGTGTCTGACATGGCTGATAAATGATACATGACTATCTTTTCTGAGACTTTCAGAAAACTTTGTTGTAGTATAATAGATGGTAATGGATACTAACGTTTTTGCTAAGATGAGTCAGTTTTATTCTTGATAGTTTTTATTTTTTCATTATACTAAATTCTGTAATAATACTGGGTTGGATAATAATGGCATCTCCCATACACATCCACTAATAGACCACAACATGATTTTAAATATTTGTACATTTAACTCTAGGTACACGTTATCTTTGATGTGGGTTCATATACATTAAATTAAATGAAGTGCTGTAATTGCTACCAGGTGGATTCTGGCTGTAAACATGGGATTATAATTGCTTAATATACTGTCATTAGAAAGACTAATCTGTTATTCAATCATAATTATATGTGTCTGTTATTGTGCCAGTGATGATTATTAAAGATCATTCACTAGTCCTGCTGTCCATTAATTGAGCATAATCATACTGACGTCGTATCACATTTTTCAAATTCATCACTGATGTTCGGCAGGTGCCCTCCTGATTTTTCAGGACTTCATCCGCGGTGCAGTAATTCGGTGTGCACATGCACTACTGAAACATAACGCGTTTTAATTAAATTATTTCGGATTTTCCTGTTATCTAGGCATTGCCTATTTCATATTACTTCTAAATGAAGTCAAAAGTCATGGACCATAACAAATTCTTCAAACGATTCTTCCATACGTACAAGGATTGTCTTTGTTGAATATCGTCTTCACTGGCGTGTCCTGCGTGATGGGGGCCGCCATGTTTGACCGGACTACTTTTTCCCCCATAATTCCAAGCGCCAGACACGAGAGATGATACTAGTATCGATCGAGTGCGAGAATTGAGCATAATATATACAGACTGGACCTATGTGAATGTGATTGCTGATGATGTGTAAATGAAACGGCCCAAATCAAACAACCCTTTTACTGTGATCAGTTGCATGAATGAAATAGTTTGCTTTGCACCTACTGAAGTCCAGCAATATGGGGCCATCCTTAAAAATATATTTGTTTGCTGTTTCCCGACCCAGGATTTTATAAGTGGGTAGGTAGGTAGATGAATTTTTTTTGTTTGCCAAAGACAGTAAAAAAACCATAAGAAATTAATTTTTAAAGAAAAATATACTAAAAACAGTAAAAGAAAATTGTTAAATAATTGCTATAAAAGGTTTTGGGTAGGGGCCTTTTTGGTGGGTAGGTAGGGAAACAGCAAACCAACAATTTTTTATGGTCGTCCTGGAGAGGTGAAATTTTGTTTGAGGTATTGATAGAAGTTCCACTGTAGTTGCATGGCAGAGAACTTTCTTATTTCTTCTGTTTTTTTGTTGCAATTACACTCTATTAGGCAGCCAATTAGCTGTTTAGGGGTGATTATGTGTGTAAATTCCATATCTATACATGTTCAGGTGACAAAAGTATTTGATAGTTATCTGTAAATAGTTATCTTTTATGGTCACAATTAACCTGATACTCTACAAAAATACCTATAGTCGGATTACAAGGCTATGTCTGATAATTATATATAAATAACACAAGTCAATTGTATCTGATATCTTGATAATGAGCATATTTTACCTGTGTATAGGACACATATTTTGATATTTTCCAATACAATATATATATTACCTAGATCGGCATTGTATTTGTGACAAAATAAACTATTTTGCTGTCCTTTCATGATATTGATAATAAAACTCTTGAGCCATGTAGAAGTTTGTGGGGCTCATATTTGAATTATGCGGGCCATTTAAATTTAAATATTTGTAGTATTATATTACATGTACATTGTTTAATTTGAAGCATTCTTTCTATATTGTATTTGTCTGTTGTATTTGTCTTGTTCTATGGATGCAGTCATGTTGAATTTCATGTATAACTGTTTTTTCACATTCCAAATGCAGAAACTTGTTTTAAAAGCCTACATTTTAGTCTAGCCATTGTTACCTTGATTGTCACACGTTTCTTAGGGCCTGATAGGCAGAAATAATTAATTTTATGAAGTGAACTAAGTAAAAAAACATTATCCATGCTTGGAATAAAAGCATTTAATTATTTTATAGATTGTCCAATACAGGACAACATGTAAAAGTTAACAGTGCTAATTAAGATAACAAATAGAGTATGCCAGAATGTGTAGTCACATATAATGAAGTGAACAATTATAATAGGAGACAGCAAGAAGCATCAGTTTAACTGAGCTTACAAAGTTAGTTGAAGCTACACCACTGGAAATAATTGCTTTTACTTTACTATGAAAGATTTTTTTTATTGAAATTGGTTGGGTAATACTTCTTGTTTGAAGGATGCATGTGTCGGAGTTCAGCAGTGTGAATGGGACATTTATATAACCCTTTACCCGCTACATATATATAATTGACTGTTCTTCCTTTGAATTAAGACCATTCCATTAATGTTACAAAGGGGTGTTTTGGGAAAAATGACCGATCAGCAGCTAGACATTGTAAACCCTGATTACTCGCAGGTTGATCTGGGTTTACAACGGACGCAAAGGCTATTATAGTCAATGACTCATGCTTAGTTGGTTAAGGGTAAGACAAGAAATGCTGTTTCTAGCAACTGTCAGTATTGATGCTAAAGTTAACAGAATTATTGCCACTTGTGTAATTGTGAGAATATAACAAGAATGAAGAAGAGCAGTAAGAGCTCGAGTTTAGCGAGTATACACGACAAGATTCAGGGGTCTATTATAGATATGAAGCTTGACCAGCTGACCATGCGACTCTACGAGGAGGAACACGCTCTCTACAAAAGCGAGCAGGTAACAAACATACAGTATGTGTACGTGTGTCTACGCTAACTTGGATGTTGTGTGTAGGTTATTTACTTGCTGAGTATTTTTTTGTCTTACAGTTAAATAGCATGGATTGTAACACTAATAAACCAGAGAAATAACATGACAAATATTATAAATGGAAGGGAATAATCTGTGAAATGTGAGAAACTGTTGTTTTATTTGGGGATGTTGGGGAAAAAGTTTATGTTAGTTTTATGTTCTAACCACGCCTGTGTTATCAATTTGATAAATTACTGATAAATTACTGATCAGATGTTTTTGATTTTATAAAACCTCTTTTTTTTTCCTTTGAAAGAGCGAAGGAAATCTGTTTTGATGTACAAATGCATGAAAACTTCTTGCACATTATTCAATCAACAAGAGAGCCATATGGCAACAGGAATATTTTGTAGTCATTATTTGATATTCTTATGCACCGTGTATGCTTTTCTTAGCCTTTGATGGCTTCTTTCATCTTTAAAGGCTTTTTAATGTAGTAATATGACAAGGTCTCTGACACTGGTATTTCACAACTGCAGATAATGATGATAATTATGTAGATAAAAACTAAACCTGTCAGAAATTGGTGAGATGTTGTGCATGCTGAACTCCCATACCTGATGATGATCTGCCATGGTGGCAACGAGTGGAATACTGGAAAAATATGGTAGAATGTTAAAATACCAGTTTGATAGGTGGAGCTTTTACTGTTAAGCTGGTCTATAGTTTGGAATTACAGAACCTTGATGAAAGAATGCATATTTTGAATGTTACCCTGATAACAAGAATTTTTGCAGAGCATGCAAGCATGTTTGTGAATGCCTAACAGCTGTTTTTTGCATGGTTCACCTAAACAAAAAACGATGAAAGATTCTTTTAACACTAATTGCATGTTTTAACCTTAAACCCTCATCATGAAAAAATACAGATAACCCTGCAGAAATCTCTGCCATTCCAGGTTTATTGAAACACATTTTTGCCTGGAAATACTTGGGATTCTAAATTCTTGATAGTTTGCAGCTTTTACCAAATCGGTACTTTGGTACATCTGGGAATACATTTGTCCATTGAAGTAGGTTTGGATGGAATTGTGTCATTTATCATTCTGGAATACATTTTGTTGGAGATATTTTATCAAGAAAAGCACAAAACCCAAACATGCATCCATATTATTTAAGCTCTTAACTTTATTGTTCTGCTAAACAACAGACAGCACTGAATGATAATAAAGTCTAATTCTATATATATATTTACTAATTCTTATGAATGGCAGGAGGTAAACAGTACTGGTTCTACCCAGGAATAAGTGAATGGTCGGTCTCCACCACTAAAAATCGAAATGTACTGTAAAATGACGTTAAACAGCAAACAAACAATATATTGACAATAGTAAAATGGTTCTGTTGCATCAACCATCTTCTTGACCGTGCATTTCACACAGTCGTTTGTTTGCACATGCTGTGAGAAAGAAATATAGTGATTTGCTAAAGTAAATATTAAGCTCTTGTTTATTAATTGCTTCTTCGGACAGTAGTTCACAAGACAAGAATGGACACCCATTAATAAATAACATTTCTACATCCCCCAGCCAATCTATTCCTGCAGTTAGCAGCAATTAAAGCAGCATACGATGACATGTGTCGATGACATGTGTTGTTATTGACTTGTGCTGCTGCATGCAGAAGCTGTATTTGGTCAGTGATTGTCCGGCGTGTCCATTAACGGCGGCTGAATCAGAGATTCATGACCACTGTCCATCCTGCAAAGGAGATTCATGTGTAATGTCCATCCCGGTGATTTGTGACCGTGGTTGCACTCAGTTCATTGATTATCTGCCCTGTAGAATAAGGAAAAGAACTATGCATTCCAATCTCGTTTTATTCATTAAATGACTTCACTTACAAATGTCTTATTTGAGTCTCCACCGATTTTATGAGCATAGTATTATTGCCATGCAATAACGTGAAATAATGCCATCTCTGAATTTAAGTAAAGTAAGTTTGTTATAGTGGGGATTTTAAATGTAACTATCTGTTAATCGTTATTGCAGGTTTTAAATGTATTAATCATTAAGTATGTAAATGCCGCAGGGCCCAGAAACTGATTACATCTCCCTTGGTGCCAATTAGCAACTTAATTAATCTGAAATTCAAAGCAATCAGACTGTAATTATCAGTTTTTTCTGCACATTAATTTTATAAGTAGTTCATGATATTTCAGTTGTCATGAACACACTATCGTACCATATTCCCCCTAATAACAACACCTCCACGAAAAGAAGCTCCACCACCTTTTAAAATAAAAAATAAATACATAAATTTCAAACTTGTGTATAAATATATTATTTATTTGTTTAATATTTTATACGAGCGCCCCCTTGGCAGTTTGCATAGCGCCCGGGCGCTACTGTTATGAGAAATAGAATTAAGGTAGGTTATTTTGGTGGTGGTGGGGGTGGGGGTGGGGGGTGGGGGGGGGAATTGTGCCCTACTGTTACTATCAAATAGATACCTATGGTTCCTTAACATGCTCAGAACCGAATGTAGTGAACTTATAAATAGGGGTAGGGGAAGATTTATGCAGAAGTCAGATACTGCTTACAAAAAGTCACCCCTCTACGGTAACTTTTCCCCATGTAAAATTGAGACTCCCTAGTTGGCAGGGGCCAAAGAAATAGCTGTCGGTCATTAGCAACAGGAGGTAGAACTCCCTCAATTTTGGGTAATAATGGCTGTTTATAATTATCTAGCACTATTTATATATAGCATATTAATGTCTTTGGGAATTTATTTACCTTTATCTCTACACCTAAATCATGTTGTACATGCTCCATTTTAGGTCTTGTTGATTTTGTGAGAAATAAAGCTATAAGTACACACCATTCCTAACAGTTTGTAAAGCAATGTAAATAGTGGGCACACTTTGTTCTTGTCAATACCTGGGTAAGTGTAACATAAGTTATACCTTATCATGTTGGACAAGATTGAGTTCAATGTTAGCTTTGATATGTCGCTGAATAAAACAAATAATGCATAGAATCGAGAGGTTCAACATGTTAACCTGTATGCTATCTGTGATCATCTTAAATGTTTATTCTTAACTGGATGGCGGAAGGTGTACAGTACTGGTTCTACCAAGGAAAGTGGGTGGTCTGCCTCCACCACAAAAATCGACTGTCATATATAACCTTACATGTCGTGTTGAAAATGACGCAAAACACCATTCAAACAAACTAACTTAAATATGCATTACAGATAGTAATATTCATATTCAATGCCATATTTGAAAAGGCAGATAGTTATATTAATCTTATAGTCATATATCAAGGGGTTGATCAAGCTTTCTAAGAGCAGATAAATTATACAGCAATAAGTTATATTTCCAAGGGCAGATAATTTATCCATTAAGTGATATGTCAATTACTGAGAGAATAACCTATATGGCATGCAGTAATCTTTTGCAGAGTTAATTATAAAATATACAGGAATCTATTCAAAAGCACTCTAAATTGCAGCAAAGTGATTTTTTTAAAAAGATAAACTGCTTATAGAAATCTTTGTTCAATGTTGTAAATGCATTTAATACAGTCAAAGGTGACGAAGGTAGCGATCTTGTTTAATGTAGAGGAAGAATGACATGGCAGGAAATGAGTAATGTTATACAGACATCTTGTATAGAAGTTTCACTTTTATGGTGATTGACAGTTGTACCATGATCCACAGTCATATCATGTTTAGGTCACATCAACATGCAGGTACTTGTGTCTGCAGTTATAGTTTCAGTGTTCCTTTTTTGGCCATGTTTGGGGCTGAAATTAGGCAGCATTCCCAGTGCCAAAAAGTAAGGTTTTTTCTCAGTCTGATGTAAAAAAAAATCTATTGATGCCTTTAAAATATGGCAAATAAACGTCTTTATATTTAACCCTTAATCCGCTAAGCATGATTATAATAGCCTTTGCGTCCATTGTTAACCCAGAGTAACAGGCTGATCTGAAATTTCTCCTTTTATACTTTTTTATTTTTGATTAATGAGATGGTATTTGGTAATATTGTTCAGCATTCTGTCAGAGTCCAATTAATTAAATACATATCAGTCTAACCTTATCTTACCTGTTTAAAAAGGTGTATTTCCCCATTTACAAAACAAACACAATGAATAACACTGAAAAAATGTGAGAGAGTAAACAAATCCGGCTTTTGGAAAATGACCTAGCAAATAGCATTTCATCATGAAAGTTGCTTCTAAAGAAAACGCTAATTAATTATGATTTATTGACTTGATCATGTTAAATAGCAATTATTTACTTTCAAATATGCATCATCATACAAGATTTAACATATAACGGTATTTTCACAAGGGACACAAGTGCTGTTGTTGAACAGAAGGTGAATGTTCAAAAATAAGGCCAAGATCCATTATAATGCAATGAGTAGCCAGGTAAACAATGGCATGTTTAGATGACAAGTTGGTCTAGAAAAAGAAGCCAATGTTTATTGTTGTGGTTTCTTTTGTCAAGTTTCATGTACTAGATTCAGATATTTGATCCCTGCGGGTTTCATTAAATTTGCATCTACTTTAAACAAAGAAACATCCCCCCCTACACATACAATGTTCTTAAGGTCTATTTCTTTTTGTGTCGCCTGCATAGCATGTCAGACACTTAGGGATCACGTTGTCCGTCTGTCATCTGTCGTCGTCGTCCGTCACACTTAACCTTAAACCTTGGCCATAACTTTTTTTTTATTTATAAAACTTCTCACACATCTTCATCTAAACCCAAGGAGTGATATTACACATGTCCAATAACTCTTGACTTTCATTTTGGCCGAGTTAGGCCCCTTTTCATAAAACTTTAACCTGCAACCCAATCAAGTTGAAATAAGAACACGGCAGATGACACAAGTGTTCCATGGAACACCCTACTAGTTTCCTTAATATCAATGTTGAAAATAGAGTGTTACACAACTTAACATCAGTTTAATATCTACTGTAAAATGTAATTTCAGATTTAAGAATTTCGTCAACATAATTTATTTATCTTGTAAGTAAATTTTGTAATTTTGAATAAACAGTTGATCTTCTAGATATTACACATAGTTGACTGCTACACATGGGTATCCTTCACAATATAACAATGTAACATAGGATGTTTATGTCGCGACTACACAACGCTATCTCCGCTCCCTGGTACATGTGATGGCTGACTGACTACCTAGTAAACAGCCCGCAGGTAGCATCATTTACGCACAGGAACTTATTTAACAGGTGATTAGACAACTGTTCACTGAATCATGACATTATTAGCCTTGTCATAGGGAACATAAATTTGAGCAAAAATATCATATTCCCTCCACCCACATTTTCACATCAATGTTATATCAAAGAAAAGAAGAGTGTTTGCTGCTTAGATGCGATAGTTTATGGGTATACTAAGTACATGTGGGTTTTTTTCAGTCTGATCTTTGATGATAATATTGACAAACAAATTGAGCATTTTGACTGGTCTGCATGATTGATGGGCACTTTTACTTGGCCATTTTTATGTGTTTAGTGGCCATGTAAATGTAAGTAATACCCAAAGGGCATGTAATAAGTGTAGAACAAAATGTCAATTAGATCAATTTAAGAGATTTGACCATCGAAATGTTGACATTATATGATTTTTTGACTACAATCTTGTGTGTATGATCATGTAAAATATGGAACTGGAATAATTGATTGTGGACTGGATTATCTTTGTGAATAACAAATGATGTTGGTCTAGAATAATTTGGTGAGTAATGTGCCTTTAATATTATCAATAGTAACAACTATTACTAACTTTCGGACAGAATCATATGTTATATATGTATAGTAGGACTCTGTTGAGGGTGTATGTACACAGATAGGTTTATAAGCATGTTACTGTTTTGTCTATCCGCAGAGCTAGCTTTTATGGCGATACCGGTAGAGCGTCTGCTTCATGTGCAATTATTCAGAGTTCAAACCCACTAAGTGTAATTTTCCATTTACATATGTATAATACATGATACCTTGTATATATGTAGAGGCTCATCTCTGAATACAAGTGCTAAGTACAATTAACTGGTTGAGGAAATGGTATATTGGACATGAAATTAACCTTTATTAGATCATCAAAGGAACTATTTGTATTGGAACCGTTTGTACACTATTAGTTATTGGGTTTGTTACTGGCCCCCTACAGACGTATGTGGGGTCAGTAAGATTTATAGGGGGCGAGGCAATAGCCGAGTCCCTCTATATATCTGACTGACCCCATATATTTCTGTAGGGGGTCAGTAACAAACCCAATAACTGATTTATTGCATCGAGCACCTTTTTTTTAAGCCAAACACCGATATTTAACCCATTTTAATGGAACATCAACGTCATTGAGACATTGCGCAATTTGACGACATGATGTTGACGTCACGACCGGTACAGTTTTAAACATTATTAATTTACTTATAATGTTTGTTACCAATGCCTTAAAGAACTCCAAATCATTAATGATTTAAAATTTGAATCAGAATTGTAGTCCATATTGTTCAATTGACCCTCTGTGAAATCTCCACTATAGAATAATAGAGTGTCCCCATGTGACCGCTCTAATCCAATGAAATTCCTAGGAATTTGTGTGAGGTGCAATAAATTCCTTTGAAGGTAACCATGAATCAGTAATCCATGGGTTCATGATTGTGTTGTACATTGAGGTGATTTCCTGGTACTGAACAAACCACAAGGGGGTGTGGTGATTATACAGTCATGTTTTATTCATCATACCATATATCAGTAATCAATACATGATTATTTAGCTTGAATAATCTGATCAGAGAATTACCTATGTGCGGTCAGTGTAGACATGAGAAAAATGTGTCGCTTGACAATGAAGGTATTTAAGATGTGTCATTGACTAGAAAATTATCTATAAATACATAGTAAATCTTGTGTTTCAATTTTTATCGACAACAGACAGTTTGTGAGTTATTACATAGACGTAAAAACATCATGATGTGTTTCAGCATTTTGAGTACATCTTTAGAAATATTTGTCAATAGCGAAAGAAAAAGGTATTTTAAACATAGTAAGTGTTAAATACATATGCCATATGAGTACACCACACTCACATGCTCTATCTTCTGCACTGATTAATCGTACAATGTCTAACAAGAAATTCATTAACCAGAATGGTATTCAATATAACTGCATGATTTGTTCTAAACTTAATATATCTGTGCATCTCAAAATGAAAGCTTTCTTTGCCACTGATAATTGCTTCAATGCTTACATCAATTCCTACAGGTTGCTTTCTTCTGGATTCCTATCCCTTTTCTGTTGCCATTATAGTTTTTGTCTGCAACATTAAATTGGTGGTAAATCTGTCGGATGTGGTTGCTGTAAAAATATAAATCTGGCAGTATTAATTTAATTCCTTTATAATTCAGTTTATGTTACGTTGTCTGTGCATGCTATTAATTTTATTGACATGATCCAATAGCCGTGTTTGCATCAGGTTATATTTCAGTGCCAAGATTAAAGATGTGTCCCTATATCCTTGTATATCCTTGGCTTTAGCGCTGCAGACTCTACAGATCTTCAGCTCTGCCCCACGTGGGTTCACTCCCTGGCAGACACATGTCTGTCGGGGAAAGTTCATCACATCTCACTCTGAGGTTGCTGTCCCAATATAGTCTAACATGATGTATTTAGGGGATGTAAAACTCCATTTCACTGTATATACAGAAGGATGTAATTCACAGGCAATATTGATGGCATGTCCCTATATCCTTGTATCTTACATAAAGTTATATTTCACTAGCAATATGGATGGCATGTCCCTATATCCTTTTGCATCACATTATATTTCCCTGGCGATAGTGATGGCATGTCCCTATATCCTTGTATCTTACATCACGTTATATTTCACGGCAATATAATGATGGCGTGTCCCTATATCCTTGTATCTTACATCACGTTATATTTCACGGCAATATATTGATGGCATGTCCCTATATCCTTGTTTCTTACATCGCGTTATATTTCATAGCAATATAATGATGGCATTTCCCTATATCCTTCTATCTTAACATCGGGTTATATTTCACTAGCAATAATAATCCCTATTCCCTTGTTAATTGCAAGTTTCAGTAAGGCAACAATTGTGTTAATGCACGCCCCTTTCCCTTGTTAATTGCAACATGATGTGTTTCAGTAAGGCAACAATTATGTTAATGCACATCCCTTTTCCCTTGTTAATTGCAACAGGATGTGTTTCAGAAAGGCAACATGTTGATGCACCCGCGTTTTACCCTTGTTAAATGCAACATGATGTGTTTCACTAAGGCAACATAAAAAATTATGTTGATGCACACCCCTTTTCCCATTGTAGCATGACGTGTGTCACTTAGGCAAGAAATTCTGTTGATCGCACGCCCCTTTTCCCTTGTACATTGCAGTATAGAATAGGTTCAGAGACAGAAAGCATGAATAGTATCAGTAGTACAGATGACACATTCCAGTGGGGTGGACCACAAGACGAGTCTCTAAGATTCCAAGACGAGTCGCACGGGCTTATGGACTCGTGTTTGTGAGTATTTAACCGGATACATGTAAACATAACCCTCCTAACCTGTGCCTGCTAATACTAACACTAATAAGCACATTTTATCTTCATAGGTACTGCACCAGTCAGGCTTGGTAATCAGCAAGAAATGGACAGTAAATAATTCTGGAACAAACCTAAATGAGAAAACTGCATGTTAATTGTGATTATGAAAAGTGGAAATTTTATTGGATTTTGATATTAATTTGCCAATTGCATGACTTCATGATGCATTTAGGTTGGTTAAAATTATCTGTAATTAAGATATCCCCGTATGCATGTTGTTAAGCCTTTAAGATGAATGAATGAATGGTGTTTTACGGCACGTCATTTTTATTTGACTTTTACTTTTAAATAATCATTTGTTTAATAATTGCATGATTTTGAGATTAGACACTTCTAAATGCATGATTATTTTATCTATAAAGGTTCTTTAATATTCTGTTACATGACTATATATAAGTATTTTGCAATTTGATCCGTTGTTTTCATGTGCGGTCCTCAGCTTCATAGATCCTGCTCTATATTTCCCCATAGATAGATAACCGTGTGTCGTAGATAGATAATAGATAACCGTGTGTCGTAGATAGATAACTCTGTGTGCCACGTGGTGTAATAGACTAAAACTGTCAACACTGTATCTTACTGTGTCACGCTCAAAGTTACATTTTGACTATTATGATCCGAATGACAGAAAAAGTGTGTGAGATGTATTGATCTTGTATTTGGCAGATTTACATTTTACACTTGTTCAGAGTTACTCACAGGCTGATCTGGGTTTACAATGAACGCAAAGGCTATTATAGTCGTGCTTAGCTGGTTAAGGGCTAATTGGTAAAGAAAACAAAGTTTTCCTAACATAATTCTGCAAGTAGTAAAACGTAAAATGAAAACAGTATGTGATTACTGGTAATTAGTTATATGCAAACAAAATGATGGTTAGTGTGATTGTGGCCAGTCATATGTAACATAAAAAACAACAGCAAATATTAATTCCAGTTATAAAACTAATCTCCCTGTCGGCCCTCTTATATAAACACAATAGGCAATATGAAAACAAACACTTAATATACAATAATAATAATAAATAATATCGAATACATTTTGTTCAGTTTTATTAAAATTGTATTCTTAATCCTCATAACTGTGCAGACTTATTTGCATTTACAATAATAAATGATGTAGCGTCACAGTTCCATTAGCTTTTGATAACATATAAGTCAAGATGCAGAGGAATTTCTTAAAGGCCAAGATACAACAGTTTTGCTTTGAGCCTTCGATATATTGTTGTCGTAGTATGTTGCTCCGGTCTTATGTGTACAGCACCGAACAATCTGAACTGCATCGTCCATTATTAGTCCCCTACCGGTGTGTCACCGGAGGGGACTATAGATTTACCTCCCGCCTGTCCGTCAGTCCATCCGGAAAACTGGATCCTGCGATAACTTAAAAAATATTTCCCTGAAACCTTTTACATATGGTAGAGGGGCATAAGGAGATTATACACATTATTTAATTTTGTTGATATGGCCAAAATTGTGGCCACAGCAACAAAATAGTAAAAAATTGCACACATAGGATCATGCTATAACTTGAAAACTTAAAAGATATTGTCATAAAACTTGGTACTATCATAGGTAGAGGAGCATATGGAGATTTTGCACACAATTTTATTTGGTGATATGGTGGTTGTTATAGTAACAGAATTCAGTCATTAGTTATACAGCTGAATAAGGGAGTTTAATGCGTCTATCTTTATACTCAATAAATATTCGATAGTTACTTCCTTCAAATAGTTATATATTAATACATGACTTGAAATTGATGTTTCTTGCATATGTATTTTTATGATTTGTTGTATTATATTTGTAATATGTTTGTAAACTTACTGGATTTAAAAAAAAGAAAGAAAAAAAAGTGAGGTATATCTTTTACAAATTAGTAAGATTATGTACTCAGACTTGTTTTGTTAAGGTTGCAAAATGTAGCATGTCTATGTTATTTGTCTAAATCATAGCCTTTTGTTTTAACTGGTCCCACAAAAAACATTTACTGTCAAACATCTGACCGGTAGGGGACATAATGTATTGCCATGCAATACTGGAGTATCTTGTTTTTAACGGCTGCAGAAATTGACGAGGCACTTCCGATGGCACAAACACTGAACGGAAAAGACCGAGTGATAATTCAGTCTTCATTTGCATATTTGTAATATTACACTAGCGTATTACGATATTTATATACCGGCTTTGTTGCACTCCCATACGGCAAGTTATGTAATAAAAGAATGTAATGTGGAGTTCAATGTTGTGAAACAGTGATGTGGGAAACTGTGTTTACATTGTGAACTAAACTATAAACACTGGTTCCCACATTTTACTGCTGTCCGCTTTTGTTTTGTAAATAAATGGTTTAGTTATTTAGTAGTACCTGTGTGATACATAATTTGTGACAATATTGATCAACACTCCCCACAGTAAGTAATAAACTGTTGCATTATGTTACTGTAATTATACGGCTGGACAGTTATGTGAGACCCAGACTGGTATATCATGTATACAGGTACGCAGTCATGCCCAATTAATAATCACATATTTTCACACATATTTTAACTATTTCGGCAGTAATAATCACCTGTTGGACAGACAGTATAGGCCACCAACAATGTTGTATAATTAAGTCGGCAATTATTTCATTGCCCCTTTGGTAGTCGATCTCTAAATAGTCCAAGTTACTGTGAAGAAAAATGGTTTCAAAGTGTATATTTTAATTAAATAGATATGCTGCAAAGCAGTTTGTGTACAGTGTGCATTCACATTGGGTCACCTGTATAGTTGTATGTTATGCTACCTGATGTTATTATAATGTTACACTTGGAGGCATGTTGTCTGGTTCTCAAATTATTATATGCCCCAAACCCACCCCCGCTATCACAAAGTGAAGTGAAGTTGGGGCTATATAGGAATCGCGCTGTCCATAACGTCGTGTCCGGGGCGTAACATTTTTATGCTCCCTGAAGGGAGAGCATATAGTTGCCGCTTTGTCCGTCCGTGTGTTCGTCACACTTTCTTACATATCTTCAAAACTATTGATTGGACTGCAATGAAACTTCACACAATGATAGAGGGCTATAAGAGGAAGTGCAGAGTGCAAGAACCGTAACTCTGTCATCATTCAAATTAGAGTTGTTACCCTTTGTAATTTTATACTTAGATTTTTTGTCTGGAGCATATTGAAAACTACTGATGGGACTGCAATGAAACTTCACACAATGATAGAAGACAACGAGTAGAAGTGCAGAGTGCAAGAACTGTAACTCTGTCATCATTCAAATTGAGTTATTTCCCTTTGTATTTTATACTTAGAATTTTTGTCCGGAGCATATCTTCAAAACTACTGATGGGATTGCAATAAAACTTCACACAGTAATAGAGGGCAATGAGAGAAAGGACATGAAAATATGCTCTGGACAAAAATTCCAAGTATAAAATTACAGGACAATAACTAATTTGAATGATGACAGAGTGCAAGAACCGTATCTCTGTCATCATTCAAATTAAGAGTTATTTTGTCCTTTGTAATTTTATACTTAAAATTTTTGTCCGAAGCATATCTTCATTTTTGTCCGAAGCATATCTTCAAAACTAATATCTTCAAAATTAAGCTTTTGTTACGTTTGATTATGTTGTTCATTTTACTGTGATTATAATGCCATCTGTTGGCCCATGATTGGAAAATAAAGTTATTCTGTTCTATTCTATTCAGGGATCTCTTGCTTTTTATTGGGATTGCCTTTTTTTTCATAATCTCTATATAATTATATAGTGCTTGTCAAATTACAAAAGTTGGTACATTTCCTGGCTTTTTTGCATGCTTCATTGCATACCCATAGTACTCTGTTTGCATCCCAGCATGATACCTTTTGTTTGCATTCTGTGTATTACCTTGAACAAGGTGCTATATATATATAGATACATAATTTGCACACCTGAGCTGCTAGTATTTGCTCATTCTGTTGTAAAAATGATCAATTCTGTAATCGGTTTTCTGTCTAGTATGTGTATTGATGTTACATGATTGTGTCGTCTTGCAGTGTAAAGGTATATTTTGTAGATCCGCTACACCTGACCTACCCACATAACTGTAGGCAGACCGGGAATATACACACTCACATTTACTACTTGTTTTGACACTAAACTTTTACTAAATACGTGCTTAACCTCTCAGGGTGCTACTTACCAAGTTATTCCGACTTTTTGAAAGTGCTTTATAAATATGGATTTCTAATAAAAGCTTGTATTCGGTGGATATTTTCAGTGGATTTTGATAATATTTTGGTGTTTTGTGGAGTTATGTATCCCAGGCATGGTATGTATTATTGGGACTGTGTTTGTTTTGTAGATCTGGATAGCTGGGTATAATGTATAGATGACCTAAATTCTTGTTTTGCTAAAATGGATTAATGATTTAATGTAAAACATTTGATGTGCTACAGTGGTTAAAATGTAAATCCCTTCAAACCGTAATTATATAGATAAGAAAAATTGATAGATAATTTGGTCTAAATATTATTATTGTCAGTGAAGGTAAATGAAGGTTGAACATCATATAACTGTTCGGTCTAGTCTTGGATTCTACGTGACATATTTAAAAGAACACAATCATTGCCTCGTCCTAAGTCATCTCCTTTCGATTAAGCCACTCACTCGGGCACTAGGGGTTGGGGTAGAGTGTCCATGCATTGTATCCTTTCGAAAGAACCAAAGGAACACATTCATTATTAAAATATTTCTTTCTGTCCATCTTCTTCTCTCTAAATAACCGAAATAATGTGTTGACTTAGTGGATAAACTTTCATATGTGTGATTGGTAACAATTTCTAATAATAACTATCATTTGGGATTGGTAACATATGCGTCATATTTAAGATGACATTTTCTAAATATAAACTTTAATAATAATAATAAAAAAAAAAAAGTTGCAACATACAACTTGTTCACTTGAACTTCAGAAAATATCAAAATATCCAAAATAATGTTGTAGAGATGTTTACAGGCTTGATCATTATACTATACTATCTGAAGAGTGCAGAGTCCTATCTTTATGAAGTCTGCAGCTGTCAGTGGTCAAAAACTGTCATACACAGCACATGTATTTAGTAATAAAAACTAAAATCTTTGGACAAGAAGTGTGTCTACTCAATTAGCAGTTTGCAGGGCTTTTTCCTTGCTTTTGAGTTGCAGGGAAGGTTTTAAAGGGACACCCAGCAATCTTTATTTTTATAAAAACTCCCGCTAGTTTTTGTGCATTTGTTCAGTCATTAATATTATTTTAAGAATAGTATTAAGCAATTTCTTTTTGCATATTATTAATTTTTGATATTATTGCACCAATTTTATTTATTTAAATGTAACCCGGGTAAAACTAAAAATGATACTGGATATATAAATCTAAACACTTTAAAATTGCCGTGTATCCCTTTAAAAAGTAGACTGGGCTATTTATAGTTCTTCCTTTTGTTGTTGTTTTGTGTCAGCTAACCAAAGTAGACAGGTTAATCAGCTGCCTACCCCCCACTATGGAAAGCCCTGATCTGCAGTATTGTAAGCTTCTTCTGGCTCTGCCCTGACAGCACAATACAATGGTATAGAAGGGTCTTAGAAAATCGGCTTCTGTCTGGATTGTATAAGACTCTAAGAGACAGTGTAAGCATAGTGTGTATTTTGTATGGGCCTTTCTGTTTACTTTTATAATTGCTGCATCAACAATGGCTACACAAGCTTTGACAGAATACAAGTTGTGGTTTCAGGAACATATCATAATTGTTATTACTTTATCTCATGAAATCCGAGCCTTGCATGAAGTCATTGTTCCTGCAGTTATTGTATGGAGCTGAGGCAGTAAATGTCCCTCAAACATGCAACATGGTATTTATCTATATCAATAACTGATGGTAGTGTACCTGGATGCAGCAGAACACTCACTGTTTCTGGTATCTGAGAGGCAATCTAGAACTGTGTGGTTTGTTTTGCTTGATGACTTTGATGAGAGTATGATTGTTATCTCTCTTGTGCTGTGGCTGAATAGTTCCAAAAGCAATATGCTGTACCTTCTCTCTAGTCATGTTTAATTAGGAATCTTATGTGATGGTATTTTTCAAATGACTTTAGTTTAAAATAGCCAAACGTCAAGAGTCTATTACTAAGCTCAGGCTGTAAGGGGTACCAAGCTCAGTAAACAGTAGAAACCAAGCTCCATCAGGGGTACAAATACAGCTCTGTAGGTGGTTATAAAAATATCTCTTAAGAGTACAAAGGTCTGTAAGTGGTACACCCATTTTGGCTTTCGTTCAGATTGTCTTCTGTTTAGATATATCACACACATCTAATGTTACCTTGTTTATGCTTTTGTGAGTGGGACACCTTATCTGTTAATCACCTGTACAGAACCTGTATGGGAAACATTCTAAGTGATTGACAAAGTATATATGCACATGGTTGAGAGTTTTGTGGTTGCAAGTTGCAGTCCTATGTGTATGAGCTGTTCTTGAACACTGCCAGAACATTGTTCATGAATTGTTCTTCATTGGTTTTTGATGTGCAGATTTTGACCACCAGAACATTCAAATCCATAAAAAGTTCTGCTGATGTTCTTGATCTATGGATCTAAGTTGTGAACTGTTCATATTTTTCCAAGGGCATGCCTTGTTCATAAATGGTAACTCTTTGCAGTCTTGAACATTTCGAGAACTTTAATAAATGAACTGAACTTGTTACTGATGGACTTGTTTTAAATGGTTCTTGTTCAAGAATATGAATTGATTGTTGTTTAAGGACTTAACAACCAATTGTTTAGGTTATTTCGAGCTGCCACAGAGAGAGTGGAATGATACATTGAAATCCTTGAACCCTGCTCTACTATAACTATCGAACAGCTTCCTATAATGGATTTTAAAGTTTCTTGGAGGATAGACTTCCATACATGGGACAACCGCCCAGTTAATGTCCTCATACGATGGACGAGGCTAAGGAAAGTGTCATGCCGAATGGCCAGTGAGTGTTGTGATTAAGTCAAGAGCTTCATTTCATAGGTGCAGATCAAGAGGTTTGATTTCAGTTTTTTGGTTAGACATTCAAAGTTTTGGATTTCAGTTTGATTAGATGTTTCAGGTTTTGGAATTTATTTAGATTAGATGAGACTTTGAATGTCAGTTCGGTTAGATGTTTAAGACTGAATGTCAGTTTGGTTAGATGTTTAAGGCTTTGGATTTCAGTTTGGTTAAATGTTTGAGGCTTTGGATTTCAGTTTGGCAAGATGTTTAGGCTTGGATTTCAGTTTGGTTAGATGTTTGAGGCTTTGGATTTTATTTAGATTAAATGTTCGAGGTTTTGGTTAGATGTTTGAGGCTTTGGGTTTCAGTTTGGATAGATGATTTAGGCTTTGGATTTCATTTTGGTAAAATGTTCAAGGCTTGGATTTCAGTTTGGTAAGATGTTCAAGGCTTTGGATTTCAGTTTGGTAAGATGTTCAAGGCTTGGGCTTTAATTTTGTGAGAAGTTCAAGGCTTTGGGTTTCAGTTTGGATAGATGATTTAGACTTTGGATTTCATTTTGGTAAGATGTTCAAGGCTTGGATTTCAGTTTGGTTAGATGTTTGAGGCTTTGTATTTCAGTTTGGTTTGTTTTATGTTTGGATTGCAGTTTGGTTAGATGTTTGAGGCTTTGGATTTCAGTTTGGTTTGTTTTATGTTTGGATTGCAGTTTGGTTAGATGTTTGAGGCTTTGGGTTTCAGTTTGGTTTGTTTTATGTTTGGATTTCAGTTTGGTTAGATGTTTGAGGCTTTGGATTTCAGTATGGTAAGATGTTCAAGGCTTGGATTTCACTTTGGTTAGATGCTCAATGCTTTCGATTTAAGTTTGGTTAGATGATCGAGGCTTTGGGTTTCTGTTTGGATAGATGTTTGAGACTTTGGGTTTTAGTTTGGATAGATGTTTGAGGCTTTGTGTTTCAGCTTGGTTAGATGTTTGAGGATATCAGTTTTTAATAAAAACAGATTTTGTAGTCTTCATATATGTGTTTTAGTTAGATAATACGTTATATATATTGACCCATCTGTGGCAGAATGTATGAATTGACTGCCTTGGTTGACCCTAACCTAATTGTATGTTGTAAAATGCCAATTTTTATCCAATAGATATGCTTTCTCTCTAATGGTTGCCATAAATCAAAACTATGCATTTATGACAAGGTGTTGACCTGACTTCTGACAAACCAGGTGAGAAACTAGAGATAATGGAACTTGTTACCATTGTTATCTTGAAGCAAGTGTGTGTCTCACCTGTCAACTAATTGTTCGGGCTAGCTAAGGACAAGGGAAGTCCATCAATGAATACATATATAAAGGTGTTGAAGTGATAACTAATTAAGGTAGAAAGGTCAGAAAAATCTGATTATTAAGGGAGGTCACGGTCAGGGATATTTGTGAGGGGGTGGGGCAAATTTACTAGATCAGGAGTTTCGGACCGATTGGGATTTTCCCCTAACTCTGAGCAAGGTCATCAGCATCTTAAAAATGGTCTCACAATGACATTATTCAATGTGTAATGATGAATGCTATTATTGCTACATCTGCTTGGGCGTCCGTGATCGAGTGATTAGAGTCTCTGAAATCACTTGCCCCTCACCGTTGTAGGTTGGATCCCTCAGAGGCCTAGGGATCTTTCTGTGAGGAAGCTATCCAGCTGGATTGCGGAACGTCGGTGGTTCTACCCAGGTGCATGTCCACCCTTGCATGATAATTGCCCGGAGGGTACCTGGGGTCTTCCTCCACCAATGGAAGCTGGAAAGTCGCCATATGACCTTAGCTGTTGGTTCGACTATAAACTCCAATTCAATTCAATTCATACATGAGCTAAACATAGTTCATAAAGTAAAACCTTCAGTACTGGCATTTAATGAAATATTAGATGTAAAAGCTCCATAACTATTTACTGCCTCAGATAATTATGATAATTTTTAATTTATTAAACATTTGTTGGGCGTTGTGCTATTTCAGAGTAGTTAGGAGGTCTCTTGAAGGCTACATGCTGTTCTCACTTGTGTTAGAGGGAATTTACGCATGTCATTGCAAGTATGCCAAATAATGGAAAAAAAACTTACAGTATAATAGAGCAACACCAGAATTCATTGCATTGTTTTAACCCAGTATCCATGCAACATCACCACAGCAACTTGTTCATTTTACTAATCAGATAAACAAATAAATTTGATTGGACATTAAGAACTTGAATACCATTTTTATGCACTTGTGTTATATCAGGTGCATATGTTCTACAAATTGATATTATAGGATGCGTGGGCGCTGAGGATGTGTGCTGATGATGCGAGTGTTTGTGTGCATGTGTTGCTATTTAACTTCCCCAGGTGTATCAACAATGTAACATCCTCTAACAGTTTCCTTGTAACAGCATCATCATCACCTGTAATGTGTTCCAGGTGTAGCACCCATTACAACAGTCGGCACCAGTTTCCCAGGGGCCTTATTAGGGAATATAGCTTTTCCTAAGTACCTCATGTAAGAGATAGCTATAATTTTAATAACAGAATATGTTTGACTACCAGAGCACATATTGAGATTGGAATGGCAAATGTATAATTACCTGAACCAAGTGGAGGCTGGCAAATGTTTCAGGATGATAGAAATGGTGCTACACCTTCCTGATAAAAATCATACATGTTCACACAGGGCTTTCCCTTTGTTTTTGATTACAGGCAATGTTTTAAATTAGGTGGGCAAGTTATAGATTTTCCTTTTATTGTTGTATTGGGGATTGCTGAAAGTAGCTGGTCAGCTAACCGCAAAGTAGGAGGGCAAATCACCTGCCTACTGGCTATAAAGGAACGCCCTGGCACATGCATTTCATGCTTGGACTGTGAATGTTTCTTTGTAGTTAGTGAAAAGGTGGTGCAGCTGGATTGTTAATTTACCACAAATTGCTTCTTTTTTTTTGTGCAAAAATGATAGGATGCAGAAAAAAATGAGGAAATCTGGAAATGTTTGTAACCTGGAAATATCTCACATGCTGTAATAGACAGGTCATATATAACTCTGAGACTAATTTTGAAACTGCATGTGAGTGGTATAGAATGATATGAATGAATGGTGTTTTAAAGATTTATTTCCTGTAGTGTGTCTGGTTTACAGTTTACTGATCATAGTGATGTAATGATGGCATGGCAATATTTTATTTATTTCCAATGTGTGTGTCTGGTGAGGATATATATTTATATTGTCAAAATTACTGATTTACCGAAATTATGTCCGTGTGTGTTCCTATCTGGCTATGACACTATTTAATTCTGACACTTTTTAGAAAGTTATTATTTTTCCAGATGTTGGTTATAATTTTGACAACATCTGAAGTTAGGGATGGGCGATGATGACAGTAAATAGTTTTTACAAAGAATAAGTCCATTTTCACTCACAATTTCTAGTTTGTGTATTTCCCACAACAATGCATAGGATACAGTTTCATTTCTGTAATTTGGGTAAACATTAATCTTTGTTTGTTATATATATCTTTGTTACTGATATATCTTTTTTATGTAAATACTTTTGTGTATACTGTATACATTTTTTTGATTTAACGCTTGTGTAAGAAGACATAAGTCACATACTGACTGTTGTAAATAGCAAACGCGTTGAAAATTTAGACAATTGCTTTTTTTTTCTCTTGAAATTTGCCCAAATAAGCCTTATATTTGAAAAAAATATTTAATTTTAATTGAATGTTATTGAACAGCTCATCAGAACAGTATATGTTATTTAAAGCCACCCCAGAGAGAGAGAGGAAGGAATCTGGGAACCTGCCCTGCTCTCACTAAGTAATAGATTCCTGCTTCATTAACATACTGGGAGGATAGACTCCAATAAACCAGACCACCCGGTTAACGTCCCTATCCAACTGACAAGGCTAAGTTAAGGGCAGGAGCCATGCCCAAGAACACAGCGATGAAATTCAGTAGTGCTGGTGAAGCCTTAACCTGGGTCCTTCATATTTCAAGTCACTATCCATTGGACTATGTCAGCCACCAAGTAAAATTGTAGAAAATAATGGTTCTTTTTCATGGCCTAATACTTTTATAGTACAAAGCAGGTTAGAGCACTTCCAAAATCAATACTGTCTGTGCTAACCATTGAAGTAGTGGTAAATCCTGGTGAAATGTCTCAGATGCTAAAATAAATGTCTGCTATATATAATTAGAATTGATCAGAATAGGCACAGCTCCAGATTATAAGCAATTTTGGGGGTTTAGAAAATCAGCATTGAAAAAAGAAATTAGGAGTAAAACATCTACAATTCTAGTATAAAAATAAAGCATATATATTTTTGAACAAAACTATAAGATTTACTCTTTAAATCAAAGTCAGCATTTGAGATTATTTAGAGGTTAAAATATTCTTTAATATGATAACTTATCAGGAGCCCTGATAGATAGAATTGTGAGTTATAGATTTGTATGGTATTGTATAGTAATATTTTATAGTACTGAATAGTGATATCTTTCTCAATTCCGCCTCTTCATCTAGGGCATTCTGACTGAGGCAGGGATTTGTTCTACTCCCCAGAATAATGACTTTTCACGTGGTCTGAGTTTATTGTGCCTGTAATAAACGTCCGTTTGTCTGCTGTCCATTCCTGTAGAAAGCGTCCGTCTGTCTGCTGTCAGTTGTGTGTGATAGCTACATCTCCTAATGTTGAGAGCGAAATATGACATTATTTCACAGGAACATTTCTTAGCCTGTCGAGTTTACTTCCTCTGAAATCTAAAATGGCCACCATGGCTAAAAATAAACTAAATAAATAAAAGTTTTGATGGCAACTCTTCTAGAACTGTAGGAGATTTTGATACGGGATCTTGGTTAAAGTGCATGACAATTGTTAATAAAAGTTGGTTTGATATTTAGACTCCGAAGAAGGCCAGACCATCTGTAGCCATCCTTGTTTTGCAAAGATTCATAAAGAAAAAAATGTGATGCAATTACTCTTACACACTCATAATTTGATCTTTTTTCCTTATGATGTCTTGTTAATTAACATGTTGCCAGTTGTCAATCATTTATCCATTTCAACCAATCAAACCAGAATGATACCTTCGACAAACAACAGCACATGTATAAAGCATGTGCAACTATGTTATATAAACTATTGTCAACATACTCGGACATCAACAATAGGGCGGAGATATCTATTAAAGTACAGTAACCCTAATACTGTTCTTGAGACATCCCTGGCAGTGATTCGGCCAACTTTCATCTTCTCTCTGGATTTTGACATCATGTCTGAATGAGTACTGTAGCCAGCTTAGGTGTAACTTGTCGTAAATTAATGGATCTTTCTTTGGTAATACAATTTTATCTAAGTTTATCTTTAAATGATATGATAGGAATGCATGGAAAAAAAGTGAACAATTGTCTCTTAAGAAAGTAAAAAGAAAGTATTCTTACATGTTCTTATATTTGTGGGTTTAAACATGTACTGCATGATGATTTATACGGGAAGGTGTTTCTTTACGGTGGTATAGCACATTACAAACTTTTGATCCCTAATTTATGACAATTTACATTTTATTGGTCTTAATTCAGTGCAGTGAAACATGTTTAAATGCGGTTGGGTCGAGTTTATGCTAGGAGTTTATGCTATGAAATACCTGAATCTTGAGTGTTTTACATGATGTACATGAATAATTACGAAAAGTGAATCACTTGGAAGCAACGAACACAACAAGAGATAAAAGCAGCAGACTCGGTTTTATTGAGTCTCTTCATGAGAGGTAATGTAAAGTGCAACACCTCTCACGCCTCCTAGCACCTGATTTGGAGGGGAGGGGGTGGGTGGGGTGGGGGACTTGGAAATTATATATGGTGAAAATTCACATGTCGAGACCTTTGGGATGTAGTTCTGCACTTAGTCAGTAAGACTGCCACTATGATCCTGATAATTGATTAAGGGGTAGCAGACTGTCAGTCTTGAAATTGTATTTAAAATTATTTTGTCTTCCATTAATTTATCTAGCCTAAATCGTTTTTTCAAGTAGAGAAATATGAAGATCATCCTTTCAACCAAAAAACAACCAAATGACTTGCTGACTTTTGAACCCACTTGCAGATCGTAAGAGCATCTCCGCCAAACTTTTCCCACGTCTGCAGGGCGTAGGGGCGCCTGTGGACCCAGGTTTGACACATTTGAAACTGCCCAAAAGATAAACATTGGACTATATTGGTTTGTAGGATTGGTATTGATTTTTTGTTGTCAGATATATTATTCTGCCAAATTGTTTAGTCTGTCAGCCACCAGGAAATGGAAATATGAAAATATATTGAACCTGTTCTGATATCAGATATCACTCTGCTATTTTGGATTGAGGGCTTCTCAGTGATCCTGGAATGTTTTAGTACACGAATAGGACATAAACAGAGGAGAAAGGAATGCTGTTTGGACAAGAAAAGGTGACCGTTAGTTTGAATGTGTGCTTGTAAACATTTCAAATACAAAAGAGTGCATATTGCAAATACCAGAGAGCTGGATAAAATAAATGTTTGTGTCATAGGTTTACTGATAGATAAAGTAAAGTCCGCACACATAAAAAGGATAACTTGAATATCGTCTGTTGTTGTTGAAATAAGTCAGATTTGGATATAATTATAATGAAGGTAATAATTGATCATATTTCTTCCATGAGTATTCTTACAGCATTAATTTTCCTTCAAGTACATTTAGACATTTGGCAGGCTGGGAATTTCACCCTTAGGCTCTGGCTTACATAGTAACCATGGAATTAGTTGTATTAAGAGTTTCAGCTGCGGAATTAAGGCTGGAATTAAGCGTGAAATTAATTGAAATCTGACAAGTACTCTCTAATACATGTATAATTTACCAATATCAGAGGCAATTTTCCAGTTTGGATCAATTCTGGAATTATAGATATACATGGGAACTAGGGTCATAAAAAAGATGCATCTGATCTGAAGCACTTTGGTGATATTTACACAGATTGTGAGTCACATTCTGCTTGGAAGGATGATTGTTCGGAGATGTAATTAGACAAGTTTTTTTTTCTCTGTATATTTCATTCATCTTTAGGGATTTTTACATAATTGAATTTGTATTCTTCTCACTCTCAGTTGATAAAATGTGTGACAATCAATGTTAAACTAAATGAAAGATGACACCTTGTCAATGATTCCTGTTATTCCACATGATTTACAATCGAATAACAATTAGTACATGCTTTTATTTCGTTGAAGTGAGAGTAATTTTGTTTTTGAGTTTTTCTGGACTTAAGCCGGGCATCCATTTGTACGTGATCCGCAGTCCGTGTCCATATCCGCGTCAGTGAAAAATTGGTTTTATAGAGAAAACGTTGGGAAGCATATATTGATCAGTTTCGTGTCCATGTCGGCATCCGTGACGAATCCTACAATGTGCGATTTTTGACGGACACGGACAGTACGGATGTTCACACAATCAGGCTTTGTGTGACTGAAAACTTGTGTGTCTGTTTTTTGTGTGTATGTCCGTACCCTGTGTGACTGTTTTTACATCTTGTGTGTCGTTTTTGTCTCGCCTTTTCGAAGAAAAAAAGAGACATAGATGTGCTTTTCAGATGGCGGCGAAGGCGTCAACGGTCAAGTATTGCGTTTAGGTCATACTCTCACTAACTGTATGCGCTAGACCTGTCAAACTTTGCTTATAGTAGTATCTTTGGTGGTACATCGCAACGTGACAAAGAAAATGTGGTTGTGTCCTTGACCCTCCAAGCAAAGGTCAGATGACTTAATAATTTTTACCTTCAACATTTGCGTTTAGGTCACTTTTTCACAAACTTTATGAATTAAACCTTGCAAACTTTGCTTATAGTTGTATCTTGGGTAGTACATCGCAATATGACAAAGCAAATGTGGATGTGACCTTGACCCTCCAAGCAAAGGGCAGATAACCTTATAATGTTTACCTTCAACATTTCCGTTTAGGTCACTTTAACACAAACTGTATGCACTAAGACCTTTCAAACTTTGCTTATAGTTGTATCTTGGGTGGTACATCGCAACGTGACTTAATTTTTACATTCACTTTCTCATGAACTATAATTATGCACTAGATGCTTTAAACCTAGTTTAGAGCTTAATCTTTGGAAGACAAAACATTCTATTTTGACATAGTTGTGTCTTGGGTGGTGCATCTTTTTGGATGCATGGATTTCATCTATGACCTTGACCTACTTTGGAGCTGAGAATGGCATTTTGTTTTTAAACAAATGCACTTAAATCAGTGTTCGACACTAACCTTTTGGACCTACTAGCCCCGGGGGCTAGTTGGTTTGAAATTTCACTAGCCCTCCTTAATTTCTATTAGCCCTGCTACCAACGGTACCAAATCCTCATTGTATATTGATTTGACGGGGTTGGTTATAAAATAACAACACAAATCAGATTCAAAATTTGTGACATCGCTGACAGCACCCTCCGTCACAATAACCTGATCTCGTGGCAGTCTGCACCTCTTTTAAGAAAAGTAACATACTGTGATGATTATTATTTTAATTTATTATAGTATTTCTGAACAATGTACATGAGAAACACAGAAATTAGAAATTATTATGATAGAGTTTTTTGTTTTTTAGCTGGTGGAGAAAGCCCCAAAAATCGATCTATGTTTGCACCGTTTATAGCACGTTCATAATTCGCGGCGTTTTCCGACGGAAGCGGAAACAACTGCTGAAATCGTGGTCATAAAAACGCTTGAGAAAAGCTGTCTAGTTTATAAGGCGTAGTTACAAGCGTTTGTGTGATTCGGTATCGGGCTGGTATCACGCGGTAAATGAAAGCAAAAAGAAAACAAATGTCGTTTTACGCAGACTAAAAGAGCAGCAGTTTTAAGCGAGAATCTGCGGAACATTAATGATTAACAGTGCTTGAGATTTTATTTATATAATGCCAACGCAAATTGGGTACGTGTTTGTTCTATAATCTACTAGACGATCGTACGTGCTAGCCCGACGGTCACTTTTACTAGCCCCGGGCTATCGGGCTAGCGTTAGTGTCGAACACTGTAAATGTCATCTCAGCAAACGGTAAACTCCATTGTTTTTAGTTATTAAAATGTTTACAAACTTTAATTTAAGCATCATTTATCTTTTATTTTTAAATACAGATTTCTGGTTTACCATTTGGTCATTATAGTCACATAAGCCCCACTCCTCCTTGTGTGACTGCATTTTTTTATTGCTTAAAATGAAGAATTAGACTATTTCCTATGCATAGAGACATACTTGCTTCAGTGACTAATCACACAAGAAAAAAAGTCACACAAGTATACTTTATACACGAAGAAAAGACACAAAAGGCGCTCCTGTAAAGACGGACGCAGATACTGACACGGATCACGTACAACAGGATGCCTGGCCTTATTGCGTGGCGTTCGTTCTGGTAACAGATTTTAATCAAGCCAACATCTAATTATTCAAATGTTACATTTTTATATGCCCGTCATTAGACAGGACGTATTATGTCGTGGCGTTGTCTGTCTGTCCGTTAAGTTTAACGATGTCTGCTCTCTAACCCAAACAAATATTATCCAACCATTATGAAACTTGGAAATAATGTTTATGAACATAATATCTCGTCAAGTTCGAAAACCTGCCCAATTGCCGCTGTAACAACAGAGTTATGTCAGTGCTCAAGAAATAGGATAGCCCGACGCCCGGGGCTCCTCGAAATCCATTCCGGGCCTGTCTCATTTTGCAGACGAGGAGCCCGTCGGGCCTGTCTAAAACAAAATAAAAAAAAATAAAAAAATCCCCCAAAAATTCAGTTTTACTGGATCTCAAGCTCAAGTTCCTCAAGACAAAATACTCCCATGTGTATTGTGAACTGTGAAAACACTTGCAATAAAGTAATTAAAATGTGTTATACACACATTGATACAATAAGAAGTTCGAATATTTTGCCTTGCTTCGTGTCAGCAGTTTGTCACAACTCAAACTAAAACTCATTATTCTGCTATTAGGGTTGTGTTTTCTTTCCTTTGTGATAAGAAATACTGTTTTTGTCATTAAAAACACACTAATGCATGAAAAAAAAATTGTTATTGATGGTATTTCGATTGAATGTTTGTGAAATGTTCGGGCCGTAAAAGTGCGTTGTCATAGTAGTTCGGATGGTACATAATTTCGGATATTTTTTTTTTTTTTTTCTTTTTTTTTTACATAATCAAATAAGAAAAACTGTCCTTTACAAATACATGTTGGTGGAAAGAAAAATATATATACTGTATATGTATAAATACAGATATAAAGTATATTTCTATTCATTATTTAAGTTGTAAGGAGTTCCTGGAATCCTACTTTTAAATGAATTCTAGTCTAGGCTCCTAATTCTTTACTTGGAGAAAGTGGTGACAAAAAGAAAAAATATAGCCAGAGGAGGCTCTGATAGTCTCATAAAACCTGATTAAAAATTTGGCTCCAAGTTTAGCTCCAGTTTCACCAAGTCGGCTCTGATTATTATCGTTTGGCAAAAGTGCTAGTACTCTCCTTTGCATTGGTTATAAATGACTATGTAATATTCTATTCTAACATATTTTAAACGAAATGGTAAATAAGTCCGCTGACCAGGGAGCATAAAGTGGTAGCAAAAAGAAAAATCTAGTCAGAGGAGGTTCTGAGCTTGATATATACATACGTAACAAATGTGTGCTATAAAAGTGAATAAAGACACATTTCCAATAAGTAAAAAATATTGGACCTTTCCATTTTAAATCAGGGCCTGTCCATTTCAAATCAGGGCCTGTCCATTTCAAATCGGGGCCTGTCCATTTTCAGAAGCAACAAGCCCTGGGCCTGTCTCTTAAAATAATTTTCTTTGAGCACTGTATGTCCCTTTAATTATTGAAAATTGACAATTTTGCGAAGTCCACTCCCCAACTCGAACAAATATTATCCAATCCTTATGAAACTTGGAAGTAATATGTATGGGCATAATATGTCGGTCAAGTTTGAAAACCCAATCGCCCCGGTAACAATGGAGTTATGGCCCTTTAATTATTGAAAATTGACCATTTTAACGATGTCCGCTCAATAACTTAAGTATTTGTTGTTCAATCTTTATGAAACTTTGGAATAATGTTTATGGGCATAATATCTAGGTCAGGTTCAGAGACCAGCCAGATTGTCCCAGTAACAATGGAGTTATGGCCCTTTAATTATTGAAAATTGATTTGATGATGTCCGCTCAATAACTTGTATTTTCAATCTTGATGAAACTCTGTCAAGTTCGAAAACCTGACCAATCGCCCTGGTAACAACAGAGTTTGTATTATGTTACGACATTGTCCGTCCATTCGTCTGTTATCACAGTTACAAATGATCCACTTTCGTCGGGCGTATTTTGTGTCTAATGGACACTCTTGTTAGCAGTGTATGGCATAATATAGCACTTGCAAATATTAATGGCACAGTTAAGCTTGACAACAGAAAATACATTTAAAAAAAAACGAACTTCAGGTTGTTGATTAGCGGGGAGAAAGAAATAAAGGAAGACGCTTGTAGACATCTTGTTTGAATTATTTGAGACTGGAAAATGTGTAAATCAGATCTCAATATTGCCGTGTGTCCCTTTAAAGTTTTGCACTGAGAAAAATAAACCCACCATAAGGCCAGTTTTTTTTTATATATTGATTTACGGATTTTTTTTCTAAAAGTTGAGGGTAGGAGGAGGGGGGAAAAAAATAAATTAAGATGGTGACCAAAAAATGCCATTTTAATATGTTACTGTAGTATTTCATACCTCGACGAAACACATAAAAATAACATTCAATTCTTAAATTTTTAACCAACGTTATTTCACAGTTTGAATTAGCACTTTCATACATCCAAAAATCATTGTTTTTGCTTCTTTGTTTTTTTAGCATTCCGTGTGGATGATTTTAAGGCTCTGTTGAAGCAGGAGAGGCAGATAGGTCTCACAATACTGAAAGTTTCTCTCAGTTGCCTGACTTCATATTATTTTTTTTTAATTTTTTTTTTAATTTTTTTTTTGGTTTTTGGTTTCGCCAAAACTTGCAGTTGGCGGGTCCGTAAATCTAAAAATCAAAAAACTCTGGCCTAAAAGAAATGGGAACTACTGCATGTTGAAAAATCAAATATTTGTGCAATTAAAGGTTAAACTTTCAATCCTGTCCCCAATTAAAACATTATTCTTTATTTCAAATTATACAGAAAATGATTCGGTTGTCATGAACTTTCATAATAGCAAGTAAAAGTTGTTTGGTCACATACATATAACTTTTGATATGGTTGCAATGCAGGATGATAGCTTTTCAAGTTAACCTTGATATCTCCCTTGATATGAGATATCACCGGTGTACACTCCATGTACACTTAATCTATGGGATGTAATGTCTGAGATAAATTATACATTCTTGTTTACCTTTTTATTTACCCAAACAGTTTGACAAGTTTCAATCAAATTAATGAGATAACTTGGGTCACAATTATTTACACATAAACACCAGTGATAAATCTAGTCATCATAGATAAACCTAGTCTAGGCATAAACATCCTTGATAAATCTAGTCATCATGCTGTGTTGAAATTCCCTCCTTAGAAACCTACATCATGCTTTTGTATGCTTCCTTTCGTTTGGAATACCTCTACTTTTAGGGTCCCAGTTGCCATAGGAGACAGAATTTGAAAGTACTCATCTTCATCTCCATTATTGTCATTTTTGGCTCGTCACCATTCCCCATTCCAACCCTATATGATCTAAGCTGTTAAATAGTAAGAACATTTTAAGGTGGCGTGTTCTGCCTTGATGAGGGGGCTGGCATGGCCCAGTGGACAGCTTGGTGGACTTGAGATAGGAGACCTGGGTTCAAGGACCACATATGCCACTGAGTTTCATCAATGTGTTCTCGGGAAATACACTTTCTGTTAACCTTGTCCGTTGGTTTGGGACGTAAACCAAGTGGTCCAGAGTCGTATCATCCTAGCATGTTAAAGAACCACAGGAATCTATTTGTTAGTAAGAGTAGGGCAGGTTTCCGGATGCCTATGTTTTATTAGGGACCGATCAATTTTGATTTCTAGGTGGGAAGCTGGGATTTTCCTTTCTAGGGGTGGTGGAGGTCCTGGGATTTTCCTTTCAGCCAGAGCCAGAATCTTTTTTCAGGAACCCCCACTTCCCCCACAGAATCAAAATGGTCAGTACCTTACCCTCTCTCTGAGGCAGCTCTAAATAACCTATACTGTGTTGATAGCCATTTAACAACATTTTATTCAATTCTGTCCAAATTTAAAAAGATGAGATTTTGTCAACCCCAAAAGCTTAAGGCGATTATGTTACCTTCTTTGTAACATTGTAACAGGTTGATTGACAAACACTCTGGGGTTGTGATAGTCCCCTTTGAAACAATTGATATTATATTACCTAAACACCAGTCCTTGCTACTCTGTGTCCCTAAATGCTTGATGGAATGACACGATTGTCTGGTTCACATACTATCAGTTGAAATACAGATGCAATTATTGAGTAAGTACTGATAAGCAGCCTAGAATATTATCATGTCCACAGACCATGTTTGGATGTTTTTGTCAGAAATCACTCTAGCGAAACTACAGGACAAAATGAAATATGTCAGACGTCTGTTCTGTTGTGAAAGATATGTTTTGTACCGATTTTAAAATAATGTATATTGTCCGTGTTCTAATTTGATGTAGGTTCTTAAAGCATCAGTTTGGGGAATTATAAACTGTGTAAATAATTGTATACAAGCTGAACAGGTTAATAGAATAGTGACAGATATAATTATTCTTCAGTTGAATAAAACTGGGGATTAAAATGTAATAGGCTGTAATTAATATGCTCAAATACATTTTATGACATTAATTATATGTTTTTAAATAAGATTCCAAAGGTAGAATGGTAAGAATAAATAGAATATAATGAATTATATTGACAAACGGATGTAGGTGTAGCATGAGTGAAATATAATAATCTGCTTAGCTACCGTAGCTCAAAATAGTAAAATCTCATTAATTTCCACAATATATAGTAGATGTTATGTTAACTTTGGAAAGTGTTATGAGTTAATTCTTCGATTGGTTTGTGCAGTGAAACATGTACAAAGGTGTAGGAACAGTTGTGGGGCCAACCCCACCTATCCCCTCCAGTACTGTTTGAATGGGGCAGAGAATGTTTTGACCCTGGAAATCTTTTGCCAAATTATGTGTTTTTTAACCCCACAAAAATGTGCTTGCATCCTAAAACTTTACTGTTTATTACCCAACTGACTTTAGAAAAGTAGTTATTTTGTTCATTAAAATGTCTGACAAGCTAAAAAAACAACGACCTCATCAAATATTGAAAATAGTATTGAATTCATGGGATTAATTGTGTGACAGGAAACACATTAGTTATCCACATGTTACACTGGGCTTGTGACCTTGAGCATTTCACTTACTCTTAGTACTTTGACTATCAGAAGGGAGCAAAACCAGGTGGTGCCCATCCATAAAACCAGTACATTTTCCTCTAGAATGAAAATACCTTAATTAATTTGCACCTGTGTCTTCTAGGTTCAAAGGATTATTTTCACTTTGTACAAATATTGGATAACAAGTTTAACTATATAAAGTCACATTGTATTTGCATCGTCTTCTTTTGGCTACCGGTACTTTTGTATGAGGTAGCTTTCATGCTTGGTATGATGGTTTTGTCAACAAATGTGACTAAATGGGCAAATTTACAGGTATAGAAAATTACAATTAGCTTCTAAAATGTTCTCTGTGTGAAGTCTAGTCGTGTGAAGTCTAGTTGGGTATAGTAGGGAAGTGTAAGAACCATGCTGATGTTGAAACTTTTCCGATTGTGTAGATACATTTTATGCCGATAAATATTTGTGAAATTACTATTTAGCATGTAATAAAAGGTAGAGTGGCTGGTGAAGTGTAGTAGGCTTGATCAGTGGAGTCTTGAGGAGTGGAGAAATGTTTGCAAAACTTTTGATCATAGACAAAGTCATGCTCTCGAATAGGCCTCTAGTGAGTTTTACCGGTCACATGGTGTAGGTACAAACAGCGTACTGCTATAGTGTTCCACACGGTTTGTTTTCAATAAAGTCGACCTACCATATATTATTCCGGATAAGGAATACGCTTGATTTGTTTTATTTTCTGTCTAAACAACATCTCTACATCTTTGGTGTTTAACACGTGTGTAAGGTCCTGGGCTGGTCTCTGAATATCATCAACAGTTAATGGCGTGTATTTCATTCCTTTAAACTTTAAAGCTACAGTACTTTAATTTTGAGATGATTCAGACTTTGTGTCAAGAACAAGTGTATGATTGTTTCGGTCAAATTTGCATTTAATCATCCAATGTCCCCAGCCATTTGAAACTTATCCTGCGGTAAAAAGGTATGCGATCTTTTCCGCCCTTTGTTTACTATTACACAATACCTGTGATATAAATAAACCATACGACCATGTACGCTTCAAGTTTTATATCATTTATTTGGCAAAGTTTTATTCTATTTTTTACGTAATTCCCTTATTAGCTTCCGAATACTAAAATATCAACAGTTACATTTTTTGTTTTAATAAATAAGCATATTCTGCCTTTAAGATTGCTCAGTTTTTACTTTTTCCCCATTCGTTAATATTCAATTCCTTTTAAAAATGAAAGTCACTGTGGAATGTGTGCATATTTTATTGCTTGTATTGTGACATGAGTTACAGTCCAGTAATCCTTGAGTGGGGAAGTTTAGTGAATATTTATTGCTGCCACTTGACAGGCTACTTTATTTTAATGGGATATAAAACTTACCAATTTCCATTTTTCATTCCATGTCAAATCTTTCAATTCTCTTAATATGTTAACTTGATGCAAACCTGTAAGGACATGTACCTCGTGTGCATAAAACTAAGGTCGTTGGGAACATATAGATATTTTTACTTGAATTCAAAGTAACTCTCTCAACAAGAAACCATGTTTTGTGTAATTCAGGAGATCCGCATAATTATAGGGTTATTTACTCGTTGAAGTGTGACTTGATAAAAAGGTAGGCGAGCTACGAGAAAACAAAATTAGACCTAATCCAACCACAAGTTGTACTCGGGGTACAATCAATTATGGTGAAGAATAAAGACATGTTCTAAGTTCTCATCAGACAAGCTTATGTATAGAAATATTCCCATGTCATTGTGGATGTGGTGTAAGATTATTGTGCCCCAAATGACAAATTATGATCAACCTGTTGGAAATATGATACAGTTTCTTGCAAGAAGTTGTGAAGGCTAATTTGGACTTGGTGAGAAATGTATTTTATTGGTTAAGTGTTTTGAACTGTGTATGATGGCACAAAATAATGTGCATCAATTTGCAATGCAATTACTCCCATGTTGAATGTAGAGTATTTTTGGAAAGGAATACCAGTAAATCTAATGAATGTGAAATAGATATGTATGAGATGGATGTCTGGAAAGCTGGCTGAAATGTGATCTCTTTGTATGCAAAGCTGTTTGTATAAACAGCCATAGACACACTTTACAGGTCCTGAAAGTGTCATCATCTGAATTTTCTGTTTTTGTTTTGCTTTACATGCAAATTTCCAATGTAACTACAGCCCATTTCACCGGTATTTCGGAATTACATTCACATGGCACAAAGTCACATGACTTTACGAACTAATCAGATGCTGGTAGTCACAGAAGTATCAACACTCACAAGTTAACCAGTTTCAGTGTTTATATATTGAAACCAGTTTCAGTGTTTATATATTGAGTTAAAGTATGCGTATTTGTTCGCTAACACACCTCAGTCATTTGTGATATTCTATATAAAAACCATCTTGACTCATTCCTTGGAAACTAGATTTCAAGGCTACACGAACACGTGTTGAATTGTTTACATTGGAGCATGTGCGCATAAGTTGGAACCGGTGTTACGGTGTTACATAAAAATATTTTTTGTTTTTCTGACAATCCCGTTTTTGATTTGTATCCACAAACACGCTTTAATTTTTGTTTTTCTACCAAACACATTATAAACATATATCTGTCATGCATTCAAGTTATAGTCTGACATTTAATAACATTTTTGTATTATTTTTAATTCACATTGGGCACCGTTGGGCACCGTTACAATGAATATTTAATGTGCCTACCAGCGTTTGATTGGTCAACCTATTTGGCTACTCGCAATGTTCTCCAGAAGCCCCAGCGGCCGGCTATATTGCCTATTACTCTAGAAACTAGCTCCGGCTACTTTTCTCAAATATACAACAACAAAAAAATAAAAAAAAATAAGAATTATCTTTGTACATTATAAAAGTGTCCTTTCAGACCAATGAAAAATGAGCGTAAAATGCACCAGAGCGCACCATTTCGCGGAAACCCCACCCACACCCACTCCCTCGCGGCTCGAGCGAGCCACTTCGCACCGTTTACAACTGCGCCTACTACAATATTTTTTTTACCTGCTACTTCATATTTTCTGGAGAGCACTGTACTCGGAGATAGGTCATTATTATCCGTGATCTTTTGCAAATGTCCGTGTTATCCGTGATGTTTTGCAAATATCCGTGTTATCTGTGATCTTTTGCAAATGGCTGTGTTATCCATGATGTTTTGCAAATGTCGGGGTGAAATGGGCTATAGCTTCATTTGCTTTAGATCAGAAATTATACATGCAGGAAAACAGCAGTAAGAGAATCTTGTGCTTTAGGGATGATACTTTCTGAGTAAAATACAAAATAGGTAATGGATGCTGTATGGATTTATCCAGTCAGCCAGACTCCACTGTTGGCAGTAAAATTCCCCAAGAATTATAAGAATTACGATTATGCAATATTTACCCAGATGGTTCTGCAAAAACATAAATTTGAGAAACTGTTATAAATTGTTTATATAATTGGGAACACGTGTTGTAAGTGTGCCCTGTGCCGTCAAACCCCCAGTTACTGTGTACAACTAGAATACTGCAGCCAGGTTTTTACATAACTGAATGACATTCTTCTTATATTTTTGCCATAAATGTCAACATTCTTACTTGAGAAGTTTAGGAGAAATGGTACACATCATGGGTATATAATTATCATGGATGAAGTCCTAAGTGGAGATGAGATATTCCATTCATTGGGGTCTGTGAGAGGAATAATTTAACCACAGAATGATGGGGAAAACACATGTGGGTAATTGGCACTGATTTTAATTGAAGCTGACATGTTGTTGAAAAAAGGAGAAAATGCTGTCTTTGTTGACTAATTATGCTGCATCTTCAAGGTTTTTGTTTTTCATTTTGTATCCAATTCCAATTTATATTATGGCAGAATTACTGCAACTTAAACTGGAAATTGGATTGTCACTGGATGAGCAGTGCGTTCTGTCTGGAACGTAGCGATAAAGTGGCTGTTCAATAATTATAAGTAACACATTTCGTTTCATTTAGAGTCTGTTGTTTTTTGTCATCTAGGCAGCAAGTCGGCATAGTTGCCAGTACCTTGGCAAATTGGTTTTGTTCTGCAATGGCAGGCTGATTAATTCCCTTTCCACTATTTGGTGCATAAACACATTTATTGGTTGTCATAATTGTATGTAACCATTTCTTTCTTTCTCTTTTCAGACAAGAATTAGAGCATCGAGGAACTATGAATTTTGGGTAAGTGGGCGTTTCTCTAATGCAATCCAGTAAAGTTAGGATCCAGGAAAGAGAAGGTGGTCTGCCACCACGACTTTAAAAGCGACCGTCATATATAGCCTAAAATGTGCTGAAAATGACGTAAAACACCACTCAACCAACCAGTAAAGTTAGGTAAATTCAACAAGTCAGAGAAGGGTATGCTTATAGGTAGGTCAGAAAAATAAATTTGATGAAAAGCTGACCCCTGCTAATGGAATAGGACTGAATTGAACCATCAACACTGGGATCTCCTCAGGCCATTCATAGGCTAAGTTCGGAATAGGAATCTCAAGGTTTCATTTGTCAGACAATGCAAATTAGCTTTCTGCAATAGTTTTACCTTCAAAGTTGACCTACCATGTTTGTACATACATGGGAAACCCATTCAGGCTATTACAGGATATTATACCTTTTGATCACACTACTTTAAAAGATCATAGTAATAATCCTTAAATCTTGGCTTGCTATGGATCTTAAATATCTACTGGTATCCCTTTATCTGAAGTATTAAAACACCCATGACATCACATGCAACAAAAGGGGGAAAAAAGAATTATAAATCCTAGAAACTAGGGCAGACATGCAATGTGCCATTCTGGCAATTAAGAATCCTTCAAAATCTGTCTGGAGTCATGGACCTTTTGTTGATTTGTGTTGTTGCCCAAAGTTGTGAGGCCAAAGCTACTGATAAGCTTTTTGATCACCATTGGTATTTATTTAATTGGGTATTTCATTGAGTAAAATAAAAAAATAACAGTTTGCAACATTGTTTTGGGGTGGCATTCCACTAATATTGTATACACAAAATCTAATGACATCAACTTCTGTTACAATAGGCTTTATACGAGGTGGCTGGGTGTCCCTTCAACAACCCATATATTGCTCGATTTGCATTGGTTGTTTTATCATTTGACAACTTTGATACTTTATTGGTACCCATGCTTTTTATTTTAATTGGGTATTTTGGCATTTTTAATTGGGTATTTAAGCAAATACCCTGCTTATCTGTAGCTCTGACTGAGGCTTTCATACACATTGTCTATATAACTTATAAGTTATTCAATCTTACATATAACTACTAATAAATACATTTTAGAAATAGACAAATGTTCTATCCATTGAAAGCAAAAGCAATACTGAGTCGTGGTTTCAGGAAATAGTATAGATATACTGGATTACTACTCCTGTAATTAAACATAATGATAATATTATGTATTGTGTCACCTGAGTAAATATAAAATTGCTTGGGCTTATGTGGGAAGGGTGATTCATAGATTAAACATGCACATGGAGGCCAGACAATGGAAAAAGTTATGGTTCAAAACGAACATATCTTGTTATGTACTGTATATTATATCAATGCAGTGTTCCCTTTGTGTGCCCACATACCTTAAACAAATGCTCATGTTTAATGTTTTAAAATATGACTTGCTAAGGATTTAAGAGAGGAATTTATAATGGTGGCCTTCATTTCATGTAAATTGTTGTTGTGTTTAAAGAATTGTTTTTCATCTGGATATTTAAAATGTGAAGGACAGGTTATTTAAAATATGAAGGATATAAATATAAACAAAAATGTGTTGAAACTCTTGATAACGGAAGTGGTTTATATTGTTTTGAAAGCAGGAATTAAAGAGGAGAAGAGAAGAGATTTCTATCAGATCGATCTGACAGACCATATAAATCTACTCTAGAAGTAAAGTTTTTTAGTAGTGTGGGCAATTTTGTATGAACATATATCTTTATTTCCAGTACCAGTACTCATATTTAGTAACTATAAGTACCGGTACTCATATTTAGTAACTATAAGTACCGTTAGTGGCCCACAGGAAAGAATAGCCAGGTATTTTGATCGATACTTGTATAAAATACTAGTAAAAGTATTCGTAGTAGCCGGGTCAAAGTAGCAGGGGGAAATCCCATCTACCGCTTCTTAATGACACCCCTGCATATTAACAAAATAATTTATGCCATGATTTCTCAATGTCATTACCAGTGAAGATAACATGAACTATATGCCGGAGGATGCGTACAACAGTCCCGGGCGAGGGCAGTACAGTGGGGAGTACAACTCGTACAATGGCGGACCACACCACGACACGTCTGTACACTCCTCACGCGTGTCGTTACAGAGTAATAATAGTCACAGAAATAACCCCAGACAGGTAAGCATTTTCTCCCATTTCTAGTCATGTGAGAAAGATGTTTTCCTCATGTGAGATAACTTTATCGTACATGACATGTGACTCTTAAATGAACCGTCATGACATCACATTGGTGACATCGCCTTATTATAGCGTAATATCAAATACAGTCATTGAAGTATGCCAGTACTAAGCTCATAAGTCTTTAATGATGTCGGTAATTAAAAAATTCAGATATGACTTGAAACAAACTATATAGACGTGTAAAATAATATTTGTTACAGTTAGATGGTCGTATTGAGAAAACAAAATTGGACTTTGTCGGCGTGAATTTTAAAATGATTTTTAGCTCTACTGATCAAAGATCAGTCTGCTGATCAAAGACCAACACAGTTTATGCCATGGTGCGGTGTCAGTCATTCGTCTGTCCGTATTATTTTTTTGAGGCGACTGATCCTCTGAAACTACTTTACAGATTTTCATGAAACTTCACAGGAATGTTGGTCATGATGTCTAATTGATTCTAGCGAAATTTCAGGTCGGCTGGAAATTCAAGATGGCCACCACGGCTAAAACAGAATTTTAAAAAACAAGCTTGTAGCGACTACTTCTGGAAAACTACAAGTGATATTGATATGGGACTTTTTTTAAAATGATCAGCATGACATGATGTTGGTCCTTGTCGAAAACTATTTTGATTCGACATTAAACATGGCCGCCAGTGACCATCTTTGTTTACATAGCGTTATATAATAAAATCTTGTAGCGACTACTCCTCTGAAACTCCATGATGGATTTTCATGAAACTTCACAGGAATGTTGCTCATAATGTCTAATTGATCTTAGCAAAGTTTTAGGTTGGCCGGAAATTCAAGATGGCTACCACAGCTAAAATTATTTTTTTAAAAAACAATTGTAGCAACTACTTCCTGAAAACTATAAGTGATATTGATATGGGACTTTTTCTAAAATGGTGATTGACATAGTGTTGGTCCATTGTCGAAAATCACTTTGATTCAACGTTAAACGTGGCTGCCAGCAGACATCTTTGTTTACATAGAGTTATATAGTAAAAGCCTATAGCAACTACTCTCTGAAAATACTTTACGAATTTTCATGAAACTTTACAGGAATATTGCGCTTGATATCTAGTTGATCCTAGTAAAATTTCAGGTTGGCCTGAAATTCAAGATGGCCACGACAGCTAAAAATAGATTTTAAAAGAAAGGATTGTGCAACAACTTCTTGCAAAGTATAACTGATATTGATATGGGACTTTTTCTAAAATGATCCGCATGACGTGTTGGTCCATGTTGAAAATTATTTTGATTCGACATTAAACATGGCTGCCAGTGGCCATCTATAGTACATATATAGTAAAAACTTGTAGCGACTACTCCTGAAACTTCTCGTTCACAGGAATTCTGATCTATCTATCAAAACCAGTAGAGCTTCAAGGTCATTGACCTCTTGTTTATAGAGTTTACTTCGTAAATATATAGCTTTTGATATTTATTTCTCATTTATGTTATTACAATTAATTATCAGTAAAAAACAACATTTACACTTATGTACAGTACATACTAAGTACATGTAAATAATTAAGGTCTAAAAAAAAAAGATTTGTTACCTGACCGTCCGTGATTTTTACCTCATGACCGTATTTTTTTTATAACGGTAATTTTTATAGCATTAAAAAAAAATCACGACTATGACGACGCAAATGAATTGTTATACCAGTCCTGTCGCTTAGCAATGACCGTTTCTGTTTTCAATTTTCAACGCGTAAGTTTTTTTGGCATTGAAAGTTGTCAATTTGATGTAAGCTTTTCTCATCAGAATCAAGCATACGAAGTTAAAAACGTACAATAATCTCAAGATAAATGTTTTTACTTGTTGCGAAGAAATAAATTCAAAATCGATTGAATATTGCGTTTTACCTGCGACCCAAATTTGCGGATTACACAAAATGTCCGCGATTTGGATTCAATATTCTCATCATGTTGGTTTTTTTCAAAGCATATTTCACCTAGCCATCAGCTTGATTTCATACAAATATTATGTTTGTTTGAAATTTCGATGGTTAAATATTATTTTAAAACTAAGGTAGATGATGAATCTTCTACGATTCGGCAGATTTCAATGGATAAAAATATACTATTTTTGGAAGGGGTTTCCCCGGAATAAATATAACGTGATACCTCTATTTCTAAACTTACAATCAAAATTGAGCGCACTAGCGAGAAGCAGATCAACCTATTGCGAATATCTTGTGTTGTTTACGTAAGCTACTATAGACCGCAACAGCTACATCAAAACGATTTTGGTAGGAATTTGGGAGTTTTCCCGGAATCCTTAATATTTTATGACGACAGAGTACCTGTATCTGCAGCTCTCTATGTGTACCATAGAAACACAACACAAACTTGTTCTAGATAGCAGGTCAACTTAAAGTCTTTAATTCTGACATTGTTGTTATATATAATTTGAAACGCACTGGAATTGAGGTCTTACCAAAAAATTTGGGCATATAACAGGAAACATCATGATTAATAAGAGACCACCTGTATTAAGTGACCATTTTGGTCTTTCACTTGAGCGGTCTCTTAAACCTTGACTGCATGCATTTTATATTATTTAGTGTTTCTGCTGTTAAGATTGGTTCATAACTAAGTGGAACATGTGTTCATAACTAAGTGAAACATGTGTTCATAACTAAGTGGAACATGTGTTCATAACTAAGTGAAACGTGTGTTCATAACTAAGTGAAACGTGTTCATAACTAAGTGAAACATAACTAAATGAAACATGTTCATAACTAATTAAAACATTTGTTCATAAATAAGTTAAACATTGGTGTGTTCATAACTAACTGAAATGTGTTCATAACTTATTAAAACGTGTTCATAACTAAGTGGAACATGTGTTCATAACTAAGTGAAACGTGTTCATAACTAAGTGAAACATAACTAATTAAAACATTTGTTCATATATAAGTTAAACATTGGTGTGTTCATAACTAATTGAAACATGTGTTCATAAATAAGTTAAACATTGGTGTGTTCATAACTAATTGAAACATGTGTTCATAACTAAGCGAAACTTGTTTCTAATTGAAAGTACACATCTAAGTAAAATGTGTGTTCACTAAGTGAAAGTCATAATACCTTAATCGCGTAATTTATTTTCCATTTCAGCTCAAGATGAGCAACCAGCTTATCGGCAGCCATTCATCCTTACCTCATGCCCAACAAAACAGTGATAATTATGCACCTTACCCCAGCAATCAGCGGAACAACTATGACGACTATCGCGGCTCTCCCCTGCCGTCAAACGGGTCCCCACGGGGGCCAGGCACCCCCACAAGGTTTAATAACTATAATGATGATTATGGTGATAATTATCATAACGGCCCCCCTGTAGCTTATGAACCTAGCTCGCCTTTACGCTATGGTGAACAGGATTCATTTGAAAATCCCATGCAGCAGCAGCAACATCTAGAGTCACCCAATCATTTTGACTCATTTAGGTAGACGCTTTTTTTACCTTCTCTTATGAAGATTGACTTGCACCTTGCACTCAGTACCTCCTTGTCTGTCTATCTGTCTGTCTGTTGAAATGATTAAATCGCATCGGAAGTGAATTTCATTAGAAAGATTTATATTTGTTTATGATAAGTTAATCGACACTTCCGCACCAATTTGCAAGTGGCAGTCAAGCAAAACTAACATTCCGGCTGTGTGTGAAACTACTACACGTCTGCACATGTCATCTTCTTTAAACAATGATGCATCAGAGTATTATCGTTTAAACATTTTTAAAAAAAGTATTGTTTATTCTCCACTTGATTATGACAAAGTAGGCATGTTTGCATATTTAATAACCTGAAAATATAGTCATAAATCCGTTAAATTTGAAAGATATTGTAGAACGATGATTAAATTACATGCCTGAAGAACTACAACAAATCAAACTTGCATATGCTGCATTGGGTTATACTATAATGGACGAGTTTAGTTACCTCACATTATGAGGGCTGAAGGCAAACCTATTGTAACTGTTTATAAACAAAGAACTAGATACAATAGTTTCGCGTTCACCCTTTGAAATTAATTCAGCTGTTGGTTATTCACATAAAACTGTCTATTAAATCATTTTAGAATTGTTTTATTTTTAGAATTTTGTGATTCTTGATTTCAAGAAACTCATTACTCAATGAATTATACAAACAGTCAGTCTGTTTCTCACAGCAATTAAAAGGCTCATTCAGTTCTGAGAAAACACAGAGTTGCATCATAATAGCACAACGCTATGTCATAATAGAATGACGTGATGTGGTAATACCAAGTTGTGATGTCATAATACCAGAAAGTGATGTCATGATAGAAACAACCAAATGAAAATATGAATGAAGCATTCTGATTGGTTCATTGATAACAACTGGACCAATGAAACCAGTTAATTTAAAGCTCATTACCTTTTCAGAACACACTGAGGTTTTACTGGACATTGAGTAATGAGCTTCTTGAAACCCAGAAAAACAAAATTCTAATAAGGCCTCTTTTTTTTTAATAACTTGGTTTACAGATTTTTTCTGGAAAAATTACGTCAGGAGGTCGAAATAAAAATGAAAATAAAATTACTCCGTGAGGTGGGGTGGCGGGTGGGGTTGGGAAAATTAGACTCGGCGGATCCGTAAACCAAGTTATTAAAAAAAGGAGGCCTAATAAAATAATTCTAAAATGATTTAATAGACTGTTATAATTGAAATTATTTAAAAAAAACAAAAACTTTTTAAACAAATCTGAAAAATTATATATAAACTAGGTGTATATGTATATGCATCCATGGTACTTCGGCAGAGGTACAGTAAAGTGAAGTTACTAAATAAAATATGCTACAAAACACTGTCAAAATTAATGCCAACAGCTTATGGTAGTATAGTTTACTGGTTCTAAAATTGTCTGTTATGGATGTTATATGCATGCATTTTATATTATTTAGTGTTTCTGCTGTTAAGATTGGTTTGTGTTTTGCTAGATTTAAATAATTCAGAATGGTTTGCATTTTGCTGGATTTTACGAATGAGTTTGATCGGTTTGTGTTTTGCTACATTTTATGAATTAAATACTAATTTCGCAGAGAATGAAATACCAGCTTGTTAGCTCGGCATTTATAAAAGCAATGCAACCATTTGGTGATATAAGCATTTATAAAAGAAAAGCTAACCATTTGGTGATATTAGTTAGCATTTATAAAAGCATAGCCACCCATTTGGTGATATTAGTTAGCATTTATAAAAGCATAGCTAACCATTTGGTGATATTGGTTTAGAATTTATAAAAGCAATGCTAGCCATTTGGTGATGGAGAATTATCATATATATATACAGATAAAACCAATTCTGAAACACACTGTAGACTATCCATGCAATACTAGTTTTATGATGTCTAAAACATATTGTTTTGGTGTCAAAGCAAAACACTAAAAACATCAGACGGCCTTTGACTTGGTCCAGTATCCATGGAAACCTGATCCTATTAAAGCTTGCTAAAGCCTAATTTTGAATGATGACTGGTTTTGCGAGTACTTGTCTGTTGCTTGTATACTATTTATATAGCCATAATGTTGTGGAGTGGTTCTAGTCTGTGGGGCTAGCTTCTTGAGAAGTGTATATTCTAATTTGCCAGTTGTATGTGTTTTTTTTAACATATTTAAAAAGACCAAAGAAGAAGTGTTTTTAAAAGTTTAAACAATTCAACTTATAACTTAGAAAAAAAAGTCAAAATAGATATTAAAACATATAGTATATTAAAAGTATATTATGATACAGTCCATTGTTGATAGGATCAGAACTTAAGAAAAATTATTGTAGAGTTCTTTACCTTCAAACACATTTCAGTAATAATGTCATTATTTCAGAAGTGAAAAAAATATTGAAATCTACTTTTTGAGTTCTCAATAATTTGGCAGAGCATTTACACTACTTGGATAGTATTTTTATCCAAATATTGCTACACATGATAGTTTAGTTGAGACACATTGCGGCTACCTATACTGACAATTTGATGTATTTCCCCAACAGAGCAGTGCCAGATGACCGGTACGCACCACAAGTTGAGGACAGTTTTTACCGCCAGTCCCCCATGTTAGATAACAAATACGGTGGGCCCCCGCCAGTAAACGGCAGGTTTGATGGGGGTCAAGATCCTGGAGATAACTACATGGAAAGTCCACCCGAAGGTTACCGAGGGGAAGAACGTTACCCAGACGACAGTTACCATGGTCACCCAGATGACAGTTTCCAGGGGCCCCCTCCACTTGTTGACAGGTAGGTTTAGCAGCCATTCTGGATATTTGATAATGTCATAATTGTTGCGTTTTTCAGTTGTCAGAAAATTAATAAATCATGGTCAGTATTCACATTAAGAATGATGCAGTCATTATCGACCCAAGCTAACTGGGATGTTATTTCCCAGGATGGTGGGAGCTTTACTGGCTATATCTAGGAATAAGTGAATGGTCTCCCTCCACCATTAAAAATTGTCCGTCATACATAGCTTAAAATGTCAGGAAAAATGACAAAGACCCCCAAAATCACAATTGTTTTTGTGCCATTTGTTAGCCAAAAGCATTTCTTTCCCCAATTGAAAATGTGCCTCTCAAGGTTTATCCAGATATCAGGTTAGACATTTGCCTGTTGTGTAACAATGTAAATTAAGCCAATATTTTATAATGCCATTTTTCTAGTCCAAACTTTTGAAGTGAAAAACTTACTTCAGGGAAAAACCTATAGTTGTTTTTGAGTATTAGGCATTTTTCTTTAGGGCTGGCGTGGCGCAGTCGGTAGCAGTAAACCGGGCAGTCCCGTGTATCGGTCTATCCTCCGAGCACGTTAAAGAACCAAAGGAATCTATTCGATAATAAGATTCCCGGATTCCTATGTATCCTTTCCTTCTCTCTGGGGCGGCTCTAAATAACTATACTGTGTTGATGAGCCGTTAAACACCATTCAATATTTACACTTCAGGTATGGTCAGCCTCTAGATGACAGTTTCCAGGGAGGTATGCCACCAAATGTTCAACCTGACAACAGGTACAGAGAACCCCTGGACGACAGTTATCGAGGGCAACAAGATGACAGTTTCCAGGGAGGTATGCCACCAAATGTTCACCCTGACAACAGGTACAGAGAAACCCTGGACGACAGTTACCGAGGGCAACAAGATGACAGCTTCAGGGGACCACCCCCACAGGATGAAAGGTAAGTCCAAGTCTTTGCAATTAAGTTGGAGAAACATTTTTATGGTTGGTTAGTTTTTAGCTCTACTGATCAGAGATCAGCAGAGCTTATGCCGTGGTGCGGCGTCCGTCCGTCCGTCTGTCCGTCTGTCTGTCCGTAAACTTTTATTTGTAGCGACTTCACAGCTGAAACTACTGGATGGATATTCATGAAACTTTACAGAAATGTTGCCCATAAAGTCTAGTTGATCCTAGCAAAAATTCATGTTGATGTGAAATCCAAGATGGCCGCCAAAGCTAAAAATAGAGTTTTAAAATACAAGTTTGTAGCGACTTCTTCTTGAAAACTATAAGTGATATTGATATGGGACTTTTTCTAAAATGATCAGCATGACATGATGTTGATCCTAGTCAAAAATCGTTTTGATTCAACGTTAACATGGCTGCCAGCGGCCATCTCTGTTTACATAGAGTTATATAGTAAAAACTTGTAGCGACTACTTCTCTGAAACTACTTGGCGGATTGTCATGAAACTTTACAGGAATGTTGCTCTTGATGTCTAATTGATCCTAGAAAAATTTCAGGTCGGCCGGAAATTCAAGATGGCCGTCACAGCTAAAAATAGATTTTTAAAAAATAAGTTTGTAGCGACTACTTCTTGAAAACTATAAGTCATATTGATATGGGACTTTTTCTAAAATGATCAGCATTACATGATGTTGATCCTAGTCATAAATCGTTTTGATTCAACGTTAAACATGGCTGCCAGCGGCCATCTTTGTTTACATAAAGTTATATAGTAAAAACTTGTAGCGACTACTCCTCTGAAACTACTTGGCGGATTGTCATGAAACTTTACAGGAATGTTGCTCTTGATGTCTAATTGATCCTAGAAAAATTTCAGGTCGGCCGGAAATTCAAGATGGCCGTCACAGCTAAAAATAGATTTTTAAAAAATAAGTTTGTAGCGACTACTACTTGAAAACTATAAGTGATATTGATATGGGACTTTTTCTAAAATAATCAGCATGACATGATGTAGATCCTTGTGGAAAATTATTTTGATTCGACGTTAAACATGGCTGCCAGTGGCCATCTTTGGTTACATAGAGTTATATAGTAAAAACTTGTAGCGACTACTCCTCTGAAACTACTTGACGGATGTTCATGAAACTTCACAGGAATGTTGCTCTTGATGTCTAGTTGATCCTAGAAAAATTTCAGGTCGGCCGGAAATTCAAGATGGCCGCCACAGCTAAAAATAGATTTAAAATAAATAAGTTTGTAGCGACTACTTCTTCAAAACAATAAGAGATATTGATATGGGACTTTTTCTAAAATGATCAGTATGACATGATGTTGGTCCTTGTCGAAAATCGTTTTGATTTGACCTTAAACATGGCTGCTTTGTTTACATAGAGTTATATAATGAAAACTTGTAGCGACTACTTCTTTGAAACTACCTGACGGATTTTCATGAAACTTCACAGGAATGTTGCTCTTAATGTCTTATTGATCTTAGCAAAATTTCAGGTCGGCCGGAAATTCAAGATGGCCGCCACGGTTAAAAATAGATTTTCAAAAAACAAGTCTGTAGCGACTACTTCCTGAAATCAAAATCAATCAGTAGAGCTTCAAGGTCATTGACCTCTTGTTTGTCACAGGCTCATATTAATATATGTTGATCCCTATTGATCCCACTTGACATCAGGGTAGTTGATCAAAAGAAAAAACGTATGCTTATTTGATAGATTTGATAGAGCAAAGTTGGTTGTGGTATCTTCCTCCCCCACTACAACACAGACTTGAAAAAAAAATGTATATACATTAAAAAAAATATTTCTGTATATTGGCCTTCCCCTGCCAAAAATCCACAAACCTGTCCTAAGGGGGATTGGGTTGGGTGGATTGACATGTAAGGAGAGTACTAAAATGAAACATTCAAATTTAAAACTATTTGTTCCTTTTCAGATTCCGAGAAAATAATGACGACGGTTACAGAGATGATCCAGATGATCGCTATAGTGATCAGCCGCCCAATCCAAGCTTCCAGCAAGATCCCCATGGCAACTACCATGACAGTCTGCCTCACAACAACTTCGAGGATGACTCATTCATGCAGGAACCAGATCGCCGACACGAGGGGCTCCCACAGGTCCAGGATGACCCGTTTGCCGACGATCCATTCCGACAGAAACAGAGAAGTTTGTTACAGTTGAGAGATGAAGACAACTACCCCAGGGGGCCCTCACCTGGGGCTGGCAGTGATAGAATGGGTAGGTAGAAACAAGGGAGAAGCCAATGTTCATCTAAAATAATATTTATGTAATTGAGTATCACTGTCCAGCTGATTTGAATTAATTTAATTAACTAAATTCAAATAAAGTCACCCTGTAATTTTTTATAAAGCTAACTAAAGTTATTTGGGATTTTCTAATTTCTAATTTCCTTCTGCCTCAGGAACAATGAGTTAATATGGAGAAAAAAAAATCAAAAGTATTTTGGATGTAAAATATTTATTTCTGTTCTGATAGAACTACCATATTTTTATTTACCACTAACAATTACAGTTCCAATGATATGTCATTTAGTAAGTATTCTTATAATTGTTCATGTAAATCCTGAAACCTTTGGCAAGCAAAAAGCATGTAATAGAGACTTACAGCATATAGATATATCCTTATGATTCAGTTAGAATGATTAACATGTGGTTATATAAGCTGTTGTACCCCTGTAGGTCCAGGCATGTATGCCGACCGTCCCCCTCAGTATGATCACATGGATGGTCAGCCCCCATATGAGCAGGACAGTAGACAGGAGGCACCAAGACCATATTACGATGATGAGATGGTACCCACAGACGCAAAGTTGTTACGGGCACCACCGGACGACTACCCAGATGATGGGCAAAGGTCACCCTCAGTCAATGGCGGAAGTAAGTAAAAACAATTCATGTATACAAGGTGAAAATAAATGGTATAGAGTTCATGCTACAAAAGTAGTCATTTTAACTATCGTTTGGAAGCAACAAACACAACCAAGAGAATAAAATAGCACTCGGGTTTTATGAGTCTGTTCATGAGAGATAAAGTAAGAATCAGCATGTCCCTAGCTCCGGCTTAAGCGATAGTCTACTTCAAAGCTCGATGATCCCAAAGAACCAGTAAAAAATAACACTACTGATTCATAGAATGCAATGACTAGACCTAATTATACCAGAATGCAATGACTAGACCTAACTACCAGAATGCAATGACTAGACCTAACTCTACCAGAATGCAATGACTAGACCTAACTACCAGAATGCAATGACTAGACCTAACTCTACCAGAATGCAATGACTAGACCTAACTCTACCAGATCATTTCCATCTTTATTCTCTATCACCACTTTTTCTGTGGATGAACTATTATTAGCATTAACACAATTATGTTGAGAAATAATGCATAATTCATGGCTTAAATCCCAATTATTTCTGTTAGCTATGCGGTGGCGCTCGCCTGACCTGCAGGAGATAGTGGACTACCTGAGTCACCCTAATGATGCCATCAAGGCGAACGCGGCTGGTTATCTCACCCATCTGACGTACATGGACGACACCGTCAAACAGAAGATACGCGGCCTCGATGGCATACCTCTACTGGTAGACCTGCTCAACAGTGAATATCCAGAAGTGTACAAGAACGCCTGTGGTGCCTTAAAGAATCTGTCATACGGACGCTCCAATGATGATAATAAGGTACAAAATCTGTCGTATGAACGTTTCAGTGATGATGATGAATTGAATTGAATTTTGTTTAACGGCTCATCAACACAGTATAGGTTATATAGAGCCGCCCCAGAGAGAGGGGAAGGATACATAGAAATCCGGAACCGTGTCCTACTCTTATTATCAATTCTTTAACGTGCTTGGAGGATAGACTGATACACGGGACCGCCCGGTTTACGTCCCCATCCGACAGACGAGGCTAAGGGAAAGTGTCTTGCCCAAGAACACACCGACGAAACTCAGTGGCACCACGGAGGATTGAAACCGGGGCCTCCGGTTACAAATCCGCCGCGCTACCGACTGCGCAAGTGGGATTTGTATGACTTGCTTTATAGAAATGAAGGCTCGATGGACAGTTGAACATTAAGCTTTTGCTATAGGTTATTAAACACTTTACAGTAAAATGAGGATCAATGCTTTTATGCCCAAATTGTTGAGAATTTGTGTGTTATCTTGAAAAATTTGAGGTGTATACAGGTTGTTTGGCATTGTTTGAAATAGTAAAGCATCAAGACGGGTAACTGTATATGGGCTGTGGTTGATCGTTTTTAAAACAGAATTCTTAATATGAATATCCTCACTGGTTTCGATAATTTTTAAAACCAGTCGTCAAGGTCCATTTATATCTACAAGAACTTTGATTAAGTTCTATACTGTAATACAGTTCAAATTGAATTACGTATAAAAAGGTAAAATATGTATTGAAACTAATTTTTTGTTGACATATTGAGCATCAGTGTATGTGTTGACACCTACGTTATTTATTTGCAGAGACTGGTGCGTAATGCAGGAGGTATACCGGCATTGATAAGACTTCTACGCAAGACGCAAGATGAGGATGTTAAAGATTCTGTGACAGGAGTGTTGTGGAACTTGTCTTCTTGTGATGTATGTAGTATGAAATATTTCTTTTATAGATATGTTCTGTCACATTGCCTTTTACCCTTTTTTAGCATCTAATGCAATTCAAGATACAGAAGGAAAGATGCGCATGCTTTTTTGACTTGTTACATGTTAAATTGTGAAAGAAAAAAAAAAAAAATGCATAAAAGAAAATCCATAATCACATATATATTATACTAACCCTGGAAGAATTTTTAATTGACTGTAAAATATATTAACAAACTCTTAACAATCTATTCATAGATTTCATGAAAAGTACATGAACTTAATCAGAGCTTCAGTGTGCATCACAAAATGGATTAAAATATATGTAATAAATAGATTGTTTAGCAGATTTCGTGAAAGAATTCCGTTCAAATAATCTCTGTATATTAGTTTTGATATAGTGAAATAAAAAATATATTGAATAAAAATAATAATAGTGAATTGTATTTTTGTAATTTTGACAATCCACATACCTTTGTCGATAGAGGGGTAAAACTCCACCATAAGGTGTTGGTGACAGTGGTATGTTTACAGCAGAATTTGCAGTTCTGCAGTTGAAACGGTTCATGGCCCAGTTTGCATATTTTTTTATTTCAATATAACTGATAAATGGAGACAGGCCTGAAATATTCACTGCTTTTATGACCTTGTTTGTGTTTTACCTTGAGACACAACTCAATTTGACAATCCATATTGTTTTTACATAACAGGATCTGAAAAAGCCAATCGTAGACGATGGCCTGGCAGTGATAGTGAACGTGGTCATCATACCACACTCTGGCTGGGAGGCGCGGGGAATGTCTCCGTTCAAACCCCATGATCCATGGACCACAGTGTTCAGAAATGCCACTGGTATTCTCAGGTACGTAGCTGGTGTAATCTGTAGTAAGATTTCAGTTGGTAATTGTCCTTTACAATTTTCCTTCCAAATTATTTTGGTTGTTGGATTTCGGTGATACCAAAAAAAAACACAAAATTTAAAGAGAGAAAATTAAATAATTAGATATCTGTAAACCAACAACTTTATCGATAAAAATTAAAGTAACATTTCCCATGGTTTGCTTTTTGCTTTTTTATAAGCTGTTCCTTAGTAAAGTAGAGAGAAGTGGTCAGTTATTTTGTCTTGACTCTATTTTGTAAGTATTCATTTTACAAGTTTAAGAGTTTTAATCTCATCTCCCTCTGAGGTTGCTGTCCCTATATAACCTAATATGATGTGTTAACGTTCTTACATTTTGATTTTCATTCAAATTTATTAAATATGACTACCATCTTATTCTGTTTTGTGTTTTTTTTACAGGAATGTGAGTTCAGCTGGACTTGAAGCAAGGAAAAAGTTACGCGAGTGTCACGGACTAGTAGATTCATTAATTCATACATTACGGACTGCAATTGATCAAAATAATGTTGACAATAAACCTGTGGAAAATTGTGTTTGTACTTTACGGAACTTGTCATTTAGAATACAGGAGATAGAGGATCCAGATTTCTTTAAAAAAAGGAGTGCAACGTTACAAAGACAGAAAAAGGAAGAAAAAGGAGGTAATTGTGCTAGTGGTTATAAGGGTGATTAGTGTCAAATCTTGTTTGGTGAAGAATAGTGAGTCGCAATTCGAAAAAAAGTTTAAAAGTGTTAATGAATGTGATGGGTGTAGAGGATTATACACCTTGCGTTCTTTATGGAAGTCTTATACTGGTGTGAGCCACAAAGAGTTTATGGAAGTCTTACACAAGTAAATTGATAGCGGGTACTCGGGCATCTGCGAGTAATTGAGTTGCTGGTGACTGGGTACACATTTGAACCCATCCCAGAACTACTTACTTGGGAGTAAAATTTGCATAAAATCAAATTGCAGAACTGTGTAACCTAGTTCTACAGAAACTGAAGATGGAGTTTATACGGATGGAGAAGTCTTCTTTTCCTTTGTCTGTCATACTAATGTACCAGTTTATTCATTTCTAAGAATTGTGCTTTTAATTTTTATGTGAACAAAGTTTACAGTTGCCCAGAAATAATAAGGTCTCTGAAATCACAATGAAATTATTTACAAATTGAAAAAATTCAATGCAGTGAACGAAAAATGTCCAAGAAATTTATAACTTTATAAATAAGTTCTCTGATATTTTTTCTCAAGATTTCATGCTTTAGTTAATTCATACTGCACCCTCTGTGAAAAATCAATGCATATACTTTGTATTTAATTAATATAAGAAAATAAAGAGAAAAAATTGTGTTTTATAATGAACTGTAGGACTTCTGTCATTTTATCCGAGGGAGTCGTCTGTAAAATTTATGTCTTCAGCAAAATTATACTGTATTGTCTTTTATCTGAGATAATAAATGAACATGCTTGACTTGAAATATGCGTAAATCAGCATTCTAATGCAACTATAATGTAACATTGCTCCATTGGCTAACGTCTCAAATTTGCGACCGTAAAACCCTCGATTTACCGTCTGAAAAATATGTGACGTCACATAACTTTGATACAAAACAAAATCCTGGCATCCGTGAGTTTGAGTTTTTATAGAAAAACAAGTGTGTATGTATGATTTGATTTTATATTTGAAGCATTTGAATGGAAAAGCATGAGAATCGAGATAACCATGCAAAGATTTTCAATCGAGGATCGTATGTGGTTGGTTTTACGCCATAAAACAAAATTTCAGATCATAAAACCACTTATATACCGTCCCCGATTGAAAATCTTAGCATGGTTATCACTTAAGTTACATGCCCATTACATCATCAATAACCAGCAGAAATAAAATTCTCCAGCAGGGTGTCAACCATTTTCATTGTTTTGTCATACACATTTTCCTCGAGTGATTTGTAAATAAAAAGGTGACGGTCAAGTGAGAAGAGCACTTTTACATATATATTTTTCTTGTATTTTGGTATTAATTCATGTTTAGGTAATTCCCTGGTTAAGTTATATAACAGTTTAATAATTTGTTATCTATAATTTATATAGTGTTGTGCAGGAAGATATTTTACTATGTTTCAGAAAAGACAGGTTGTTTTGGTGGAGGAGGGAAGAAAAAGACGGGACAGAAAGGCAAAGATGGAAAACCCTCAGACCAAATGTAAGTGGTACAGTAGACCTACATATAAACAAAACATGACATAATTTGGCAGGGTTTGACACATGTAGTCATTCTGGGCCTGTATTCCTACCTCGAATAGCAAAATAAGTCAACGTATTAACAAAACTAATATGGCAGGCATGTAACACTACATAGTCATGGTGGGCCTGTATTTCTACTTCGTAGAACAAGATAAAAGTGTAAAAACTAAGATGGCAGGGTTAAACACATTATGTAGTCATGCTGGGCCTGTATTCCTACTTCGTAAAACAAGATATGACAGTGTAAAAACTAAGATGGCAGGCGTGTAACATTACGTAGTGATGCTGGGCCTGTATTCCTACTTTGTAAAACGAGATAAAACGGTGTAAAAACTATTAATAATGTAGAAAAACTGGTGTTGTTCTGCAAAAACATTCAATCGTCAATATTTTAGTTGTGAAGTGTCTATATAAAATAAACTCGTGCAATTTCTTCTCATTAATTGAAATCTTTGCTGCTACAAGTTTGCATTTCTTTGTAAATATTCTAAGAAACCGAGCATATAAAAGAAAGTAATATTTTTTGACTGCTGTCCCAACATTTTTACATTGAGTAAATATCAATGACACATAGATGTGATAATAAATCCATTCTGTCATTCCAATCCTTTGTTCTTGGTTTTTTGGCATGTTCAAACCAAACTTGTTACTTTCAGAATGCAGCCACGGTTGCCCCCTACAGCAAACGAGTACCAGTCATTGTGGGGTGTGGACGTGGTGCGATACTATCTACAGCTGTTGACTGGTTCCAACCCCGTCACTTTGGAGGCAGCATGTGGATCCATACAGAATCTAGCAGCCTGTGATTGGAAGGTAGGGATAAAGTACACTTAGGTCATTGGTCAACAAATTAATTTGCAGTTTCTTGTTGCAGGATTTCATAATTAGGTTGGTATGGAGGTGAATTGTTTTTGTTTTTGTTTTTTTGCCGAGACCGTAAAATCTTAAAGAAAAATATACTAAAAATAGCAACAAAAGAAAAATAAGTATGTTAAAAATTGGGACAAAAAGGCAAATCAACTATTTTCTATGATGGCAATATTGTTACTTTAGGGACGATGAAGGATGTACAATGCAAATCAGGTGTATAGATTTTGTTTCAGCATCAACATAACACCGGAAATAATACTCAAACTGTAAATTTGAAGTCGCATTACGTGGTCCCGCTTTAATTTCATTATGTGATGGGAAAGCTTATAATAGCAGGGTTTTATAACGGATATTTCGACAATAAAACACGTTTAAAAACATTTTCTACTGAACACATGTGAAAGCCTGTTTAAAATTACCTATTAAATGTTTAAATTTTACAATATGCAAACTTTTTAAGCCAAACTTATTTTTTATTTCATACCCCAGTCAACCCCGTTTTTTGTTTCTTAGAGAAGGGGTTGGATGGGGTATGAAAGTTAATACTGGGACCACGTAATGGGGATCGTCATTTTAAATTTCAAACATCTAATTTCTAGGCATAATTCGTGTTTGTTATCAAAATTGGAGTCGCTCATACACTTGCTGGGCCTGGGTAGCGGAGTGGTATGTGTTATGGTTACAAATTGATGTGAACTTTCTGATCATTGTCTACGGTCTAGTACTTTCTTCAGTTTCCTCGGCTTTCCAGTAATTCATACAAAAGTATGTGATGGACCGATTGTAAAAATCACTAAGAAATAAAGAGCTGTTACTTTAAAGGGTCATAAGGCAATCTTGAGTTTTGATATCATGTATCATTTAGACTTTAAAACTGCTTGCATATAATTAAATAAACAAGAGGCCCAAGAGGGCCTGTAGACGCTCTACTGGCTAACATGGCTCTTATAACATCAATGAAGCAAGTGACTGCAATTACGTTTTTCTGAAAGTTTTGGGCAAAATCTAGCATTTTAAACTAATTCAAGGGCATGACTAAAAATCTGGTGAAGTTTGGAAAAGATCAGATGAAAAATGATGACCCTATCTTATTAACGAGGCTTTAACGAAATCAAGGGTCATAACTCTGCTGTTACTGGTCGGATCTGGCTGGTTTCAGAACTTGTCCGAGATTTCATGGATATTAACAATCTGGTAAAGTTTGATAAAGATTGGATGAAAAATGAAGGCCCTATCGTCTTAACGAGGCAAAATATAGCATTTTTAACTAAATCAAAAGCCGTAACCTCTGCTGTTACTGTTCCGATCTGGCTGGTTTTAAAACTTGCCTGAGCTTTCATTGACATTAACAATCTGGTAAAGTTTCGTAAAGATCGGATGAAAAATGAAGGCCCTATCGTCTTGAGGCAAAATATAGCATTTTTAACATTCAAGGGCCACAACTCCTCTGTTACTTGTCCGATCTGGCTGGTTTTCGAACTTGTCCGAGCTTTCATTGATATTAACAACCTGTTAAAGTTTGGTAAAGATTGGATGGAAAATGAAGGCCCTATCGTCTTAACGAGACAAAAGTTAACAACGGACGGACGAATGAAGGACAACTCGGCATCCCAAAAGCTCTGCTTGCCTTTGGCCAGTAGAGCTAAAAATTGAGATTTCAGTGTTCTTTCTTATTCTACCAAATTTTTAAAAATACTGAAAGGAAAAAGAAACGCAACGCGGGAATTATGGCTCCCCCACACAAAGTGTGGTAGGGGAGCCATATTGATTTTGTGCTTTCTGTTTCTCTGTTTCTCTGTCTGTGTCACAAACGATGTCCGATCAATAACTAGAGAATGGTTGGACCGAGGGTCCTCAAACTTGGAAGGATGGTTGGTCATGACAAGTAGATGACCCCTATTGATTTTGGGGTCACTAGGTCAAAGGTCAAGGTTGCGGTGACATTGACTATCAAAACGATGTCCGATCAATAACTAGAGAATGGTTGGACCTAGGGTCCTCAAACTTGGAAGGATGGTTGGTCATGAGAAGTAGATGACCCCTATTGATTTTGGGGTCACAAGGTCAAAGGTCAAGGTTGCGGTGACATAGTCTATCAAAACGATGTCCGATCAATAACTAGAGAATGGTTGGACCTAGGGTCCTCAAACTTGGAAGGATGGTTGGTCATGACAAGTTGATGACCGCTATTGATTTTGGGGTCACTAGGTCAAAGGTCAAGGTTGCGGTGACATTGACTATCAAAACGATGTCCGATCAATAACTAGAGAATGGTTGGACCTAGGGTCCTCAAACTTGAAAGTATGGTTGGTCATGAGAAGTAGATGACCCCTATTGATTTTGGGGTCACCAGGTCAAAGGTCAAGGTTGCGGTGACATTGACTATCAAAACGATGTCCGATCAATAACTAGAGAATGGTTGGACCTAGCTAGGGTCCTCAAACTTGGAAGGATGGTTGGTCATGACCAGTAGATGACCCCTATTGATTTTATTTTTGTTTAATATTTTTTAAAAAATATTTAATTTTTTTTATTTATTTATTTTTTTATAATTTTTTTTTTTTTTTTTTTTTTTTGCATAAAAAGTTTTAGGGTCGGCCCCTTAAACAAATAGGGTCGGTCGGGTTACCTGAACCACACATATTTTTTTATGTGGCCTTACTGATACAGATAGTAGATACAGTCACAGGGATATTGAATATCAAAACGTCCTCAGATCAATAGAGGATGGTTGGACCTAGAGTCGTCAATTATGCCTGTTCGGGCTAGTGGGGGAGCCATACGTATTTGTCCCATGGACAATAACAATTTCTAGTTTCCGCTTTATATTGTATATACTGCACACTTAATTCCATAATATTCCAAGGAAATCCCAAGATGTTTAGTAAAAAAAAAAAATGCAATTAGAGAAAGGACAAAACTGGGATTTTGTAGACGTTTTAATCACAGTACACATAACAAGAAATTCATAAATGTTGAAGTTCCTCTTTGAAAAATTGAGCCAGTTCAGTACTGTATTTAACGTAAAGAGTTTGTAAAATTTTGCATTCTAAGTTTGCGCCAAACGCGTACTCTGTCAATAATGAAACTGCAGAATACTATTTGCTGTGTTACATGTTGTTTTAGTATTTTTTCCGAAAGGAAAGATCTTGCGTAGCCATGTACCATTCGATTAACAGCAGCATATTGTACATAAAATATATAGCGAAAATTCTTGAACGCGTTTCTTTTTCCTTTCAGTATATATTATTGATGCAAAATGGTTAGTAATATGTAAAAACAATTTGCATTGAACTAATAATTAATATGAATGATGCAGCGTCTCCGTGGCCAAATGGTTAACGCCATTGCGTTGTAAACCTTCGCCTCTCACCGCTGCGGGTTCCAATCCCACTGGGAGCTCGACTTATAAGTGAGGAAATGTTGATTCTTACGGAAAGGTGTACAGTACTGGTTCTACCCAGGAAAAGTGGGTGGTCTGCCTCCACCACAAAAAAATCGACCGTCATGTATAACCTTACATGTGTTGAAAATGGCGTAAAACACCATATAGACAAACAAACAAACATAATGTGAATGATTGCAAATATGCAAGTTATGTAGAAAAGCTAACCAGACCCGCAAGTTTTAAACTAATTTTTCTAGCCAAAGATCTGATACTTTAATATAGCAGTGTCTCTCTGTCGTTAGGCTGATAGTTCTTGTAATGGTGTGTAAGAAGGTCTTTCAGAGAATTTCATTCATTCAACTGTTCTTCCATTGTCAGTGTCGTTGCTTACAATAAATGATGGTGATACGGGGAAATGTTGGCCAGTGAAGATTGATACTACTGGTCAGAATTGTCGTATGCAGACGTGTTGCATTCTGATTTAATAAATGTTGCTTCATGGTCACGGTCACAATGGGAATTCTTTCACAGTTGCTCACACCTGCCTAAATCATGTTTTCCCAGATCAAAACTTCCATATATTTAGCTGCAATTCCTTTTGTAACACATTTGTTTTGTATACACGCCACTATCTTAAGAAACTATGACGTCAGTACAGTTTTTGCTCTCATGTTTATTATTGCAATATCTATGGTTGGACTATCTATATATAGAACTTATTGACAGTTAATGCTATCATGTAAAGAGTTACAACAATTTTGTATCATTATCTGAAAACTTCCTTTGTGTAGTATGTTAAACCAAAAACGATTTCCCTGCTAGAAATTACATTTGGTATTCAAAGATTTCTTGTACAGAAATAATAACCACGTGGGAAACAAAATTAGTAAGAAAATGCTTAACTGCACTTTTCTTGCTTAACTGCACTTTTCTTGCTTAACTGCACTTTTCTAACTTTCCAGCTCCAAATTTATAATTACCTGAGCTGTACATTTTATCGTAAAAAAGCTTAATAAAAAAAATATAAACTTATAAAGATAGTTTATTTCGTATAAAAGACCTTTGGCCGAAATACAAAAAGGCCTTTGGCCCATTTCAACATAATTATGTATTTATTTATTATATAACTCAGCCAGAGAATTGATATGTATGCCAGTAGTACGAATGTATAAAAAAAAAACACTTCTACGAGCAGTAATGTGACCTTTTTCTATTTGTAGCCTGCAGTGGAGATCCGAGCGCTGGTTCGTAAGGAAAAGGGACTTCCAAGCCTGGTTGACTTGCTCACGTATGAGGTAGAACGTGTCGTAGCAGCCTCGGCCACAGCTCTCAGAAATCTCTCCATAGATGAGAGGAATAAAGAACTCGTTGGTATGTTTACCTCTTGATTTCGATGGTTGTACTCGCAAGTAGCCTGTCCCACTGAGTAACATAACACATGTTGACCTTTTCATCTTGAAGTGGAAGAAAATTTTGTTATGATCAAATGTTCTGAAATAGTCCTGAATAGTATATTGTTAAAAACTTAAATTGTTTTAAATAATTGAAAAATAAATCCTCCCAATTTATGTCAACGGAATTTTGTGAATATGTGTCGGTAGCATGGCCCATGACTTTTTTATGATGACATTAAACGGTTGTATGGCTTTGTCGAGCAAGCAGTAATTCAACTACTGCATGTACGATGGTGATGTAAACATAACTTACCATTTTATTTTATAGCAGCACCTGCATGGGTTTGCTCCCTAACAGAGGCATGTCTGATGGGAAACCTCATCCTTCATCTCATCTCCCGCTGAGGTTGATGTCCCTAAATACCCTAATATATTGTGTTAACATGACGTAGAACCCCAAATAATGTCTTTAATTTGACTTGTTCAATTGCAGGTAAATATGCAATGAAGCAGCTGATCAGCAATCTACCCCAGGACAACCGCCCCAAGGAACTGGCAGACGATACCGTGTGTGCTGTACTCGCCTGTCTCAATGAGACGCTCACACATAATCAGGATTTTGCATGGTGAGTCTTGGAAGTATTCAAATCTCTGTCATTCTCAACAGTCTTCTTACCATCATCCTTATTGTTTGTAATTTTTCTTAAAAATTATGATTGGAAACTAAACGTTGTCCTTATGATAGTGGTAGAGCATCGGCCTAGCATGCAGGAAGTCTTGGGGTTTATCCCAGCTGGATTATACCAAGGACTTCATAAAATTGGTACTGGAAGCTCCCTTGCTTGATGCTCAGAATGTAAAGGGTAATTCTCGGACTGGTTGGGACAGTATTTGTATAATGTTTACACAAGGTATATCAACTCCATGTGTACACAAGTTTTACCATTTCGATACAAACAAACTTTAGGTCTTAGGTGATGTTTCTTTCGTCAGTTAATCATGGTTATGTTATAGAGACATTGATAAAACTGTTATATAAGTCCTGTTGTTATGATTACCACATACACGTGATTTATATACTTTTATTACAGGGCTTGTGTCACAGAAGGTGGGTTGCCTCGACTGATGTATATTGTCCGCAATCAGAGTAAATACCATCCACGAACATACAAATTTGCTGTTCAGGTACGTTATACAGGACTTGAACCCAAGATTCAAATTCTTAATTATTGAGAAAAAAAATCTCTATTGGGCCACCATTAAAAAATTGTTTGTTTGCAGTTTCCAACCCATGGCTTTTAGGGGTGGGTCGGTAGGTAGGGATATACATATTTTTTTTAAAACATTTTTATTATTAACGTATGCCCATCGACGGCATGCAAATATCATGTGCTTCACTAGTATTATCCATAGAGTTTTTTTTTAAAAGGGTTTAGTTAAATATTAACAGAACATGCAAGAAAAAAGAAACAAAAATCTTGAAAAAAAAATGAATTTAAAAAAAAAAAATAAAAAAAAATTGTTTGGGTCGGCGGATTTGCCGTGGGTCGGTCGCAAACTGCAAACAAACAATATTTTAATTTAGGCCTTGTAATATACGAGTTAAGTTTTGTAAGTGTCTTGTTTTTCTTTCAGTATTGCTTGTCTGTGCTGCCAGCCGTGACATCTGGAAACCAGAAATCGCCTGAGCTTTTGTTACTGTTATGCCGTATAATAAAATATATAGACTTTGAAATAACGCTTGTGTCAATGATCTCCTTGCAGGTGTTGAAGACATTATGGAAGTTCAAGGTGTTGCATGCGGAGTACTCACGCAAGGGTTACTCAGAAAAGGACTTCAACCCTATTGTACTGTCTACAGGGTGAGTGATAGGACAGATTTATTCTATAAATAAATGGATGAAATATTTTGGGCAAAAATTAACCAGTCTTAGTCGACTGTACAAATGGCTGAGACCATTTTGGGCAAAAATAAACCCAATGTCTGTCAGAGTGAAACTTTGTTATTTTCTTTGAAAATGAAGTTTTGAACCTTCAATTTGCGATGTTACATTTGTGTATATTTTGCACAGTATGACCTGTATAACCATTCCTGTGTCAAGATATTAAATATGCTTCATTGGAAAACATGGACTAAGCCAGTTAAGGCCATTAAATTTTGTTATACACTTGCTCGCTCAAGCGCTCGCTCACTCAGCCATTTATATGTATTTCCTGTGATTACAGTGGCGGTACCAGTCAGCCAAACAGTAACTTCTCTACCCCATACAACACCATCAACCGACCAATGCATGGGCAGGGATATGATGATACAACTCTGTCCTCTAGAATGGGACCTAACTACAACCATCCAAACAGTCAGAATATGATGGGCAGTAACCCCAGACTGGTTCAGGGACACAGTAATCCAGCCCTTGATCAACCTGGTACACAGTCTGCTTACTTGCTTTATGTTAATTAGGCATCTCTGTACCCTAGTGGTTAACGGGGGTTTGCTATTGTGTCTACCTTAACTATACTATACTTTATGGAAGACCACCATTTTTAGGCCTTCCAAAATCAGCAATAGTTATTTACATGTTGGTTTTACAACAAAGCTCCAATGAGCTTTTGAACCCTACTAAGCCTCCAAATGATACGCGGTGTTGTTCGATAGGTTGTCCATCTTGTCCATATATTCGTACTTCTGCTGTGGATTTAAACTCGACTATTTTTGACAGTGTTTAGTCTTTGGTATGTCAGAGGTTGCCTGTCCAAACATCACAGCATTTGTTAAAATGTAATACAGAAATTTTCTTCATTAGTTTGTCAGTAAAAATCAACTTTGCATATTGCAGCGTCACATTCTTATTGTCCACTCCTCATTCCATTCAGGCATGTACAGCAGTAAACAAGGGCGAATGGATGAGATACCGATGAACGACATTGGCCCTGGCTATGCACCAATAGACGAGCAGCGTAATCAGAGAAATAAGCCACCAGTGGGAGGAGTGGCGCTCTTCCCGAATTTACCACCAGTAAGTTTGTGTGTCCATAAAGATCTGACACGAAATAAGGCAATTTTCCCCCGCATGTACTTTTCAGTATCTTGATAATTGTGTTTTGTCAAACCAGACTCCGCATGTTTCAGTGTTCATATGAAATATATGGGAAACTGCATCAATACTGACTGTTAATATGGACTGTAACTCTATGCGATTTTGGTTACCATTTTACTAGCACTGTCTATGGTCTATATGAACTGTGTGTGCAGGAGTTCACAGACTTATATGGAGGAGTCAACCCGAAACTATTATGTCTTATTACACCCCTGCTTTCATTTTTGTCCCGTCGCGTCGCATCCCGTAACACATTTTTATTACTAGCATTTCTCATAGTTTTGAATGTGTTGTTCACAAACTTCATATACTCATAACAACTAATGACCTTATGTCCCTCTACATCACCGATTGTTGATTGCCTAATTTATTACAGAATTATGGCGCTTTGACGAATCCAAAAAGCGGGGGTATTCATCTCAAGTGATAGTTTTAGTTATTTATATATTTACAATCGTTATCATTCACCCCTTGATATACCCCTTAAGAAATTGATACTGTGTGCATTATACTTCCCCACTGCATGTTGTGAGAATTATATTTGTGTGTGTGTGTGTGGTTACTTCCCTTGGTGTGCATGAATGATCCTATGTATGCTACATAGACAATAATGTCACAATATTCAGATTCAGGAACATATTGCTTAAACCTGTGTTGATATCCATCATGGTTATGAAAGCATTGTAGCTAAATTAAAATATACAAACAACTAGTGCATGATGAAGACAATAATTTGACAAAAGAATGTTTCAACTGTCTGCCTTTTAACCATATAAGTCAACTGGTATTATTTTTTGCTCTAGCAATTTTTTATCATGGAGTACTGACTGATTGCCACCAAATGTGAGTTGTACTGGTGGCTTACATACTCTTATTTTTATGCCCCCACCACCGAATGGTGAGGGGGGCATATAGTGTTAGCCAAGTCTGTCCTTCTTTCCGTCCCAAAAAGTTTGCGTGTCTATCTCCTCCCACAGTTTTCCACAGATTGATTGGAGACTTTACAGGATGCTGACCTATGATGTCAAGATGTGAATGTCATTTCGGCGTCAAAATCGACCCAGTATTACCGGAGTCATGGTCCCTTTTTCATCAAATTTTACGTTTTACACTGTTTTCAGTGAAGGCATCCGTTTCCACGGACACATTTCTAGTCTTTGAGCAACAATCTGTGTAAGACTTGATAAAATATTTCAGAAAAAAGCCAAATAAGTTTTTGGTAAGACTAATTTTCGGTCAAAAGTGTTCGGGGTTTTCGGTAAGGCTTACACTAACAAGTTTGGTTATGAAAATAATACAGTATGTCTTTCCTATTAACTTAATAAAAAGTATTTGCATGATCTCATAATCTCTGATTGTGTTTGTGAAATGGTTGCATTTGTGCCAATAAGCTTTTTGTTTCTTCTTTGGGTTAACATTAACTTTAGACCTTAAAGGGACACACGGCAGTTTGAGGTCTGTTTTACGATTTTTGCTCAACTTGTCATGTGAGAAAGTGTCATTTTTACGGATGGCAGGAGGTATACATAATTGGTTCTACCCACAAAAATGGGGTGGTGGTCTGCCTCCACGACAAAAAAATATATAAACCATCATATATGGCCTAACATGTGCTAAAAGTGGCGTAAAACACCATTCAAACAAACAATTTTACAGTTTTTCATGCGTCAGTACAAACCAAACGATGACAAAATTGTCCCAACAATGAGTTCAAAAAACTTGTAGTTGCTTAATATTGTTTTCACCTAATCTAAAATTACCTGTCATAATATTGATGAGTGGCTATTATATGTCATGTATTGAATGTTGTTTAACGGCTCATCAACACAGTATAGGTTATTTAGAGCCGCCCCAGAGAGAGAGGAAGGATACATAGGAATCCGGGAACCTGCCCTACTCTTATTATCGAATAGATTCCTATGGTTCTTTAACGTGCTCGGAAGATAGACCGATACACGGGACCGCCCGGTTTACGTCCCCATCCGATGGACGAGGCTAAGGTAAAGTGTCTTGCCCAAGAACACACCGACGGAACTCAGTGGCACCACGGAGGATTAAACCCTGGGCCTCCGGTTACATATCCGCCGCGCTACGTAAAAAATAAGAATAAAAAGTGAAAAAGTTGGAACATTTTATATTTTGGCTAGAGTTACGTCCCTTTATTTTGAATCAAATGAAGTGCTTATAGAACCTCAGTTGAATTCAACTTTCACTATAACGGCATTAAGATTATTGCTCTCGAACTAATTTCACAGCAACATTGCCGTTTGTCCCTTTAAACACATGAAGTTAATAAACTGATCAACGACAAGTAAACTACAGTTACATGTTCTACAGGACAAATGCAGTCATTGAAGTTTTCATTTTATGACTAACTATGACGCATGATAACATAAAATCTAATACTTAAAATTATTGACTCTGCTATTCAGACAGTTGAAACTTTCATAATGAAAATTATTTCAATGCGATGCAAACTGAGATAATTCCTATATTTATCTTAGAAGACATGAATAAACAATGAATACATGAAGCAGATACTAGGTGATTTATACTTGTTTAAAGTATTCTGCAGTAATGATTATTGTGTTGTTTGCAAAGTGTCCCAATTTTTACGTTGTTTTCCTTGATTTTGCATATTATCATTTAATCCTTTGACCCCAATTTTGAACTTAATCTTTAATTACCCTCAAACTCAACCTTGACCTTTGACTGCTTCTTTACCATGACCTTTTCTGTTTGCAGGGTCAGCAAATGCAGCCTCACTCCGGAAGTCCCTCACAGGAGCCCCTTTATGCCCGAGTGAATAAGAAACGTCGTGATGATATGAGTGGACCTCCGAGCCCCAGCCATGAGGGGGTCATGTTGGGACAGGATCAGGGGCAGGAAGGGGCTGACTCGTGGGTGTAGCAATAGAAACTATGGGGATGGTTTTAGAACTCTGTTTTATCTGGATTCTTTAAGATGATGATTACATGGAATTTGGTTGCGTGAATTGAAAGGAAGAGAAACCATGGATAGTGATTCTGTACGGAATATGAATGAGGCTTGTAAAGACAAAGCGTGGATAGTGATTCTGTACAGAATATGCATGTGGCTGGAAAATAGAAAGCGTGGAAAGTGATTCTTCATGGAATGCTTGTGAAAAGGAACTGATATCAGGACCAAAACATTTGATGTCGGAAGTATTGGACAACATTTGGTGCAAAATGATGAGATAAGAATGAGACGTAAAAAACGTAACCATCTTTATATTAGGGATATTGCATACCAATATGAACTGAGTTAGTGAACTCGTCATGTTTTAATATTTCATAATAGTGTTACTGTCAGATTAGGAATGGCAAGGAAACTTGCAGAGGAGGAAACTTGCAGAGGACATAAATTTGACACTTTACGGAAAATTATATTGGGCAGGGAATATCCGATTTCGAATATTTCGTACCGACCTCTGATAGAGGTCAAATGTTTTTTTATGGACCATTAAATGTGTCCAGCATACTACATTCCATGTTTGATATTCCATTATTCATTCTAGATATAGGCAGATCTAGGCATAGATATGTGTTGTAGATATTGCACAGGTAACCGGAGTGTAAAAAAGGACACTGTGCCTGTGAGTGTAATCTGGTTATATTACATGTACAGCTAATATCCAGGAGGTAATAGTCTATAGACCATTGTGGGTCAAGAAATATTCAGCTGTGATGGTTGTTCTTAGGAGTATAGAGCCAGAGTGTGTGCCACGCAGTGATCATGTGCTCTGATGGGGCAGTGATCATATGCTGCAGTAAGACAGTGATAACAGTGCGATGGTGTAGTGATGAGGCAGTGATCATATGCTGCAGTAAGACAGTGATAACACTGCTATGGTGTAGTGATGAGGCAGTGATCATATGCTGCAGTAAGACAGTGATAACACTGCTATGGTGTAGTGATGAGGCAGTGATCATATGCTGCAGTAAGACAGTGATAACACTGCTATGGTGTAGTGATGAGGCAGTGATCATATGCTGCAGTAAGACAGTGATAACACTGCTATGGTGTAGTGATGAGGCAGTGATCATATGCTGCAGTAAGACAGTGATAACACTGCTATGGTGTAGTGATGAGGCAGTGATCATATGCTGCAGTAAGACAGTGATAACACTGCTATGGTGTAGTGATGAGGCAGTGATCATATGCTGCAGTAAGACAGTGATAACACTGCTATGGTGTAGTGATGAGGCAGTGATCATATGCTGCAGTAAGACAGTGATAACACTGCTATGGTGTAGTGATGGGGCAGTGATCATATGCTGCAGTAAGACAGTGATAACACTGCTATGGTGTAGTGATGGGGCAGTGATCATGTGATGCACTAAGGCAGTGATCGAACGCTGCTATGGGGCATTGATTACGCTGTGATGGGGCAGTGATCACGTGCTGCGATAGGTCCATAATCCCAGGCTGAGATGGGGCAGTGACCATGTACTGCATTGGGGCATCGCAGAATCTCATAACCTCAATAGAATAAGCTAGCACGTGTGTATGGTTGTTAAAGACACATTTCGAGCCTATTGTATTTGGGGGGGGGGAGAGAATTTCTATAGGTAACTAACTGTAAATCACTGTTAGCCAAACAATTTCATGAGCCAAGTGTGATATTCACTTTTTCTTCAGATTATGAGGCCCACCCAATAAAGCATTTGTGACCAGTACACATAACACATTAAAGAATTTTGTATATTTATTGTGTTGTGCTCTGATTTTTGGTCTAAAAACAATTAAGAAATACCAGATAAGTTTTGTATTCAAAAGCTAAATTATGAACATATATTTCTTCATTAAAGTAAATTACAAAGTGTTGTTAAGCTAATCTTACCCTCAGTATAGCAATGCTACACAAATAAAAGACTAAGAGCGAGCCTCAATTTATATACCTGAGTTGATAAGCCATGAAGCGTGCTGGCTGTAAATATTCAAGCTTCCCGTGCTTTTTCAATGACCAAGTACCGTTGGGAAATGTGTCTTTAATGACCTTATAATAATGACAATGATGCATACTGTAGTGGTCAAACCTCACTCAGACTAGAAGCCTGCTTGTGAAAATGCATGCCCAAATGTGCAGATGTTTAGACTAGCCTACAGCAGATGTTGTTACCATCTCTAATAAAGTCACTGACCAATGTTTAAAAATGTATAATACTACACATGGTGGCAAGGATAAATTTATCATGTCAAAGTCATGTAGCCATGTTTGAAAGTGTTATACCACATATGGGGATGAGGCCTTATGCAGCAAGTCAAAGGTTATGTCTTAAAATGTGATTGTTTATATCACTACACACCTTCATATATTAGGTTTAGTGGCATGATAAAGCATATGTGTAGAACAACAATTATTTTCATGAAACTGGTTGTTCAACATAAGATGAAAGGTAGATTGTGGGATGTTAAAACTGTATCAGAACAAGATATAGAATATAGTTGTGGATCGGGGCTGTGGTGGCTTACATCCGTAGTGAATATTGTACACGATTTATATGGCCTAAGTTTATAAATAGAACATGTGATAGTCACGCTTCATGATATAGACAAGCTATGCACGAGAATTAGATGAACAGGTATTATGCACGAGGCATAATAGATAAACATGTATTATAGAACTGCTGATATAGAAAGCTGTTGCTGAACAGTGATTTGTTAATACTATTTATTCTAACATTATAATTGTTTGCATTTTAGCTCACTTATTATATGCTTAATATAGATGCTCCATGTACTCTAATAAACTTTAAATCATTCTTTGTTTTATTCATAACAAAGGCAACTTCTAAACAAGAAAGTATTTATTCTTACGGATGCAGATGTACTGGTTCTACCCAGGAAAATATATGTGGTATGCCTAGTGATATATAGCCTAAAATGTTCTGAAAATGACATAACCACCATTCACCAACCATCCAAACCTTGAACAGAACAGCTGAAATTGTACACATAAGAATTGTTGATATATTATTTCTGTTACAAATAAGGCTATTAAATTCAAAGGTTTAACACAAATCTCGCATTGGAATAGTAGATGAAATGATAAACGGGTATTAAGTCAAAATCATGAATATAAAAGATTGATCTTTTTTGCTCCACCATTATCATGAACATAATTGTGACACTTGTTCTGTTTCAATTCAATTACATTGTTTCAATTAATCTAAAGCTTTATAGAAAACATATTTTTGATCGAAAGTAGTGTTGTTGTTTTTTCAAACTTTACATAATTTACCTCTTCCAATATCGTTTTGATATTTGTTACATAATTAAAAACTGTGTGTTTGTTTGCAAATTATCCAAAAAGGTTTTAAAATTATTATAACCTCAGTTGAATCGTAGATCTATTCACTCCATTGTGGCATTGTTACATTTGTTTTAAGCCCCTGCATTTCTTACCTGTATCACCCTTGTTTATGTGTATATTATGTACATAACGCTTTTTGTCAGATTTTTATAATTATCATATAGACAAATTTATTGCTGTTTGTATATTTTTCTATCTAAATGTGAAAATGTAAAATGTAAGTAAGCATATTGACATATATCAGATTACATCATGACCCTTTCTTTAACATAAAAAAGATGTTTGGATCTTGATTTCATTTATAGAATGTACATTTTGATAACATTATATCTATACACAATGTTCTTAAAGTAATAAAAGAGAGGGTGAGCAAATTTATATTTGATTTACTTGTGTTTTATCTACCAGCAAGACTCTAGAACAGCAACATGCAATAGGACACATATTGTTTCAGCTTTTTAAGGTATTTATATTTCAAAGGGAGCTCGTGGACTGCACGTGGACTGTTTTATGATAGCATAGAAGTTTGCCAACATCTTGTTTCTCTTCTGTTTTAATTTTGTTGTGGTCTACGAAAAGTTTCGAGGGAGCAAATAGTTTCCACTTTTTCCATCCGCAGTTGTCTGGAGCAACTTGGAACTACTAACGAGGCTGAAATGAAGCTTGATAGAGCGCAATTAAAGGAAGTACACTACAATACCATACCTCTTAACTTCAGCTCGAGTAAATACAGAATTGACCCTCTTTGTACACTTGCATTTGATTATCAGATATGTTCTTATTTTATTTGGTACACGACACTATGTTATTGGTTTTGACACAGACACTTAAGTTAATTATTATGGACATTTTCCTTTTAAGTCCACTGATAAAACTTCATTCACACAGCAACCTCTTCAGGGAGCAACCATTATTTCTATCAATATTCCTAAAAATCAAAATGCCACCATACTTTTACAACTTTGTATTATAACAAACAAGAATAACTTGTTTCATGAGTCGTCGGCACATAATAGGTTATTTGGAGTCGCCCTAGAGATATGGGGGAAGGGTGCATAGGAATCCGGGAACGAACCTGCTCTATTCTTACTTACGTCCCCTTTTGACGGACGGGCTAAGGGAAAGTGTAATAATAATACCAATAATAATTTCTTTATTTAACGAAGGTTAAAACACATTAAGTTATGCATATAAACTACAGACACTTAATTTCAATGTGGCCTTCGAACAATAATGATATACAAGTTATAAATACATATAAAAACATTCATACTCCTGCGCACACACACAAACATCCATATACACAACAATACTTCATATCCGACAAACACTCATTGGTTAATACATTCCTAATATTCTTAATTCATAATCGAGATATCCATAGTGTCATATATGAAGGATATTTAAGCAATTATATGCATACAGTGCCAGTTTCACTCAAGAAAAAAAATAACACAACAGCGACAAAAATATTTGGGTCGGCGGTGATAAAGTAGGGTCGGTCAGGAAACCGGAAACACACATGTTTTTTTATTAGGCCTTACATAGTAAAAGAACACACTGACGATACTCGGTGGCCCCAGTGGAGCTTGAATCTGGCTCCTCCAGATTTCAAGTCCATCATACTATACACTGGACCATGGCAGCCCCTCCATGTTAAGGAGACGGTAATGGTGACCTTGGCACTTGGCATTCATGATTTGATGAGATACGATACATTGAAACTCCAACTTCAATGATCATGAATTACACTGTGTGTACTGCTGGAACTGGCGTATCCCCAGGAAATTTGGAAAACTTAAAGAAATGTATGTTTTTCCTCAAAATTGTCTTCAAACTGCTGCTAAAATGGGGAAAAAATGTTTTGTGTCTCGACTAATGGGATGACAGTTTTGTGGTATGAAATACAACCCAGATAATAGCAAACTGATGTTGTGCTTACTGTAATCATAAACCCGTCATTTTATTATTTTTAATCGATATAAGAATTTAAATAAACTTAAAATGACTAATAGCTAATGCAGGGCATAATCCCAGTAACTCTTGACTTCCATTTAATTAGTTTTACATGAGTTGTCTTTCTTACGTATATTTCAACTTCAAACCATCTTTGGTTGGAGTATATTAGTGTATCTTATTAAATGCCAAATTTACATTAAATCACCCAATGTCCGCTAATTAAACCACCCTGTGGCTGGTGTGAAAATTGAGATATAGGCCCTGCCTGTGGTAAGAGATTGTACATGGAACACAACATAAGAAGTTTCCCCAATATTGCATCACAGGTGGCTGTATCGGTGTTAAAATATGTTTGTTTTCAACAAATAACATAATTTTTTTTGATTTTTTTTAAATTATTTTATTTATTTTTTCCAACACCGATACAGCCACCTGTGTATTGCATTGGAACTAATTATTGGGCATAGTTTTCAAAGTTCATTCTATTCTTTTGATTTATTTACGTAATTCCAAATTTGGGTTAAATATGACTTGCATAAGCTTTGTCAACTGTTTCATGTTGCGCTTATTGTGCCTTTAATTGTTTGTATGGTGTTTACATCATCTTCAACAAATGTAACGTTATATATGACGGTCGATTTTTTTTTGTGGTGGAGAATCCGGGAAATGCAACTTTCTCTTAAGTTATGAAACATCCTGAAAAGATGTTGAAAATTGGTTATAAACACGTGTAGTTCATTTGCTCTTCAACTGTTATCTATGTTATGCTCCCCCAAGAACCATATAGTCGTTGCACTGTCCATCCCAGTGTCGTCATTGTCGTTCCCTGTTCATTGAAGATTGAGGTCTCATTTCCAGGGTATGCTCCCTCCTCCATGCCTTCTCCCTTCTTTGTTGCGGGAAATAAATGATAATATGCCAAACAAATAAAGATTATCAAACAATGAAACATATATTTGAGCATTATGAACAGCCCTGTTTATGGGCATGATTCCTTATGCAGCAGTGTTGAAATGATTAATTTATCATGAAAAACAATTATTACACAAAATAAATACGTTCTTAAACATGTCAATAAATAAATTAAATCCTAATGACTATGAACTGTATCAAAAGTTATATGTGGTATACAAATGTTGAAGTATGTTTAAACTAAGTAAACATGTTCACACAGAAGGGCCTCATGTTCAAATGTTAATATCACGAAGTGTAGTTTTCACAACACACCGATACGGGAGTTGACAATTTTGCGATTTACCTGACAGGTGAGCTTTATTTGTTTACTATTTTAATCAAACCCAAGTAACTTTGATATTTTGCAGTATCATATATACTAATTTTCCCTACATGTTCAGCACGTGCTCGATAATTATGACATAGTTACTGAAATATGAAGCGAATTATTTGACAATGCGAACACCTGTAGTTCGTACTGCTGAGTTGGTTAGGATGAGAAATTTGACATTTGAGATGTCAGTCGAGTAAGTCTGGCTTTTCTAAGTATTTGTGGCTGTGGGTGTGGTTGCCGTTATTGGGGAATCATACATCAGCTATGTAGTTATGGTGGCTGTGGCATTGCCATTGTCTTTTAACTATTTTCTGTGATATTTTAGATATTTTCATTAGTAATTTTTTAACAATTGTATCATTGTCAATCAAACAATTTAGATTCAGAATTTCCAGCAACTCTGAAGTTTTGCAAGTGAAAAGGTTCTAGGTCCATTCTGCATATGGTTTTATCTCTATGTCTACATATTTAAAGCGGGCCTCGGCCCCGTGTGGTTCCCGGGCAAGAATATGGTCAATGCTCATCAAGGCTGAGGGGTAAAATCCCTGTGAATTCATGTTTTTTAAAGGTTTTCATCGTCATCCCTGTATTGTTTCAGTTGCTACTGGAGTGGCGAGAAAAATGGAGTGTTAACAAATAGCATTTGCAGAAACTGCAATTCTGCAGGTGAAAAGTTTCTAGGCACATTCTGCATATTTTATCTAGATGTAAATGGAGAGTGGGCCTGGAATGTTCATTCCTGTTGGCAACGTATAACGGTTAACCTTTTGGTTTTGGTGCACCGTAAAACCCCAATTCAACTCAACTCTGTGTAAATGTAGATCAGGCCTGAAATGTTCATTCCTTTTGGTACCATACATCTGTCTAAGTGCACTGTTAAACTCAATTCAACTCAGACTCGGTAAAGGTAACTAAAATAATAATCTGTCGACTAGAGTTGTTGTAGTACATTAGTTGTTAAGTAATACATTAGTTGTTAAATAAAATGTCAGTTGTTAATTAATACATTAGTTGTAAAGTATACATTCATTGTTAAATAATATGTCAGTTGTTAATTAATACATTAGTTGTAAAGTAATACATTAGTTGTTAAGTAACACATTAGTTATTATTTAATACATTACTTGTTAAGTAATACTTTAGTTGTTAAGTAATACATTAGTTTTTAAAGGGACACACAGCATCTTTATTTTTTAGTCCCGCTCGTTTTTTCTGCATAACTTGCATTTGTTCAATCATTAATATTAATTAAAGAATAGTACTAAGCAATTTGTTTTGGTATATTATTAATTTTTGATATTATTGCGCCATTTATATATTAAAACTTATAATAAGACAAAATAGTGAATACTTAAAATTTTATTTTATTTAAATGTAACCAAGGTAAAAGTAATACAGAGCTCTCAATAAGTTGGAGTTTCAATGTATCTCATCAGATCATGAATGCCAAGCGCCAAGGTCACCATTACCATCTCCTTAACATGGAGTGTATAGTATGATGGACTTGAAATCTGGAGGACCCAGATTCAAGCTCTACCTGGGCCACCGAGTATCGTCAGTGTGTTCTTTTACTGTGTAATTATGTGTTTTGCCTTTGGATTTTACTATTTGGGTTTTTACCGTCCATTTTGTTATGTTTGAACTAAATACTTGTGTTTCGTCTGTTGTTGTTGTTTTTTCTTTGCAACACATTGGTCATTTAAATCAAACAATATAGTTGCCAAACAACTGACTCGGAAGAAATGTTTTCATTCATTCATGGAAAGGTCATTCGTAATTTTATTTACATTGTGATCGATGTTAAACATTTTTTCTGCCCGAGAATGCTATTATCAGACGATATGTTTTTTGATTTGTTAACGGGAATGGGTGGGGTCGGGGTGGATGACAGGATATAAAAACACAGACTGGATTTGGATTACAGTATCTATTAATTGTACGTCACGTATGTTTCGCTACGTTTTGAAATAAATTGTGTTTTTTAAATATTTTATACGTTTTTTAATATGGCTCTTTTATACGCAGTATCGCAGCTTATCTACAGCTCTTGTAATACATAAGTTTTTAAGTAATTCCGAATTTCATAATAAGATAATTATTTTATTAATGATATAAATATTGACAGTGTTGTGTAAACTATGGCATATCTGGTCCAGTGGACCGAGATGTTTCTTGCTTTGCCAAAACTGTTTAAAGGGACAAAACTGTTTAAAGGGACAAACGGCAATCCTGGAGTATTTATCAAGCCTTATGCTTACACCCCAGTTTATTAATCCAGTATCACATGACTTTCTACCTGCTAGCATATCATTAAATAAAAGATAATAGCATTTCATAGTTTCAAGTTTTCAGGGTTAGGTTTAAATATATTACTCCCCGTGTGGTTGCAGGGGTAGAATACAACCACTGCAAATCCCGCAAGAGGCAGATGGGTAGGACACCCCCTTCATGTTCATTTTGACATTTTTTATCATGCTTCAAGGTCTTCATCAAGCGTGGAAACGTGGCTCCATCATAAATGGAGTGTTTACTGTAGAATTTGCTGCAGGTTAGAAGGTTCTAGGTCCATTCTCCATATTTTATTATGATGTAAATGGAGGATGAGCCTGGCATTTTATTCCTGTTTACAGTTAGCCGCCATATAACCTTTCATGTGTTGATGCGCCGTAAAACCCAATTCAATTACATATATTTACTGGTGCCCATTTGCTATGAATTTTTCATTTATGAATTTTTCATTTATGAATAATGATTTGCAAATATGCAAGTGAACTAGAAATACTAATAGAATGCCACAAATTAAAACAACTCAACATTGCTTTGTATCCCTTTAAAGGGACACGTCTTGATTTTTTAAAAACTCAAAGTGTCTCGTTAGTTTTTCTACATAAAACTTTGTTTGTTTGTACGGTGTCTTACGTCATTTTCAACACATGTAAGGTTATATATGACTTCCTCACTTACAAGTCGAGCTCGCATTTGTTCAGTCGTTAATATTAATTATAAGAATAATGTAAAGCAACTTGTTTTTGTATATTATTAACTTTTAATAGTATTGTGCCAATAATACATTTAAACCTACGGTAAAATAAGATGGATGGGGGGTGGGGAAATGAAAACTCAAAATTTTATTTAATTATATGCAACCAGGTTTAAAGTCAAAATGATACTGGATTGAGAAACACATTTTATTCTTGATAAACACTTCAAGATTGCTTTGTGTCCCTTTAAGACTCATTGCAAAAGAAACAGCTTATGTTATAATAGGCATGTACTATTGACAACGGTTGAATCTAGATAAGCAAATCCATGTTATTCTTTTATAGTAGTGTGTACGATACTTAAAATTATCAGATGGTTGGTGGAATCAAGTTATAGATATATATAATCACTATTGTTCCATGTGTGTTATCAAAATCTTTGTTGCTTAGTGACTCTGTGTTGAAACAATACAACAAAATATTGAACACTAATTGATAAAATCCAGTTTTTAACGCATCAGGTGTGCTATTCATCGGCAGTAACCATGTAATGCTTGCACCTCTGGAGTTCACCCGTGAAACATTCGGGTGCCATAGAAGTGCAAGTGTTGACAGATCTTTTTTGTTCGCGGTCTCTGCATTGTTTCTAAAGCGTCAAGGCGTAATGATACACGTGTTTGTGTTAATGATTTCTTTGTGAACTGTTATTGTGTAATGATGTATTAAAAAATCGTTTTTTGTTACAGACCAAAACATGCAGTAGTATCGTCATAAAAGCATGTCTTTTAATTAGCCTTATTTAACGTGTATGCCATTTTATAGAAAGTATTTACTATGTCTCTATTTTGCCTTGACGATTCATTTGAAGTCATTCTGATGGCAGATTTGTAGGAGTAAAAAATCCCACTGCTCATGCACAAATTAAAAGCTAAATGGCTGGTAGAAGAAAACAGTTGCGCAATAATGTTACTTTCCAGCATTTCTTTCTGTCATGAAACATGTTATTAATTTTATTTCTCACGCTCCCTAGTCAGCGGTCGATTTTCTCTCATTTTAAATCGCAGAATATTACCTAGTAATTAAAGGCGTGCCAAGGAGAGTAGTAATTAATATAAATCCTGAATTATGACTAATTATGACATTTTTGATTTCTTAAATATGACATTTATAACCACCCATAAATGACTGCAGTATTGATTTGGCATCATGGAGCTAGATGTGTTCTTCTCTGATAATGTTGAATAAAATGGGCAAATATTTAATGTTTTAATGTCAACAACTTGTTGACATTTATTTGCTTGTGTACAGACATTCTGGCTGAGGTCGGAAGTCAACAGCTTAAAGAGTCTGTTGAAGGGCAGAAGTACCTTTTATGTGATTGTAAGACTGGTTTTATGAGTGTTTATTAAACTTTCAAATATGTGATCTATGCAGAATATATAATATTTACTTTTTATAAGTGACATTTTATTATTCTGCCTAAAATGTTGCCTTTTATGTTCATAAGTTCATGACACTTGTACATAAAGTGACTTTCGACATTTTAACAGAATGTCTTGGTATATATCAGTGTGGGGGTCTCTTGTTTCTGACCATTATATATTACCATGTTGTCAACTGGAAATTGAGAGTCTTAGGTCAAAATTTGTCCACTCTATTTATAGACTCACTGAGGAGGCATTTTCATCTCACCTCTCTCCATTGTCACCTGTCACATTAATAACAAAGTAACCTTGTATGCATATAATATTTAACATTGTTGACATTGATTATACATGTTAAACCAACAGAATCTTAGGCCTAACAAAAAAATATGTGTGTTTCCGGTTTCCCGACCGACCCTACTTTTTCACCGCCGACACTAAATATTTTTAGCAAAAAAAAAAGAAAAAGAAAATTAAAAAAAAAAAGGAAATATTACAATCAAACAACAAATATTTTTATTCAAATGATAATTTTATTAGCCAGAGTTGTTAAGCATCTAATCTGGATCCAAACTGTTTGCAAAGGTTATCAAGAAGTTGCCTTAGTACAAAAATGGCATAATATATGCGAACAATATATATAAAAAAAATATCTAAAAAAACAACTTGTTCCTACCTTCCTACCCTAACTTTTTGACAGGGTGAAACCAGAAACACACATATTTTTTTTTTAGGCTTATAAGGTAATTTTGTACTTCTACAATTGGAAATCTTTTCACTGTTGAGTGCACCAACACCCTTAGTCTAACATTAATAATTTATAATAAATATTCACTCTTCCGGAAAATAGTTCACTTTGAACCACCTGTTGCTCTTTTCAATTTGAATAAAGAGGAAAGGTAATAGACAGGCTTAATTGCTTTTATTGCTTAGCTTTTTACCTGTAATAATTTTATAACTGCATAATTGATCATAGCAAATATTTTCTCACAGTAATCACCTGTCATCAATATAATTATGCTTTATATATTGCGGATTCAGGGCCAGGCCTGGTGCACACCCTGTGCCGGCCTAAAATACAAAATAGAATGAAAAATACAAATTAGATTCAAAACAAAGTTGAGAACATTTGTTTTGCTCGACTTTTTAGCTCGACTTTTCTAAGAATAAGAGAGCAGCTTAAGTTCTACTTAAATACTCTTCATGAAACTTTGTATGTGTCGGGCATGCTCCTATGTTGTTAGGAGTCATTAGGTCAAGGTCACAGCAACTTGACTGTAAAATTGATGTAATTTACATCCCAGATGTTACCTTTATTTCTGCTGGACCACATGTATACATGCTTGTATTAGGATTGGGCATACACCTGCTGAATATTGATGTCAAAAGTCAAGGTCATAATGAACTAAAACTTCACATTTAAGATAGTTTTGGTAAAATATCTCAGGTTTTACATGACCTGTACATTCATGAAACTTTGTAAGTATGTTCTATTTGGAATTTTTCAGATACCTATTGCTATCTTTATGTCAAATGCCAAGTCACTGAACTGGCAATCCATCTCAAGAGTGACAAGACCTTTGTTCATGAAACTTAAAAGGTTCAATCACTTTTAAGTTGTAAGATACCAACACCACCGTTATGGTTAGATAACAAGCAAAAGGTCAGAGGTCAAGGTCACAGTAAACGTAACTAGACCTTGAAAATGGTTTAGGCACACTCGCAAGATTTACTTAAAACCTGTGTTTAGGAAACTTTGTATGACACATATGTGGTGTTAAGATGCCTGCTGATGTTTAATTCATTAAGGTCAGGGTCAAGGTCAAAGTGAACTTTATCTTGAAAATGTTTTTGACACAATATCTGCGGTTTTACTTTGTAAGCGTTTTTTCAGTTAGGTTGGTCCACTGAGCTTAGGTGCTGTTCAGAACGCTAAAATGTCAGGTCATATTAAACTTGACCTTGCCGGTATCTGAATGATGTAGTTCTACATAGTATATACATTCATATAGCCGGTTCGTTTCGCAAGGCGGAAGTGCTTCTTAGAAGTGAAGATACTCTTCCGGTTGTTCGTTTCGGACCTGTTCTCTTCTCGGAAGCTCTGCCGTCTCTGCCGATTTGAAATAGGAAGAGACGGCAGAGAAGAGCAGCAAAGATGGCGGCGAAACAAGAAGATTGACAAGGAGTTGTAGTTTTAGATTAATTGCAGAGATATCTCTGTCGAAAAACTATTTCAAACTTTCAAACTTCCAAACTATTTCAATGTGCAGAGGTCATAAATTATGCAAATATGCCGTTTTAAAGTCTATATTAGAATGATGCGTGTTCGATTAGTCAAAAATCCTCTACTGCTTCTAATGTGCGTTCGATTAGAACAGTACTCTGTCTTCTTCTATCCTCTTCAATACTTCGTACTTCTCTGCCAAGAAGAGACCAAACGAACGGGCTAAAACAGACTTGTAGGTGTCTTTCCTTTGAGTTTGCTAAAATGCCTAAACATTTTCAGGTCATAAGGTCAAAGGTAAAGATCGCAGGGAACATAATCATCTTATTGGTAATAGTTGGGCATCACCAGTCTCTGACAATGCATTGCAAATGTTGCATCCCACGTTTACTAAAAAACAAGGGAAAGTCCTATCCAAGGTGCCTTGTCCCATACAACCTATTAAACTTAATTGATTATGTTACATGGGATTTAATAAAGGTAAATAGTTGGATATCCTAGCTTCTTTCTTTCATGTTATCTTTAAACAATATAAACTCCACTCAAGGACACACCATCTCAGTAATCCTTATATACATATCATAAAGTATGACATTTCTTGGGGCTCTCTTCAACATATTTACAAATATATTACAATCTGTTTCATTTAAAATTAAGATATACACAAAATTAATTAGCTTTTCTATTGTGCTTGACAACCATAGGCATTTAAGTTAATTCCATTTCAGTTAAGGAAAGGTTAATAGGAATTTATCTCTACAAATGTGGAATGACCAAAACCTAGTCAGTAGTCGGCTGTCTGGTACCTGTCTCATTAATACAGATTTAATTGTTGGTATATCCTCAACTCTTACTTCAAACATTTAAACACTTCAGAACAGTAGGTGTTAAGTTCATTATGTAAAACTCTTCAAAATTAAGTTCAGAGTATCACACATGGTCTGACTATTGTCTTGTCGGAAGTGATGACAGAAGATTGGGCATAAACCGGGTCAGTCCTGCAATCTGGAAAGTAAAATATCCAGAATCCATTCAGTGGATATGATTGGTTTAGAGATCTCTGCACAGCTTATCGGATGAATATTGCCCGAAGTGGGGATTTTAAACTATAAAACCCAAAGACTCCCAGTCATGTTTTTAGAGTAAAAGGAATCGAATTATAAGCAATTTGCACATATAGTGATTTAATATTATAGCAATTTTATTGCCAATCATTTTTAGCTCTACTGATCTTTGATCAGCAGAGCTTATGCCGTGGTGCGGTGTCCATTGTCCGTCTGCCTGTCAGTAAACTTTTTTTGCGGCGACTACTCCTCTGAAACTACTGGATGCATTTTCATGAAACGTTACACGAATGTTGCCCATGATGTCTTTTTGATCCTAGCGGCCAGCGGCCATCTTTGATTACACAGCTATATAGTAAAAACCTGTAGCGACTACTCCTCTGAAATAACTTCACGGATTTTCATGAAACTTCTCAGGAATGTTGCTCTTGATGTCTAATTGATCCTAGAAAAAGTTCAGGCTGGCCGGAAATTCAAGATGGCCTCCACGTCTAAAAATATATTTAAAATAAATAAATTTGTAGCGACCACTTCTTGAAAACTGTAAGTGATATTGATATGGGACTTTTTCTAAAATGATCAGCATTACATGCTGTTGGTCCTTGTTGAAAATTATTTTAATTCAACATTAAACATGGCTTCTTTGTTTACATAGAGTTATATTGTAAAAACTTGTAGGGACTACTCTCTTGAAACTACTTGACAGATTTTCATGAAACTTCACAGGAATGCTGATCTAGCTATCAACCTATCAGTAGAGCTTTAAGGTCATTGACATCTTGTTACATACAGAATTGTGACAACACAATATATATATATATATATCAATTCCAATGTGAATTTTCTAATAAAAGGATTTGTGTCACTCGGATATATATCAGGCAGCTTGAAATTTGCACCAGTGGCCGAATAAAAGCAAGTCGGCAATATAAGCGCAGAGCTTTCTCAAGAAACGGAGACCCTGCTTTGTAGCAAACTGTACTCTGCAACAAAACACTCGAATTTTACTCACGTGACAAAGTATAGGATACCCTGCTTTACAGCAAAACTGTACTCTGCAGCAAAACACTCTAATTGTACCCATGTGACAAAGTATAGGATTTATAATGTTTGGCATACATATAATTAAAACGGTTCTTCTCATGATTTAACGCAACTTTGTCCGACTCGTGAAATTAGTTTCTTCATACAGTGATCTCTGATATGCATACACAATTGTATAATCACTTTAAATGGTTTCTTTATTGAAAATGTATGCTACAGTGTTTTTGTATGCGTTCTCTATCATGCCCACCTTACCTTCAAAGAAGAGTGCACTTGTGTGTCTGCCGGTCAGTCGTTTCCGTTTTTAGTTTCCATGCATTTTAAAGAAAATCATTTAAGATTTCGGGTAAAATGTTATAAAAAATAAAATGCTTTTTAACTTCTTATTACCCTATTTCTTGGCATGTAATTATCAGAAGTAACTATAAAAACCACAACATTGATTTGTATTGGCCTGACTGTATTTAAAACTTATATTGTGGTACTTGCATTTTGAATATATAATTTACTAAGATATTTACCAAACCATAAATATACTTTTCTACTTGACTGAAATGGTGTCAAATTGCCTCAGTAAGTAGCTTTTTTATGTCGCATTCCAGGGCTAACTTTTATGTGAAAATAGATTTAGGTAATAATTTGCTAGGATGTGCTTCTGTAGTTTTCAATAGTCGAAAGATCAAGATGTAAGATATGAGTAAAGCGTAAGATTATCGCCAAACTTGTGTAGACCCTTAACCCGCTACATATATATAATGGTCTGCTCTTTCTTTGAATTAAGAACATCCCATTTATGTGACAAAGGGGTATTTTGGGGAAAATAATCTGGGATTACAATGGACGCAAATGCTATTATAGTCGTGCTTAGTGGGTTAAGGATTAAGGGTACTCAAAATGAGTCTGCCTTTGACATAAGAAGCCGTTTTGATGACATGGGCAAATACTTATGATGAGTGCCACCAGGGTATATGTCTTTGATTATCGCCCGATAGCAGTATGCTTATGAAGTTATGACACTGAGTTGAGTTGAATTGGGTTTTATGACGCACACCCCCCAGACTTTTTAAACCTATTTAAGTGGGGCTGAAATTCGGCCTCTTTGCAAACCTCTATTTTTTCCAAATTCTGGGATAAAAAATTCCCAATGTCAATTTTTTTTTTTTTTTTTAATAAAAGTGACAGACTTTACATACATTGGTTGTTAAAATAAATAAATTCTAAAACCTGAGGCAGAATCTGCCTAGAACCTTCTTACCTACAGAACAACAGAGGAGCTGTGTATTCTGTTGTAACCCAGCAATTTTTTTCACCCATTTGGGAATGGTACCGGTACCCATTTAATTGGGAAAAATCGCAGCGTTTTGCCTTAATTTCGGAATTTTTCACTACCAAACAAAATTAAACAATATTGTATGCCTAAAGACATTGCAAATACTTTACCATGTATACATTCTCTTGTAGTATTTCATTACCCTCACCTAAAAGAATATAGTTCTCCACTTCTTCTTTAAATAAAGTTTCACTCAAAATTATTTTTTAAAAAAAAAATGGATTTTTTTCACTCCAATTGTGAAAAAAAACATGCTTTTTGCCATTGGCAATGGTACCGTTTTTCGGTAACACTTGTATAAGGGAAAACCACTGTAAACATTTCGCTAGAGCCACGATCATTGTTTTCTGCCTCCACATCTGAAACAATTCAGGGATGATGGTGGAGACCTTTAATGAACATGACCATAATGACAAAATGAACATGAATTCGAGGGTGGTGGATTTTAACCCTCTGTCTGGATAAGCAATGGCTCTTAGACTCTTACTTGGGAACGTTTACGACATGGACAAATGCTTATAATGCATGCCACCAGGGTGTGGCTTTAAATATATGTCATTAGCAGCATGTTATACATTAAGAGTAAAAAAATTCTTATTCTCGGTAGTAATGATCATGATGTCAACTATATATGTATATCATTTATCTCAGAGTTTTTCAATTTTAGAAAGACAGTATTAGGGATATAAAATTTACTTGGTGAAGTAACACTATATATGTGGTAGTATTTAGATATGATCTCCCTCAGGAGTGGATTTATATAACATAACAATTGACTGTTATTATAATTATAAATAAGCATAAAATATATGGAACGAGATATATGACTTATTTTCTTGCTTCTTTTTTTGTACATGCTCTGTATTTCAGTGTGTATGTCTATGTGTTTTGGTGATAGTCCTACTGTTGGATTTTAGACCAATAACATATTTGATTTGATTTGATTTATACATCAGGTGTGTAAGTCTGAGGGTGCTCATTCCACGGGGGTGACTCAGTGGTAGGGTGTCCACCTCGCATGCTGGAATCATGGGTTCATAAATCGGTACTAATAGCTCCCTGATGTTTAGCATAGAAAGGAAAGTCACTTAGTGCTAGGACTGGTTGGGCTGGTGGGGTACCATGACTATGTCTATGGCATGGTATTCCAGTGAGGCTGTGAGCAGTATAAAGTTGAGCATTGAGCTCACTGCTACAAGTAGGCTCCGTCAAGGTACGATGGAGAGATTATTAAAAAGGCACAGTTTGACCCCATACATGCCTAAAAATATAAAATGTCAGATTTTGTCCTAAAAATTACTTCAAATTCCAATCTTGGTCGAAGCAACTCCGTGGCTGAGGGGTTAACAATGTTGCAAACCTTCTCGCCTCTCACCGCTGCGGGGTTTGAATCCCACTTGGAGCTCTACTTGTAAGTGAGGAAGTGTCGATTCTTATGGATGGTGGGAGGTGTACAGTACTAGTTCTACCCAGGAAAAGTGGGTGGTCTACCTCCACCACAATTTATTTTTTTTACTTTCATATATAACCTCACATGTGTTGAAAAAGACAAACAAAACCAATCTTGGTCATTTTGCCTTCACACTTACAGGAATTCCTGCAGCTGGTGTTGATCTCGGTGAAACATCTGAAACTAAAAACAAGTCATTCAGCTACATTGCCTCCTAAAACGAGAAACAATTATTCCTGTAAAGAAAGATTCCATTGTTGGTTATATTTAAATTGCCTTGTTAAGGGTAATTTAGCTGCATGTTGAGACATTTATATTTTTGTCTTTATTATTTTACCAATTATTAGATTTCACTGAATTAATGAAGCATTACCACACTACAATTAGTATCATGCGAAATAATTTGTTCCGAAATATTTCAAATATGTAAATGTTTATATCGTGTAGACATACGAGGGTGATGGCACTATTTTGATTAGGCTCAAGATTGCCGTGTGTCGCTTTAATAGCAGTATTTTAATACGAGTCAATTTTAAGCTGGTTTAACAGTGAGGTTTAAAAAACTTAGATGTTAACAGCTCTCTTGTTACCATGAAAATTACCAAATGTAACCGTATATTATCAAGATTATGAAACCACTCAAGCGATGTGAACAATCTATAACCATTGTAAAAGGACGTCCATTGTAAAAATGACATAATATGTACACTGTATTAAACATGTATTATATCCTGCCGTATGTATCTGGCCATTTATGATTATTCGAATATCAAATGAATATCTGTGAAATGAAGATGGATATGATATTTTGTGGTATTTTGTGGTCTGATTAACCTGTATGTGGGTAAAATTCTTTAGATTTTGTATGTTATGAAAAGTTAGCTATGCCAGGATTTGAATACCATAGCACATAATTAGTGTCTTTCTATTTTCAGAAACTGTCGTGGGTTTTTAATGCGAAATGGCTGAGATTTGCATCCAAACTTGTCATATGTGATATACACCTGTGATTTATTTGGAGTATTGTGACTCACCGCAGGATTTATGACGGCTTGTACACTGTAATCAAGGAAATTGTTTGTGTTCGCCAATTGAAGTGACTGTATTTGGAGC